>CALSBV010010214.1:480259-520163 GCA_943590825.1 Bovichtus diacanthus
GTGTGTGTGTGTGTGTGTGTGTGTGTGTGTGTGTGTGTGTGTGTGTGCGCCCACATTGCATCGGGGTGGTGTACTTCTGCATACATCCTGTGAGTTAACTTTCCTGGTTGAGTAATATGGACTCTATGTTTTTATCAATCAATTGTGCAGAAAACTGAATGTTTCAGTACAACAGATTGTTTAATTTAATTCAAATAATCTGAATTCAAATATATTTATAAATATTTAATGGATAAAGTTCTTGATAGTAAAATAATGAAACAAATGAAGAAATCCCAGTAGAACAAGTCCCCACTTAGCAAACTGTACTACTATAAAGTTATGAAAAATACATGTCCTATATTCTTATACAATTTGTTTTGTTAAGGGACATTTGTATTGTATCATAAAATGATCAATTATCTGAGTCTCGGTTCCTGGGCTACAGCTATATTACATCGACAACACACGTGTGTGACGCCCTCTGGTGTCAGAGAAGTGTTAATAATATATATATTTATTTTAAAAAAAAAATATATATATATATATATATTAAAAAATATATATACAGTATATACATATACATACACACTTTTTGGAGTGACTGGTATTTGTTATTATTATCTTATTATACTGTGTAAAAAAGTGTTGTTGTATTATAGTGCACCTGTTTGATATTTGATTATGAAGCTATATCCTATATTTAAAAAGCTAACAAAACATTTTGTGGAACATTTATAATTCAATCTAAACTGAGTGCATGCTGCCCTCTGGTGTTCAACAAGTTTACTTACATGAGAAAACAACTGAGTGAAAGAGTTTTATTTTTCCGACACCTTTCAATAGGAACACTATTACAGGATCTTCCCAAACCCCTTGGTACATTTCCCTTTGCATTCTTTCAAAAATGTTATTCTTTTGTAAACAATCAGCAAAATACAACAACCAGCTATGATGAAACATCACATCACATTTTAAGGTCAAGGAATTCTTTTTTAAAATAGTATCCAAAATCCCATTAAAATTGTTGCACAGACCTATAAGTTGAAGAAAAAAAACAACCTAAATGGCCAAGCTTAGCTACTTACTGTAAGAACAATAAATAAAGAACTGCACAACACACTCTGGAAAATAAATATCTTTAAAGTAAGGTCAAAATTCAAAAAGTCAAAACTAATACTCACTTTAAATGCCAGAAACTGTTTGTTCACAGAAACATTTGACTGCAGATTTGATATACTTAAACTTGACAGTTTTGACAAAAAAAACAACAACCCACCAAAGTGTATGTGAAAGTTGAATAAAATAAATGCCCTGACACACATCAGCTGTGTTTTCTGTAAAAACACGCTGCCCTGAAATATACAGTGCTCATGTTCAGAGTAAAACATTCAAATTGACCATGATTTATTATTCATAATACAAGTACTTGATAGGAGGCTATTGGATCGCACATGGCAGAAAACAATAAATCAACTTAAAATGTGACACTTTCAGCTTCAAATGGAAAGGGGAGTCTAAAATGAAAACCTGATTAAAAATGATCAAACTAAAACAATGGTGTGTATAATACTGAATAGGCATCTGTGTGCAAGAACCCTGAGTAGAGGCCCTGAGTATGCGATAATAAATCTTTTTTTTAAGTTGTATTTTTTACTTGCAAAAACTGTTTTATTTTTCCAAACAGAAGGCATTATTTTAAATCTTTGATGTGCTCACCAACACTCACCTTCTAGAAAAATACGATAAACACTTTCCGATCTACCAAATGTGCATAGGAGGGGTATTTGCTCTCTTGCTCTTATTTAGGGAAAAGCTGAATCTTGGCTTTTTTTCCATTTAAACTAGCAGCGTTTCCCTCCCTAGACCCGGCACGTTTACCACCTTCGCCCACATTGTTGTTCGACCAGCTGGGTTTCAGTGGAGTCAACTCAGGTGCTATTATGTCTCCATCCTGTGTTTGAATAAAAAGAACAAAAACATAAATAATAACTCTTTGTTTGGTGCTGAACCTCGCAAAAATTAAAAATAAATAAGAAAATCTAAATTCAAACCATGATCATTTTTAATATATTTTTCAACGAAAACGAGAAAAATGATAAATCCCTCCAGCACTGCAAATCATATTTAATTGCAATATCAGTCAAAGATAATTGCAATTAGATATTTACAAATGATTCATCCATAGTACAAAATGCTGAAAAATTGCAGCATTTTTCTGGCGACACATTTGTTTATGTTTATCCCCCCCACCCTCTCTAATCGGAGTATGAGCATTTATATTATAAATAAATTATATTATATATATATATATATATATATATATAAATAAATAAATAAATGAATGAATATTACAGTACTGAAAACCACACTAATTCTATTTTGATGATGCCCTCTACACCTTATTATGACCAAACACTACTTGTAAATGAAAAATGTACCTTGTGTAGTTCTTTACATTCTGTACATCTTTAAGGCCTAATAAAAACAAGCTGAATGCATTTCCTACCACATAAAACATATTAAAGCAAATTTCTAGTGTTTTAAAAAACATTGCTTAAATCATTGCATGACCACCAACGGATGCGGCTCCCTCTGCAGAAATGTGCGTTATATCACCATTGTTCTCTTGGCTTACATGTGCATCTTTGAGTGCATCTGAAAGGACACGAGATACAAACAACACAGGACCTGTATTTGCTACATTGCTCAACAGTGTTACGCATGCTCTAAATTTACTATTCTATAGCTAGTCCTTCCAGTTCAGGGTAGAAAGTCGCATGTTCAACAAGCAACATTCTCACTGCATACAATTATTATCACAGCTGTTACAGTAACTGTTACATCAGTACCTGAGGCTTTGAGAATTCCCTGTTCATGCACCACTGGACAAAGTGCTTCTTGGCTGCCTCCAGACTCCTGTCATCGGTCTTCTTGCAGTAGACCCTGATGAGCTCCTCAGCAAACTGCTCTGGGAGAAATTTAGACACCTGCAAGAATGAGATGACAATGTAATGGCAATGACGAACATCTTCGACACATTAACAAGAAACTTACCATAAAGTAAAAAAAACAAGCAAAGACAGTTTGAAACGGTTTTAAATTCTGTGGTCTTTTCTTCAGTTCTGACCTGGCCCTTGCGAATCTGGACGGCTTTGGTCAGGTCATCCTTGCAATAAAAATGCACATTGTCGATAGGGTTCACATCCTTCATACCATAGTCGAAATAAATGACCTAAAAGTAAAAAAAAGTGGAGTTTTTAGATCATCAAGCACAGTAAGCCACATATGTTAAGGCATTATGTATTTAAAAGTCATAATAAAAGTACATGCTACGACTATGAGTACAGCAATGAGCAAAATGACTTTGTTAGAATTAAAGTAATTCGATTAAAAAAAAAAAAACTCACGTTAACTACAAAATCCTCTGCCTGCAGAACAACATGCTGGGCGCCGCTCTCAGGGATAGAATCAGCCAGTTCTTCTTCCCACTCACGAAGCATCACCTTACAGAAGAGAAAGAGCAAGAAGGAGACGAGTCAACAGATTTGACTTATTTCATCTAAGCAGGGACATTAAATGAGATTTGACCCGTGGAGATATATCACAGTGGTATCATCTCATGATAATCAGTTTATCCTTTTAAACAAAGTAAGCAAAAATACAAAACAATTGCTGGTTCCAGCTTCTCAAAAGTGAGGATATGATGGTTTACTCAATTTTATATCCGTGATTTGAATATCATTACGTTTGTGATTGTTTTAGACGTCATAATGAACTAATTTATAAAAAGATATATCATAGATACGATAGATTTAGCGATAATGAAAACACTATTACCTGTAGCCCGGCATGACAAAAGCATCTCAGAATACGTCACCAACAATCACACATCGAAAAAACAAACTGCACAAAACAACAACTAGGTCCTAAAGAAAATATTTTTAACTCCTCAACTTATACAATATGAGGTTACTTGGCCTCAAAGATTATTGTAAATACACCCAGCTCAGTCATTTTTACAATAGTTAGACAATTTATATCGGACTACTATAGCTCCGACTAAAGTAATACTTTGCCGAGGATGGATGTCATGAAAAGCAGATGTGTATTCCAATACAGCCATACAAAAGACACAAACACACACCTGGGTGACACCTAGGGGTTCCTCTGCCTGCGTTTGGCCCAGACACTTATAGAGGCGTCGACAGACGATGTTGTCCAAAATCTGCCTCGACTCAGCCAGCTCCTTGGAGGAGGAGTTGAGTATTTGTTCAAACACATGATCTACAGACCAAACAGAAAACGAGTAGGGGACAGGTCAGATGAAGCAAACCAAAGACAAGAAAAGTCACTAAATCATACATTGAATTAATTGTTTAAATTAAATTACTTCTAAACTTAAAAGGATCCATTTGACTTTTTGTGAATCATTTTGTAGTCACAAAAACAGGGAGTGCATAGTTAAAAACAAAATGGTGCAATAAAAGTGTAAAAGATACACAGAGTAGTCTAACTAGGTTTAAAGCAGGGATTGAAATAGTCTGTGAATTAAATTTATATTATTTGTAAATAATTCAGTATGGATACAAAATAAGAATTGTACATCATTAATTGAGGAGCAGTAGGGATGACGTATTTTTGTAGACCAACCCGGAAGTTAGCATCGCACTGATTCCCTCCACAAAAAAAGCCAATAGGATTTTTCCATTGGATTATTGCACGTAAAAGCTTCAACATTCACGAGTGGTGTATTTACCGACATACTGTATCTTAGGTCTCAGAAAAAACGCGAAAATCTCTTAAGAACTGTTAACTACAGGCCTTATTTCAGGAAGTCCTAACCTTTGCTCCTAAATTTGTAATTGCACACAGTGGTTTCTGCAGACCTGTCAGCTTGGTGTAGGCCATCATGTCATCAATGGCTGTGGAGAGAGTGAACTTCTTCCCTCCTGAGCCTTCAATCTCGATGTGCTTGTCTGCTTTTAGAAAGGCCTCCGTGATCCTGGATGATCATACCCAACATATTCATCATTACAAAGAAAAGTGAATCATGGCGCAAAGACAGCAAAGCTACATCAGAGCGACTAGCTACTCACATAGTCTCTATGATGTTGCCCACTCTGTGCTGGTAGGCTCTTCTGTGGAGACAGTTCCTTGTGTGGAACAGGTCATACAGATTGCCCACCTCCTGGTTAAAGAATGACCTGCATGTTAGTCAAAACTAATCACCTAAATAGACTGCCGTTTTAAAAGTTGATCAAAAAGCAGACGCAACAAAGTCGGCACCTTGTTTCTAGTGCAGATGTGCTTCTGCCCGTCCACCTTACACACTCTGGCAAACTTTAGGAAGCGGCGATAGTCAAAGTTGTTCTGGATGCCCAAGTAGTGGCAGTCCCTGAAAAGAGAGTGAAGAAATGTGTGAATATTCAATGTCTGATTATTATTATTAATAATAATAAAAAGAACTAACAGATTAACAAGACTCACCTGGCAAAGTAGTCCCACTTGTCCACATCAATGCCATTTCTTTTGTTGGCCACGATTTCATAGAGGAAGGACTTTTCTTCTAGCCGGCCTTTATACGGCCACTGTGGAAATGACAGACAATAATGACATCAGAATCAGCTTTATTGTCCCAAGTATGTTTAAGCATACAAGGAATTTGACTCTGGTTTCCAGTGGCTCTCAATTTATTTTCACACAGTGCTCAGAAGAAAAGTACAGGAAGATAGACACAGACATACAGCTAAAAAGAAGGACAATAAAGACAGAAGATGAGCAAACATAAACACATTACTTTTATGTTCCAGTGAATAGGTATGAAAATACATACACAGAAGTATATAAAAAGAAGAAAGACATAAACATACAGTGTCTATATACGAATCCCATGTTCTAGGTCGAAGTAAACAAGTTGTGTCTCCCTCTCCCCTCGCAAACACAAAAACTGGGATTTATTCATCGTGTATCCTGCCTAACTTTAGTGGGTCATAACAAAATCGGGTTTGGAATTAATCTGCAGATGCTTCAGTTCAAAGTGAGACCAAACTTTTCTATCGATGTCAGTTTTTGAGCCAAAGGCCAACATGTTGCCTGCAACAGACTAAGAAATTTGTCAGAAATGCGTTTTTGTAATTAGTTTTTTTTTACTTAAACAGTTGTTGATAACTTGCGGCCCCTACTGGCCGGTTAAGAAGAGTCAAATTGTATCAAAAATTGTGATATCACCGCAACCACAAGAGGTCCTTGAGCAGATAGTCATGACTGTGCACAAAAAAATATTAGCATGATGGGTCCAGTCGTATGGGAGATTAGCTGCGGACAGACAGAGCAGAGACACACACACACACACACACACACACACACACACACACACACACACACACACAACCTAACATATGATCTCCTCCAGTGTTACCTCTGGTGGAGATAGTAAGTAACTAAGTAAGGTGGTGGTAGTCTAGTGGTTAGGCTTCCAAATAGGACACTGGAAGTTTGTGAGTTTAACACCAGGCTGCCACCATTGAGCCCCTGAGCAAGGCACTTAACCCCGAGTTGCTCCAGAGGACTGTCCCTGTAGTTAGTTCACTGTAAGTCGCTCTGGATAAGAGCGTCTGCTAAATGACCTGTAATGTAATGTAAATGTAAGTTCCTTCATACACAAAATGACATTGGATGGACAACATTGGATGTTGTGGCAATGATGCTACAGACTTATTTCACACAGGCAGAACTGACAGCTACCTTCTTGTCTGGAGTAATGTGCTGTGGTCCAGCAATCTGTTCCTTAATAAAGTCCAGGTCCTCGGGCAGCACCAGGCCGTGCTGCTCCATCACCGGCTTCAGGCCGTTGACATTCACCAGGTGGTCAAACATGTCTAGAGAGGCGTTCTCATGCTGAAACGTAAACAGACGTGTATAAATATGGGTCACAATTTGAAAACAAAAGCACAATGACTCATTACTCCAATAGAAAGAGTTTAACTCAGCTAGAACGTGACATACAGTACGTGATACAAACGTGAATAAATGTCTTATCTCATGCTTGTGGTCATCACTTACATAACGACCGTGAGCCATGTGCTTCTTATCAGTGATACTACACGTCACGCTGAACAGGGCAATCACTATCTTAGCCCTCAACTGTCATGCTTACAAGTAAAGTGACATTATAACAGCCTAATAAAAAGCTTCTGTAAAACAAAATGCTGTTTATGGCTATAACTTCACACCATCTGGAAGAGCAGGAGAGAACTTTAGAACTACGAATCAATTCAATCATTTAAAAAGGAACATTTTAAGTGGGGAAACTGTGTCCTTATAGTTAGAACCAAGGAAGGAGTTCAGTTGGCATTTTATTATCAACTATTTGAGACTTATCTGATTTGTGTCCAACAGGTAGATCTTTACAGAATACTAACAGCTTAAAAATCTATTCAGACTCCCAAATGATTCTGTTGCAATGAAAGTCTTTATGTTGCAGCGGACTACCTTATATAGTAGATAAAAGCACTCAAGCTTTAAAAATCTCCACAGTGGTCAACAAAGAGAGACCTTAAAAATAGCCAGTCCTTTTCCAGATGGTAATTATTATAAATTTGCCAGTTGGTCCCATTTTCTTCCCACAAACATATAGCATGTCCTTTTTAAAAACATCTTGCTAAAGCGGTCTGCTGACATATCTTAAGAGCACTGGGATTGTCAGTTTCGAGATGTGTAGCCAAACAAACTGAACCGAGACAATAATTCTTTGTGGTAATTCAGTTCAGTTGTTATGCAAGTCTGGAAAGTGTGCTGCAGTTGTCAATCAAAGGGTGATTAACAAAGGGTAACTAATAACAAAAATGCTAGTACAAGAAATAATCCCGAAGGAGTGTCTTGTTTTTATTGCTCACTGTTTTGTTTGACACTCCCTGCATAGGAAAAGAGAAATATAAATCACATTGTTGCTTACCTTCCAGGTAATTTCCGGACGTGCTTTGGGGATGAACTTGCCGTCAAACAAATGGGAAAATGGCCCATGACCTGGAGTACATCAAAAAGTTATTGATTTTGTCCTGCACTAAGCTACTTGTGTTTTATTCCAAGGAAAAGAGTTTCACGTTCATTCTCACTCATGCCAACCTAAAACATGTGAGGACCTGCGCATCACTCACCCAGGTCATGGCAGAGCCCGGCGATCTGCACACAAAGGATGTCTCTGTAAGAGATGAGGAGTTCTGGCTGCCTCTCGTTCAGAGTTTTTACAAGTCGCCCTGCCAAGTGACCCACCCTGTAGCACCATAAAACAAAACAACTCAGATAGACAATAGATAAAATCTTTTTAGGCAATCTTTTTCATGCCAGTAGCACAACAGGAAGCCAGTTTCGCCTCGGAGGACAAGGGGCGGGTGTTTCCCCCCCGTGACATGCACTCCCGGCGGGTGCTCTTGTGTGGCTTGGCCCACTGGATGTCATACTTAAGTTGTACAGCTATAGCAATATATTATACACTGTAGGCAACTCCCAAATATAAATCAAGGTAAAATACAGAGACAAAACATTGTATTTTGTATAGTCAGCCACCTTTTATTATACCTCCGCTTGTCATTTTGGCGACTCAGTGTCCAGCCTCATCAGTTAATGTGCCTGCAATATTATGATTTGAGTTTTATTGTACCCTCAAGATTTTACTGTGGCTTTGCAGCTTTATAGCTTTATATACACACGTGCTTAACAGCAGAGCAATTTTAGGTCCATGATGCCTCAATATACACACTAATCAATAAACACTGTATCTAACTGAGCACATACCCAATTGAGTGTTCAAAGCGGTTGTGGGATGCTCCAGGGAAAACAAAATAAGCCCCTCCAAGCTGCTTGATGTTGCGTAGTCTCTGGAACTGAGGTGTGTCGATGATTTTGATGAGAAGAGGGTGCAGCTCCACATGCCCGTGGATGGGATCATTAAACACCTGGCATGAGATGGAACAACAAACAGCTAAGAGACTTACTTCAGCGTCCATAATCAAAACATATGGCCAGTCTGTGTGTTTATTTTTAAGGTGGCCCAATGGTTTAAAGCCATTTTTTCAACTGAGAAACCAGGACAGAAACGTATATACACATAATAATAAACTTCACAAACAGAACAAGACGTGAGAGGCTTAAAACAATGTAGTTAGAAAAAAAAAAAAAAAAGAAAGAAAAAAAAGGGAAAAATAAGAGGAAGTTAGATGATAAAAGCCTGATTTGAACAGTGATTTCAAAAGAGGAAGAGCAGATCTGATGCAGGTAAAAATGTCATCTAACTGCAAACACTTAAATAAAGCTTTCGCCTTGTTAGGTCGTTTCTGAAAAGCTCCATTTAAAAAAGGCGAAAGCCCTTTTTTTCAGATTGTGTAACAAAAAAATAGCCAAGAGAAAATGTTTTGTGAACTTACCCTTTACCCCTATCTACCCTTTTTTTTTTTCTTTTTGCGCTTCCTTGCCGTTTATCCTACAAGTTCCTCTTATTTATTCTATTATGTCTTTCTTATCCCTTTAGCCTTGAAAGTGTCGCATTATGATGCAGCTCGTAGTTACCTTATTTGACTCTGTCTCCATCCTCCACAGCTTCCTGAAGCTGTGGAGGATCTTCAGACGGTCACCAAGGCGCCTGGACATCAAATGATGAAAGGGAGTGAAAGAGACAGAAAAGCGAGGTGTTAAACACTACAGTGACTCAGATCAGATGTTTATATTTGACACTATTGTTAGTGGCTTTTGGTCACATTTCTCACAGTGCCCTAGACAATTTCCACAAACCCCACAAACGAACACAAAGACACACTTACTCTACGCCAATCTTCTCCAGCTCAGCATCCACGAGATACCGCACCCCGACACCTGTGATGTGTTGTGCTGGATAACAGAGCAAAACATAAGTGATGCTGGTTTATATGACACAACACACACATAGGGACAGCAAGTTAGCGTCAGTAAGAAGCAGCTCTCAAGTAACTGCCTGTATTTAGACCAACAACGAGATGGACAACCAGAAAACCAACCTCTAAATGTATCTTCCCATTCTCCGAGACCTTCTGCTCTCAGGTACCAACACGTTTCATCCACTCCCCATTGCATGTAGTCCCAGTCCCGCAGCGGGATCCCTGACACTCTCTTCTCCGGCGTTTTGAAGCTGTCATTGGTGGTCACAGCCTCCTCTAATGGTTGATTTAGGTTCGTCATGTTGGTTTGATAGACTGACGGTAATTTACGTTAGTCAGAAGAGTAGATATCCGCGAAATGACAGCTGGTAATGTTTCCCTCGTCGACTGCAACAGCTGATAGGGTAGGTCTGCGCACAGAGGATACTTGGGCGGTGAAAACTACCCGGGTTTTGTTTCTACACCGGGTGAGTCAAGCTAATATGAAACATAGAGAGCGTTTCCGGTGACTGTTTTCAAAATAAAGGTCTATTGAAACCATGATCGAAACTTTTCGATTTCGCGTCCTAAATTTTCTAATAATAATAATAATAATAATATACATTTAAATAAGAATAAATAAATAAAATGTCAAACGAAACCTTGATCGAAACTTTTCAACATAACTTCCTAACTTTCATTAAATTATATATAATACTTCCTCCACCACTATATGTATGCCATACATATAGTGGTGGAGGAAGTATTCAGGTCCTTTACTTAAGTAAAAGTATTAATACCACACTAAAAATAATCTGTTACAAGTAAAGGTAGGCTAGTGCATTAATGTTACTTTAGTAAAAGTATGCATCTATACTGAAGAAATTATACTTAATTCAAAGTAAACGTAGGCTACTCAATGCAGAAATATGTGACTGAGTCTGACTGTTATTCTATGCCGCTACATATCATCAGGTTATTATTACTTATGCATTCATGTAAAAGCAGAATTTTACTGTTGACTGTTGCTCATTTTTAACTAATGATTATTTTCATTACCGATTAATCTTCTGATTATTTTCTCCATTAATTGATCAATTGGTTGGTTTGTAAAGTGGGCACGACATGCTATCAAAATTACCTAGAGCCCAAAGTGAGACCTTTACAATTGTTGTGATGTCTAACTAACAGTCCAAACATCAACATTATTAAAAATAAACAAAAACTAGCAAAGTTGTTCAAAGGAAATCCTGTCGTCTGAGATGCTGGAACCTAAGACAGTAATAGCATCATAAAAATAAAAGGCACCAGTCAAATGTAATTTTCACATTTACAAATGTACAGGGGTACACATATATAGAGGTAAATGTTGTAAGTATTAAATACACAATAATTAGTCCATTTAATCTTTGTGTCCTAGAAGTTGTCAAATGGCAGTATGTTGAGTGTGAAAATACTGGAATCAGCCTGTGTGTGTGTAAACTCCCAACATTCCCAGAAAAATGATCTCAATGGTGACCCTGAATACAGAAATGAAGAAAAACTAATTTCCACTAAGCCATTTTCACACATCTACTAAAATCCTTGCCTTTACAAGATCGCATGATTCAAACGAAATACAAATAAGGTAGAAAGTATTCTAAGATAATAGTTTACGTACAGAAAAATAAAAACAGACAAACAAACTAAAGTAATTTTGTAATGTTTACCTAAGTAGTTGATCAGCTTCAGTAAACGCAAACCTCAACTACATTGAACATGGGAACATATTATATCATTTTATTTCGCTAATAAAAAAACCTGCTTCCGGTATATTGTTTTCTGCCAATAAATAACTTTATGCAGGTCGCTCCCATTTCGGTTGCACGAGTAGGGTGGAGCCAAATATAATGCAGAATGTTAGCGGCTAATTCCCGGATTACGTTCAGTGACGACCATGCAGTGCTGGCGTTTTTAAAGCACTTTATTCCTCTGTGTAGGCCTATTGCCATAAACTATGGATGGAGCGATTATTTAAACACATGTTCCGGGAACAACCAGCATTAACACCGGACATGACGCGACGGTAAATCAGCCGCCAGTCCGACTTGTAAGCATTACAGTATATGTCAGAATAATGACAAACAAACACGTGACACAACAAAAACAGAAATGTCTTTAAAACAGAGAGAGAAGAAAAGGGAGAAACATCAGGTACAAAGGAAATGCAATGTATGTATTGGCAATATGGGCAAAGTCTTCATGGTATGTCGTCTAATATTGTGATATAACACATTTTCTAGAAACTTAATTGAGAAATTGTTTATTGATAAAATAGTCAGTTGGAAATTTCTGTTTCGATACACCGGTGAATGAAATACCTGACAAAGCAAGGGGTAAATCCAATATTACCATAAAGCAGCGATTGTATATTACTACCATTCATAATAAAAGGGAAAGCTCTCCTGTATAAACAATATGGCGGACAGATTTGTAAAGTCGCATGGAATTTACATATTGCCATATCCCGCAATAAACGTCATATACGACCAAGTAGCAGAGATGGCATTGCAATATAGACAAGTTGATGAATCACACGTGGAATATTAAGTAAATAGGTACATTTGTAAAAGTTACCTACACTTTGGCAGCTCTAATAAAGGTGTACTATGTATGAATAGATGTTTCTATTATTGTATGTGCCTGCATTGCACCAGGGTGATTAGTCTCTGCATACATCCTCTGACATGGATCACCTCATTATTTTGCTGAAAAGAGATTGTCTTATTAGAAAATACTGCTTGAGGAATTTAATAAGCAATATACCTAATTGAATTTTAACCACTGCCAAATACTTGGCTACATCCTGCATTTTAAATACCACTGAATTGATAGCACTTTTTTTCTCTTTCCATTCAGGATTGATTACTTATCCTCCTATAATCATAACGCCTTTCTTTGCTTCCATACACATTTTAATAATTTGTTCACAAAAGGTTTTTCTTTGACAACACAGTCTATAGTTTACATATTTAATAGATGCATCATCATCATCCCAGCTGAAAAACAGGTGTATAATTTCATGTGGTGTTGGATGAGTTTAACTGCCCAAGGACACACAATTAAGAGAACATGAGTTGTATTTCAAATTGAGCAGGAACAATCTTTTATCAACCCATCTCAATAGGAATACAGTTGAAAGGTTCTAATAACCTTTGGTAGGTTTCCCTTTATAGCCCCCTTACATATGATTAATGTAATACATTTTCACACTATGACCATAACACAACAATACCCAAAGTTTGTCTTAACCACATTCATACAGATGGTTGCATCAAAGAAAGCAAGTTGAGCTATATAGTACGAGTCCCGTGAGACATGGTGATTATATAATGTAATCCTAATGGTAAAAGTAATCATAATTCTTCGTTCATATTCATAGATTAAGAATACAATACGGTTGACATTTTTTCAGGTTTAATCTCCATTTTCCAAAACTTCAGATTCATGAAGTTATTCCGGTGCATCTGTGTTTCAATGCTGCATTTAAAAAAAAGAGAAAAAGACAAACAAGAATATCAGTTTTAACAAGAGCAGTGCAGAGTGAGAGATGCAATTCATCATTACATAATGATCGCTCCTTCCCTGCTCATGTCCCCATCCTAAAACATCATACACACACACACACACACACACACACACACACACACACACACACACTGTATGATACAATAACACTGCCATTAAATTGAAACTCCAGCCTGAGGGCCCCACATAGTACATATCTTATATTTAAAGATGTCTTTTGTGCATTTTCGGCCTTTATTTGACAGTGATAATGGAGAGAGACAGGACATGTGGGGAGAGAGAGAAGGGGAATGCAAGTGGTCCGGCCAGCTGGCAATAGAACCCTGGACTTGCTGCTCAGGGCATTTGCGCCAGTGTAGTACGCGCCCTAACTACTCGGCTATCTGGCCTCCCGTATACCCTTCGTTTCACATCCTAGATCTAAATATTACCTGAGGCTTTGGCAAGCCTTTGCGTGTGCACCACTCTTTGAGGTGCATCTTGCCAGCCTCCCGACTTTTCTCATCGGTCTTCCTGCTGTAAACCCTGATCAGCGTCTCAGAAAAGGTTGTTGGGAGAAGCTTGGACATCTGACAAAAATGATGGCAGCATCAATTTGATAATAAGAACATAACAGAGGTTGCCTTAAGAAATGCACACAAGCTCATGCAAAGAAAGATTAAGATGGAGATTGTTGTTGCCATTGCTTTAGTTCTGACCTGTTCTTTGGACTTAGTGAATGCTGTGGTAGGGTCGCTCTTGCTGTAGAAATACATAAACTTGATGGGGTCCTTTTCTTTCATCCCATAGTCCATGGTAATGACCTTAAAGAGAAGGGTGAGACAGAAGTTTTATATTACCAAGGAAATCAGTGAAGATGTCGACATCTAACAAAACCCAAGATTGTAAGAAAAGTGAGGTAAAAGTAACAAGACAAAAAAAAAAACTCACTTTAATTTCAAAGTCCTCCGCAGTCAGCCTGTCATCCTGATCGTCATCCTGATCGTCAGGGCGGGCTGCAGCCAATTCCTGTTTCCAACGAGTTATCATTTCCTTAAGGAGGGAGAAGGAAGGTTGAGGAGTGAGAGAGAAAAGAGATTTGAGATTTATTCCATCACGATGAGTCCACATTAAGCGGTTGAATTTAAAAAAACACATCTTTGTTTCTCGGTTTCGTCTCTCTGTCCACACTTTCAAAATCAAACTTAAGCTTTCTCAGCCCCACAACGGAGCTCTTCCAAAACTTTCTTCAGGATGCATTGTTAATACAAATCTTTTACTGTGCATGGGGAAAATAGAGCTTTAGCAAAAGGATGACGTAAGCCTGCCCAGTTGTTGTCAGGGGGCTGTGTGGCAGTAAGGTTAAAAACAAGTTTCTGTGGCCTCCAACTTTCTCTGTAATCTCTCATTTCAAATGTCAATGTAGCCGGTCACACAGCACAGGTGTTGTTGTTAACCAGTGTTTAAGATTATTTAGTCAGACAACCTCACGATCATACAATAAGGATTTTATCAGCACACCAGCATGGGAATAACATGTACATTACATGTTTTTATCTAAATAGACTGCACTGACAAAGCGCTTTACTATTCACACGCACACTTGCACATTAATGGCAGCAGAGATGCCATGCAAGACGCTCTTGGGTTCAGGGTCTTGCTCAAGGACACCGATATAGAAAGTAGGAGCCGGGGATTTAAACACCAACCCCACTCTACCTCCTGAGCCACAGCTGTGTAGTATTTATGAGCTGTGATCAAATCCGTATAACATACTTGTCCCATAACCAACAGTAACAGAAAATACGTAAATGACAACAACTATTGTGAATTTGGCTGCATTAAGACAGGTCAGGGAGCAGGATGGGACTGAAAGGAGGTTTTATGGGCCGGCTACGTCTGTCGCTCATTCAACTTTCTGTTGTCTCCAACTCTCTGTCATGGCTCATTTTAAATCTTTAAGTCAATGATATTTGATTAACTGGCATGTTTAACATGTTAACCAGAAGTGTAACGTAATACAGGCACACAAAGACATTAATGCACACCGTGGTGGGTTGCCCAGGCTCCGTTGGAAACGTGGAAATGATTTCAGAGAGAGTCTTGGATAGCTGAGTCAGGTCCGGGGTGGCAGGGTGGAGAAATGGTTCTGGCAGTGAGTAAAGGCAGGTGAGTTACAACAAACAAAGTAAAAGGTCACAAAATCATTCATAGTGTTTCACAAATAAATAATTGACACTGTAAACTGAGAGGCAGAATCCACAACATTAAGCAATATAAGTATGTGATATAATACTTCCACTGAATGAATTAGTTCTTAAATCTTTTTTTCTTTTTTTTTCTTATTTACGATTACACAAAATATTTTATTTAAAGATGCTAGATAAAAGCTTGCTCAAACTGGCATGTATATGTATCACTTATTACAACCTTGTTACTTACAAGATTGGGTGTCATTCATCATTGAACATGTACATTATCAAAAAAGAAGGCCTTCAAAACTTCAGCAAGTTCCTTATTTTCTCAATTAACCAATGGATAAACCCCTGCACCAAACAATTGTGTTTTTCTTTTTGTTTAGTTTTTTTACCATCATTAGGATCTCTCATGGCGAGAGCTTGAGCCACTTCATCTTTCCAAAGGACAATTTTCTCCTTAGGGAGGTAGGAGAAAGGGTGAGAGACATTACAACACAATAATTGTACATCCACATTAAGCAGTTAAATGTAAAAGCCAAAAACGTTTGGCTCTATGTCCACACTAAAACAGGGTTTTTTCTTACCCCAAAACAGAGCTTTTCCAAAACCTTTTCAGAGTATAAATGGGGCTCCAGACTCGCATATGCTATTATTTTTTGGAAGTGTGCTAGTTAATATTTTGCGTCGCTGTCATGTGAGTGCATGATGATCATCGTTGGTGCCCCTGCCAGAGCGGAGACATCAGCGGTTGCCAGCGCCAAGAGAGGCTTTTGCTCGCGCTCGTCTCAGCCCGTGCTCGCGGGACCGCATTTGTGCATGTGGAGAAAATGCTCCATCACAAGGATGCTTTTCTGGATACTGTTTTGCACGTGTACTATGTGCACTAGTGTCAGTGCACATAGCTTTTGCCGTGTGCACTTATTGACTACAAAAGGAGCGTAACATCACAAAACCTGGTCTCAAAATATTCAGTGTTCTCATAGACACAGTGAAATAGATAACGTGCCAAACAAAAAAGTGTTATGTAAAACAGGCACAGAAAAACATTACTCCACACCTTGAGTAATGTTGGGTTGGGCTTTGTTTCACCCAGAAACCTGTAGTGGTCTCGAGAGACGATCCTCTTTAGAATCATGCATGCCTCATGATCCGGGCGGAAAGAGTTGAGTATTTGTTCAAACACATGATCTACAGGACAAACAGAGAAACAGAATGGAAGACAGGTGAGAAAGAAACAAACTATCTTTTGACTTAAAACTATGCAATTTTACATACTTTTGTAATTTTTAAGACCTCCTGTTTCAAAAACTACTAAAACTTAAAAACTGATTGGCCTTCGTTGTAAAATCCTCAAACATGTCCAAGCAATTTGTTGTAGTCAAGTCTGAAAAGCCCCGTGCGCGGGCAACGGGCGCCTAGTTACAAAAATTCAGAGGTGCACTACTAAACGCTGCGACAACTTCCCGCTTTACGCAGAATATGATGATAAAGTCCATTGCTGTGCTTGGTGCAACACTATTACAGCATAATCTTCGGTAGATGATGATTATGTTGTCTTTAATATCACAATCCAAATCGTATCCATAATGTTAAGGAGCGCAAGGAGCATATAGACAACAGACATGTGGGGTAGAGGACTGCATTGAGATTGGGTGGGAGACACAAATCTCGCAGGAGAAGACATTTTTAACTTTGCTTAACTTGGTGGGAGCCGGCGGTCAACCAATAAACTGCGGGTCCCGGGATTTGAGTGAACTGAACTCTGAGCTAGCTCTTGTGAAGTGTGAACGTGCACATCACCTTGTGTGCAGGTAAGTAACTGAGGCATCCTGCGCTGAAAATCCTCAGGATAATTCAGAAAATTGTTAAAAGTCCTTCTTTCAAAACGGAAGTGATAATACTGACAGCAGTTTGACACGTTTGGACAATTCAGCATGTTTTAAAAGACGGACATGTAGTATTTGTTTGTGGTTCGTGTATCCTGCCCACTCCTCCCTGTGTCCTAATGTCAAAACACGAGCTCACAGCACACAGTGGTTTCTGCAGACCTGTCAGCTTGGTGTAGGCCATCATGTCATCAATGGCTGTGGAGAGAGTGAACATCTCCCCTCCTGAGCCTTCAATCTCGATGTCCTTGTCTGCTTTTAGAAAGGCCTCCGTGATCCTGGATGATCATACCCAACATATTATCACATATTCACATATTATCACACCATACAAGAGAGTGAATTATGAAGCCAATAAGCTGCATCAGACAGCAGACAAAGCTAAATGTTGTCAGAGAACCATCGTGGGAAGGGTAGCTACTCACATAGTCTCTATGATGCTGCTCACTTTGTGCTGGCAGGCTCTTCTGTGGAGACAGTACCTTGTGTGGAACAGGTCATACATATTGTCCACCTCCTGTTGAGAGTATTGCCTATAGTTTAGTCACAACTAATAAGAAAGGGATTGCCGTTTAAAATCTGGTTTAAAAAAAAAAAAAAAAAGAAAAGATTAACAATTTCATCACCTTGTCTCTAATGCAGATGTGCTTCTGCCCGTCCACCTCACACACTGTGGCAAACTTTAGGAAGCGGCGATAGTCAAAGTTGTTCTGGATGCCCAAGTAGTGGCAGTCCCTGAAAAGAGAGTGAAGAAATGTGTGAAACTGTGCTTATGTGCTTACTACGTTAAACTAATTGAAGCAACCCGGAGAATGCTGCATATTGCTAAAATAAATCAGGAGAATGTTGCAATTGTAATTGAAATAATACATACTAGTTCATCTCTCTGCATTAAACATTGAATTGCTCTACAGTAGCTGTTGAACAAGCCCCACCTGGCAAGGTAGTCAAACTTGTCCACATCAATGCCATTTCTTTTGTTGGCCACAATTTCATAGAGGAAGGACTTTTCTTTTCGCCGGCCTTTATACGGCCACTGTGGAAATGACAGACAATAGTGGCATTACATTTTGGCTACTGTAGCAATGATGATGATACTGATACCACACAATTCACAATGGCATGACTGGCTGGCACTCGCCTCAGGTACTTCTTGGCCTGGAGCTGTGTCAGTGTTATTAGGGCCTGCAATCATCTCTTTGATGAACTTCACATCAGTGGGCAGCACCAGGCCGTAGTCAATCATCAAGCACTTCATATCGTTAGATTCCAACAGGTGATCAAACATTTTTACAGATGCTTCCTCATGCTGCAAGATACACAGATCCATTGATACATTATTATGATAATTCAAAGTGAAAAAAAGCAATGACTCACTACTCAAGTAGAAAGAGTCCATCTTTGCTGAAAACACGACAGGATACACAGAATTTAAATGCTCGTATTGTCTCTCACTTTTGCCAGACAAAAAGTCTGTGGCCATAACTTCCATAACGACTGTGTGCCTTGTAGTGCTTATAGCCTGCTTCGCCCTTCTTCCCCTATATGTCTACTATAGGGGGATATACAGTATGCCTCTGAAATAAAACCAACAGAGGCTCTGACTGTTTCTTACCTTCCACTCAATGTCTGGACGTGCTTGAGAGAGGAACTTATCAAACAGATGGGAAAAGGGCCCATGTCCTAGATATGGAGAAATAAAATAAGTTAACCAAATGATGGCTGTGTGTGAAGTGAAGTGAGGTAAACTGTGAAGTGAGCCATTTCTGAGTAAATCTTATCAGGCCCGTTCTATTTGAAACAGGCTAGTATTGGAGACAGGCCTTTACTCCGAATTCCCCCAGTTTAATAATTGCATGTTATTATATTTCTTGTAATCAATAGACCATTGTGTAATCTGCCCCCGTTTGCTGTTATTATTGTTTGCTATTAATGCATTTCAACATTTCGCAGCATTATTTTCATTAACACAACTTACCGGTAGTCGTGGCATACTCACAGCTCTGCTGTGTGTCTCTAAAACAAACATTTTCATCCAAATGCAGGGCAAATTTCAAAAAAATTCCAGAAAGATTTGATATTAAAATAATTATTGCATTTGCTGCAAATATTTGCCATCAAAAGCCTTCCCAGTAGGTCAACGGGCATACTCTTTCACCTGACCTGTGAGGCATAATCGGAACTATCTAAAAGGAACTGTTGAGTTTTAATTCAACACTAAAATGAAGACAGTAGTTTTGTTAAGAGAAACCTACGTTAGACATTTAAATGTGAACATGTGAGCCATTGCACACATTGTTTGTATCGTTTGCCTTCATTAGGGTTTCATTATTAATGCCTGCCATACCTATGACTATACGAAAAACACCAGCTTTTATTCGACAATTTGTGGATGGTTTTACTTTCATTATCACGCTGAACCACACCCAGCAATTATCATTTAAAGTTATGTCATAGTGAAAAGGTGTGTATCACTCACCCAGGTCATGGCAAAGACCAGCAATCTGCACACAAAGGATGTCTCTGCCGTTGATATTGAGTTCTGTCTGCATTGTACTCAGAGATTTTACAAGCTCTCCTGCTATGTGCGCCACCCTTAATCACCACATACAGCACACAACAACAAAAACATCATGAGTATCCTGCTGCCAAACTGGTAATATGAACTTTAATTACCCCTATACCAAGGTATATGTATAGTGTTTACTCAATATGGTTTTATTAGGTACTTTAAATCAGTCTTCGCTTAGTTACGCATTACCTTGAAATACAAAACTGTATCCATCTGATAACACGCAGACATACCCAATCGAGTGTTCAAAGCGGTTGTGGGATGCTCCAGGGTAAACAAAGTAGACCCCTCCAAGCTGCTTGATGTATCGTAGTCTCTGGAATTGAGGTGTGTCGATGATTTTGACGAGAAGTGGATGCATACCCACATGTCCGTGGATGGGATCCATAAACACCTGGCAGAACACATAGAACAAAAACCCAGTGCAATTATGAGCCAAAAGAGTACCAGTACAAATAATGTCAGTTCTCCTGAGTGATAAATAAATATACTACAATCTTCCTCATCTTAATTTTCCGTGCCTTCAGCGTCTCATCTTCTTTTGCTGTAGACTGACAATGGACTCAACAATAGGCGGTAAACAATCTTGGCTTTGTGATTGTGTAGGTTCATTCACTGGCATCTTCCAGACTCCTTATTTTACAAGCTCTTTGGCTTTTCTCCGTTTAGTCTCCCTGAAAATGTAGTGTGATGTACGGTTAAAACACATGATATGTTACCTTTCCTTGACCTCTGATCATAAAGTCATTCTTGGTATGGCACGGGATGTTCTTAGGGTCATCATTTCTACAAAAAAAATGGGGGAAAAAGGAAAATACCGAAGAGCATAGTAGGTAAAGAGTAGATTAGAGATTAAGTGTAGTGTGAAATCTCAGAAAAATCCAGTCTGGTAGATGTTGTTGCTCCTAATTAGTGCTACTGCTTCATAGCAATTTGCTTAGTAGACACTTCCTTCTATTCAGGATTGTTATCATTTTTAGACATTGCAATCTGTTTTAACAAAAGGGAGACACTCACGGTATATCCATCTTCTCCAGTTTAGGATCACTGAGCTTCTGCAGCTTCTTACCATCGATATGTTGTTCTAGGTAAAACAGGAAGCAGTTAATAGCAGTCCTGTATTACATTGTATTTATTATGACAATGTAACCCTGATATTAGCTACCATGCCGCACAACACTAAAGCATTTATTTTGTTAAAGCAGTTCTCAACAGCTAACTTAATAAGGCCTGCCATAAAATGAAATCTAACCATCATTTTAATTTACCACACCAGAAAACTAACCTTGACATATATCTTCCCGTTGTCCAAGTTCTTGTTCTTGTGGGCACTTCAATGTTTCCTCCACTCCGCATTCCTTAGAGTTGTTTGTTGCCATTGAAAATTTATTTTTGAGAGTTGTTGAGATAATATCTGCGTCTCGCCAACATTAGAATACTCACAAATAATTTGATCTTGCGTTATTTATACAGGTGATCAGGAAAAACCTGCACAACTAAACCCAGGACAACAACAATACCTGGCTTTTATGTCTGCACCACACCTATCGGATTGGTCATAGGGAAAGTATTTTACATATTGATATTTTCTATCACTGAACCAGTTTCTCTTCATTTCATACTCAGTCTTCCTGGCAGTAAGTAAAGCTTTTTAAAATGTTAGAGAGAGTGCACAAGAGTGAGCATATAAACATAACTAAAAATGTAAAACTTTCCTTCATTTGCACCTTATATTTCATTGCATCCATATATTTTCATTTCAGTTCATTTGTCTGATGGATGTTGTTACTGCTTAATGTTAAGATTTTGCGCACAAAACACATTAGCTTATGAAATGTGAAACGTCGTTAATAGATTTAACCACCCAACAGTCTATAAAATGGTTAAATTTGGCTTCGCCTCAACCAGCTTCAAAATATAAATGCTGCCTTAACATTAATGCATCAGTAATAATCATCTAAAATGTTATAAATAATATAAAACTCATTGTCCATTTGTCTGAATAACAAATGTTGCACTTTGGTAATTATAGTACATATTACTGATAATACTAAGCGGTTACGAAGTATTTTCACATTGTTCTATTGCTACTTTTATTTAATTAAAACATCTGATACTAGGTGCCGCCAGGTGACACATTTCCATTTGAGAATTTAATGTCAAACTTGATTCCTTTTATCAACACATATACACATAACAATATCAACAATGAGCATTTAACCTTATGCAGAGTTTTGCATCAATATTTCAACATTCAAATTAAGCATTTATTAATGCTACAAATTATACATCTGAATTATTAATGTCAGGGAAATACTTCTGATAGTTTTCTCCCATTGTTAACATACTGTCCGCATTGATTTTTGTCAACAATATTTACACACTTCCATGTAAATTGACTTTTTCCCCTATTGTACACTATACGTGTGTACTTTTGGCCAACTACACTAAATGGCCACAGGATGACACTGTTGCTCAATTATTTAGGTCAGTTTTGTTTACAGTAAGAGATCCAATAAAACATGTTCTGCTGCATCAGGGAACCTGGGGAGTATACAATCATGTCAAAGATTGTTTCTCTATATTTAGATAACATTGTTATCTAAACCTTTTTAGGATGTGTATCCCAACATCTCCAGTAATATTACCATTGATAGTTTGATGCTGTTGGGTATTCCAAAAATTGTGGCAATACATTTACCTAAAGTTTTCAGATAAAGATAAGTCTTTCTCTAGACATTATGTGTGATATTCTCCTCCAGTCCTATGCAAAATGTGAACATGATCAACTGCAAGACATTAGCTCCTGCTCTGTATTGTTTGCAAATGTTTTCTGGTTTGGAGGTCATGGATGGTGTTTTTTTTAAGAGGCTTTCTGTGCAGATATCACTTTGTTTCACTGTAGTTTTTGTAAAGCCAGATAACCTCAGAAGCCTCAATCAGAAATGTTATCTGAGTAGACTGAGTAGCTGGTTTTCTCAGCGTGATCAAGGTGATATGACCATATTTCTGGGCCAAGATCCTTATGTCACAACTGGTGAGTGTGAGGCAAAAGGGATAGGACCCAAATGCAGACAAGAACAGTTCAGTGTTTTAATGGCAAAGAAGTGAAAGGTATAAAAGCTCAAAGGGACATATTATGCTAACGTGTATTTTTACAACATGTATTTTGGGTTTCTACTAGAACATGTTTACATGCTTTAATGTTTGAAATGTTTTTTTTCATAGTCTGTCCAAAAAGGCTCCGCTTTAACGCCTATCTCTTTAAGCCCCCTCCCGAAAGAGTTTTGAGTTTGTGCTACCTTTTGCAAGTAAAGTATTTTATTTTACACTTTACATCTGTCTCTGGTGCATTTGAGTCCTCCTACCCTGTGTCTGAGGTCGTGACACTGTAATGTAACAGCGTAGTCTCTGTGACTGTTTTGAACTGGCACCATCAGACCTCTGCTCTGGATTTATGGCAAATGAACAAAGTGCTTTGCTGCCATCAATCAACCATTAACATTAAAGTCATTAGACTACATTGCAACAGGAAGGACACCTAGATTAGTTAAAACCATGCAAGTGGGTGGTATAAAGTAAGCCCGATGTTTATGTCAGCCATACCAGACTTCCCCGTATCTAAACAAGACCTGCTGGTGAGCTTTGCTTTGTTTCATCTTAACACTGTGAAAACTTATATGTCCAAAAGTGCAGCTCTTCAGGAAATAAGGATCATATGAATTGGAGAATTGTGTCAATCCAGGAAAATGTCAATCTTAAATATGTATTAAAGCATGAAAACCTAGAGTTATGATGTTTTACCTTCCCGCGATGATGGGCTCACTCCATTAGACAGAGCAGAGGGCTGCAGAACATGTGTTTTTTGTCTAGAAAAGTATTTAGTGAAAGCCAATAAAAGAAACAAAGGAAAAAAGCATGCATTTCTTCCAACATAGTAGTTTTGCATAGTTGACGTATTAATCTTTCTCTTTATACAAAAGTATCATATAAAATGTAAACTTAACTTGAAGTGAAGTGACATTTCTAGATTTCTAAATATTTATTCTCAAACTACCCCTCTGTAGTTTAAATACTAAAGCCTGATTTGACCTCTGAGTGTTTTCTTCTTTCAAATGCATTTTTGTTTAAGCACATGAACCATAATGAAATAAGTCTGTAGGGTAAATAGAGTTCTGTGTTTATGGAGACACAAGACTCTGGAAATTCATTAAATGGATAGCTCTTGGTCTTGCATAAACAGCTTTGAATTCTCTGTATTGTGTCGTGCTCAGGTTCAAAAGGAGAAAAGGTCCTTAAGTAAAGCCATTTTGAATAAAAGGTTGATTTGTCTTAAAATGTCATTTTTCACGGCACAAAACCTGCGCTTCATAATATTTATCTTAACTTCACAATTCCTCTTTCATCTCCTGCTGCTTTTCATATTCTCTCACCAGAAAAACGACTGGAAAGTGTTCAGGTTCACATAATATATTTAACCCGCCACCCCCCAAAGAAAGTATGAAATGCTTGAACAAAATGAACAATTCTTTTCTCACAATATGAAAATTACAGACTTAATAATGCATACGTCACCTATTTAAATATCCACAGCAGCACTGGTGGTGTCACGATAAAAAGCAATGTGATGCATCTTCTAATCACACTGTGTCTGTTGGTGCAAAGAAGCAAATTGTGCACAGTATATTACTGTGTAGTGCAAATATACTCAGAACGTGAGGTAAGGTAACCCTTTACTTGAACTCCCCCTATTTAGCATTTATATGCAGTATATAAACATTTAGTGAATGTTTTACAACACACTATAATGTAATTGTAAGCATTTATGAATGTATTTGTCAGCTACTATAACTCCATCTGCGGGCACCCTCAAGTGGAGGCTGCTGTAGAAACGGATAATAATATTGTTGTAAAACACAGTTGTAATAATAGAAAAGATGTTTTTTTTAGGAGAAGTTGTAATTGTTGACAAATTAATAAACACTTAAAAATGCCCTTATATCCGCTTACAACTATATTACAGTGTGTTATAACCCATTTATTAAATGTTTCTACTGTACAAGGCTTATAAAATAGGTTAAAGTTAAGTGTTACCATTAATTGTCACAGCAGTTAAGTTTAGCTGAATTTATCCTAACAATACAGCTGTCCATAGTCAGCTTTCCATCCAAATGTAGCACAAATTTACATGAATTCCCAATAAAAATATTCAAAACAAAACATCAGTTAATGCGCATTACCGTCCAGTACCGTTACATGAATATGAGGAATTAAGCCCATCAAGATAAACAGTTGATGGTTTTAATTCTCCAGTCGGGCGCCATTAAAACCATTGCAGAAGAAGAGGGCACAACATGAGGATTTCATTAAAAGAGCTCAAACTGTGGAAAACAACAACGGAAATGTTGCATTTATGTTTGTTTCATTTGTTATTTTGAGGATCTACACAGATCTGATGTTTTCGTCTCACACGCTTCATGTACTTGTACATGATTTATTCACCAAGTCTGTTTCAATTACAGTTTGTTGCATTTTGCTTTTGTTGATACACCACATTTTCCACTTCAGCTAAATGTAAAAAATTCAAGGTTTTTTTCCAGAATTTTCAAAATTTCTTCTTAGGTTTTTATGTGCAATATGGCCATAAAAGAAGGTGGATGGAAACGCACTTAACATATCTGGTCGGTTTATTGTCCCTTTTGACATACTGATACATGGATTCACAAATCAAAAAATCTATTGCAGGTGCAGGTGAGATCAGAGTGAATAGATTAAACAGAATGTCCATTCTGCCACATTCATGTCTTATTTCTGCAATTAGGCAGACACTGGATCCCCTTTAGGTGTCCTTTTGTTTCTAGTCACTCTCTGCATTGCCTCACATTCGAAATACAATTGAAATGGCAATGAATGCAGTTCCCTTTACCATTCAATACAGGCCAATAAGCCAAGACATTGTGCTTTACATTGACAGTACAATGCACAGTAAAATCCTCGTTCTCGAGAGGTGACCTTTCGAGAGTTCAATAAAGTCTTTTCAAGATGGCAGGCACTGATTGTCACAGAAAAGTGAACTGAAGAACTGGTGTTTAACCTAATGCTTTGGCCATACTTATGTCTACATTGTTCCTTAGGCTTATGTTAGCATTTCCTTCTGTCCTCCATCTCCACCAACTCTGTCTGCCTCAGATCTCAGCTGCTCCAGGTCCTCCTCAGAGCTGCAGGCGCTGTGTTGCATCCCCCGAGAGAAAATCCTGCGACGTGATTGGGTGCTGAGGTCTAGTAGGTCGAAGGAATCAGAGGAGAAGAGGCTATCCTCACTCACCACACTCGAGGGGCGACTACGGTGACCCTGGGCGCCCCCTGTGGCCTGGAGAAGCTGCTGCAGAGCCTCGGGGAGCATCATGGGTGCCGGGTGGTGGTCGTCCGGAAGATCCAGACTGCGAGAGAACTTGCCGTTACGTTTCAGAATCCCCTTCCTTCTTCTTACCGCTTCTGCGTGCATGGTGGGGCTGTCTTCTGCTGCTGGGAGACAAGTGTGCTGTTTGTGGGAGCGCAAATCAGCTGCATCTCCCCTCTGTTCAACTTCCGCTCCAGAGATCCTCCTGTCTGAGGATGAGCCATAAACCGACTCCCCTCCATACAAGTTCTTCAGTATGCCCTTCTTGGGCATTTTGGATGAGGGCTGACTGAATGTAGAGGGAGGCGGCAGGCTGGTGGACAGGACATCAGCATGTGTGTGGGAAAGTGAATGGGTTCGAAAAGGCTGGGGAGCAGCATTACACGGTTGGGAGGGAAACGTTTCTTTGGGAGGGCTGTGAAAGACTGAGTCAAAACTTCTCTGGGGTTTCAGAATACTTTTGGGTTTCTTTCTTTCAATGGTTAGAGTGGAGGAAATCACAGCAGAGGAGGCAGCTGTTGCACAAGCCCCACCACAAGCTCCCACTGTAGTCTGGGGAATTGTATTCTCCTTGCGTGACTTCCTCAGGCTTGACATTCCTCCGCGTACCCTTCCTCCTCCTCCTCCTCCACGATCACTCTTCAGAGGTAAGCTGAAGTAAAAGGGGTGCGGAGAGAGTTGAGGTGGACAGGAGGAGTCTGAGGATAGGCACCCTGGGTCAACGGTCATGTTGCTGGTAGCTGCGACACGATTTTGCCAGTCAATATAGCGAGCCAATAGGGGGGAGGGGCATTCTTGGTGTGGGGATGAAGGGCAGTCACACACACTCTCTTCAAAACCCCAGTTCACCCACCAGTGGTTGGCAACGTCCTCTATCGTAGCCCTCTCGTCCACACGCACTGTCAACAACCAGTCGATAAGAGCGCAGGCGTCTGGAGGGAACAGAGTCAACAGTTATTTATAGCAGGCGAACTGACTACAACATTGTAATTAAGAGGATACTAGTAAGAATAGCACACAAAGCCATCACATCAGACACTGGTGAAGAGAAATGTAAATATAATGTTGATGGAGATATGCATATTGTAAAGAGTTACCTGACGGGGGGTTGGGTCTGCTGTAGCGACCTTGGCTGATCTGCTCTGTGAGTGTGGTGTGGCTGGCCCCATTAAACGGCATGCTGCTGTACACCAGAGCGTACAGCAACACCCCCAGCGCCCAGCAGTCCACCTAGCATAAAAAACACACATAATGAAGAATATGCCATTCCAAAATGCAGGCTTCAATTTAATACAATAAGGTGGTGCATGATAGAAATTGCAGTGAGAGTATCTGAAAATGTGCACCACAGTTTGATTTTGTACAACTTTATAAAATCTAAAATTGGAGATTTTGAAAGTTATGTTTTGTCGGACCTGTTTACTGTGGTTCAAAATCAGTGTTTTAAAGCTGCACTAATACATATTTGTTTATTAGAAATGGATTAATAACGATGGGTAACACAAAAGGTGTTGCTCGTAGTGGCGAACGCAAATGCAATTATCACCCGACTCTGTAGTTCCCCTCAGCTCTACAGAGCACTTTACCGTCTTTCAGCACATTGTTTTGATTTCACAGCCCACAACTTTACTGTTTTGGAGCAGTGTTTAATTTCTCCTGAGGAAGCTAGCGAGGGCCGTGTGTGTTGACCCACCTCTGGCCCTTGGTAGGGCAGTCCATTCACTATCTCTGGGGCAGCGTAGAGCGGACTTCCACAGTATGTCTGCAGCAGACTGCCCCTCTGGAAATGATTGGAAAGGCCAAAGTCAGCCAGCTGCAGAGCCAGAGAAAGAGAGAACATAAAATACACTTTGATTAGTCAAGTATTTTGTATATTTTGGACCAATAAAGCAGACCAAAACCTTACGAATTAACATTTGTGAATGAATACATATGAAACAAAGCATTGAAAATGTGTCAAAAATACAACCCAATACAATCTCAGAAAAAGTCTCACGTGTCATTCAAACATTTCACAGCTGCGGGCGCAAAAGACCAGTCCAGCATGTGTATCTGTGTGTTTGTGTCAAATAAACAAAAACAGATGATATAACTACATCAGCTGACAACACAGAACGCTTTAACTTTATGACATAATGGACTAATCAGTTAACACTGAACCCTTTGTAAATTCATTCGCTCATTCACCTCAACACATACCCTCACGCAATCCAGATTCCTTTTCAGTGAGTATGTACCGCAAACTCTTACCCATAGAGCAAAAACACAATAACTCAAAACAATTCCTTTTAAAGGAGCCAAAAATAGGTATGCTGAGCGTTTGCCAGTATGAGTGAGGAAAGAGGAGTGGGCCAAAAACATCAGACTACTTACACTCACGTAATGGAACAATCACTCACTTGAGGCTGCGAGAGCCATACGCAGACATACCGAGGCTCCTCTCTATCTGAAGAGATTATTACCATAAGCAGCAGCCCACTATCAGCCCCTGTGGTGTTAAAAATACTCAGCGTGACAGCTTTATTTCCGTGAAACAGAGACCTCACAGACGGAGGATGATACTGTGTATACAAGCCAGCTCACAGTTGATATTATACGTACAGTGACAAAAATGGTGTGTAGACAGAGCATGTTAGTTGTGAAGTTTTACAGCTTTACTTTCTACAAGCTACCGTGCGTGTGCGCGTGTGTCCGTGCGTGTCCATCTAGTGCTTTGGCAGAGACATTCTTCAGTGTCGAGTGCTTGTACGAGACGCACTCTTTCTTCTAAACATTCAAACGAATGCTCTACACATGCCTGGGAATTACATGGACTGTTGAGAAGCCACCATCTCTCATACACATGCTGGACTGAAACAGATTGCTGGTTAATTTTCTACAGTGGATCTCAGTCTGTTGGGGAAGATTTTTAAACTGCCTTTTGAGGTTCTTGTGATAATATCATTTAAGAACAAAGTGAAGTTTGATGTAACCGGCAAAAACTATTTGGTTTGTCTGAGGTAGGATCAAGTCTTATTTGGCTTCATAAAAGTATCAATTTCTCTCTTGTCTTGAAAAAAAAAATCACCTGATCCAATCTGGTCAAATGTATAATTTCAAGTCTGGCTGGGAACCATGTCTCGCTCCTTTGTTTCCTGTCATCCCTCTACTGGCACTATCTATTAGGCATAAAATGCCTAAAAAAACAACTTAAAATGAACTATTTCTATATCGCAATGATTAGAAACAGATATATATCAAACAAACACTTAAAAAGGCTCAGTTCAGAAAACAGAAAAACAAGTGCAGACTTCTGCTACTAAGAAATGAAAATAGTCAAATCCAATTTTACTATTAGTATAGTGTTCAATTATAATCTGTGACTTTAAAAGTGACCAAGACCAACACTTTCCCTCCCATATCTGGCCTTCTACACATGCAGTGAAGCAGCGATTGTGCAGCTATAACAGGCACATGCATTGCACAGAGGCTGTGTCATTTCCTGCGGCGCCTGCTGTGAGAGGCCGATGTGGTGAACCTGAGGTTTGCGATGAAAGACGAGCCGCTGGGTCCTTTTATAAGACCTGGCAGTATGTTTGTGCTGGTTCAGTGTGCATGGCTTAACAACACATTCAAATACTATGGGCTGAAAGTGCTGCAATGTACGTTGTGAATGTTCACTTTGTTTGACCTTTATTTTGGATCTGGCAAGATATTCCATTACCAGCTGCACTATGTGAAGCTTCCTTCCAGGATGCTGAATACAACCGCAGTGGAAAGCTTCCTGAAATGTATCCGCCAGTGTGTCATAAAGATGTATGCCTTTATGTTCCAAAAACAAAAGCAATTGGGGGTCTTGGGATGATCCATTATTATTATTAATGCAAGAGGTATTCAACGCTCCGGCCAATAACGCGTTTGTCAGAAGACTTATTACCATTTTTCATCCAGGGATAAATATCTTGTTTTTGGAAGGACAACGCTCTCATTTATTTTCCGAAACATGCATCATGATCACGCTCGATCACAACTGTTGTGATAGTGATAGCGATATGAAGGCTTTGTTTGTGCACATTGTATCAATCTTACCTTTACATTGAAATCTTGATCTAAAAGGATGTTCTCCAGCTTGAGGTCTCGATGCACAACGCCGTTCTGAAAGAGAGCAGAGACATATGAGATCGTGAGCTGCTCCTCCCTACTGTTTACAGTCAGATGTTTTCTCTCTGCATGCAAACATTAAGACTGAAGGATCTGAAGTTTATAACATAAACCCAGCCCGTGGTGCACGGGGCTTTTGTCTTTCATTTAAAATGTTATAACCATTAACATTCCACTCTGGCCTCGTCATCGACAGGCATGAGGAAGTGCTTTGTTTGGGTTAATTCATCTGATGAGATGGGATTTGAACCCATGATGGCATTAAGCACCTGGGAGCCAACGAGAGGCCACAGAGTATAGACAGCTGTGGAGCCTTTTAGAGGAAAGCTACACGTGACATTCGATGGGAGGAAAAATCTGTTGCAAGATCACTGTCACTTTAAGAGTTTTCCTGACATTGAATAGGTAGTAAATCATAAGAAAATACAATGCCGCTATAGATAACTGTGGCCACCCAGGGAGCAGCGTGACACAGGGTAACTTTAAACGTTGTCTGTCAGTTTCGCCTAAAGCCACTGGCTAATGAGCCAGAATAGCCTCCTTTCTTTTGTTAATGACATCCTCTTCAGGGCACTTAAGTGGAGGAAATGACCCTTGATATTAGACATATTTTGTCTACAGTATGTAAGCCTGTATATGTGTGTGTGTGTGTGTGTGTGTGTGTGTGTGTGTGTATTCAAGGCAGAGAAAGAAAAGCAGAAGAAAGAAATGGATGTGGTTAACCAGGTTATTATTCTTGCTATTTTTAAATGACTATGAACAGATTTGGAGAATAGTACAAAAAAAAAAGAGATTCAAGCCTCAATAATCCCTCCATGCGCCCTGCATACCTCAGAGGCACATTCAATAATTCATTCATGGCGGAACATTCATGTCTATTTTGGGACAATATTTGAGGGCACGAGGAGCACAAAATCCACCTCTCCGTCTACTACAAAGCTACAGGAGCTGAATGATAATCTCAGTTTAATGTGAGGGCTTCATGAAGAAGCCAATCTGCCAAAATAAGATATGATTTTATGATATGAAAACTACACCATTTCTTTTATATCCAACTCAGCTGACTGCAAGCTCGGCTCTTCACTTCTACTGTACTGCACTTCTGTATTAATAGGATGTATGTATTTCCTCGATAATTCCTGTTTCTGGCACAGTTGTTGATTTTATGTACACAACAATAAAAACAAAGAAGAATTTGTTCCTTTGCCAGGTATTACATTAAAGTGGAAGGAGGAAGGAAAGCAACGCATTTGTTAAATGTGTCAGTGTGTGACTGTTAAAGTCAATCATAGCTTAATGTGCTCTTAACCCAGAGATCTGAAAACACAAGGCAAGTTTTTCTGATCAGGATTAGGATTTAGCGGGACTGTATTTACTTGTGCACAGATGAATACCGCAGCGTGCAATTCAGCACTTGCCTACATTCCAAATGCATACTGAATTTCAGTGGTGCATTTGCAGAAAGCGTGTGTGTATCTGTATGTGTGTGTTTGCAAACCTTGTGGCAGTAGTGGACAGCAGATGTGATTTGTCTGAAGATGCCTCTGGCTTCTGTTTCAGGCAGTCTCCTCCTCTCCTGGATGTAATCGTACAGCTCTCCCCTGCTGGCGTACTCCATCACTATCACAATCTTATCCCGGCTCTCAAACACTGTGCAAGACACAGGAAACATTTACAGGTGGGTACTGCAGATGTGTTCACTTGAGTGTTATGGGGATGCATCAAACTTTCACCATACAATTGTAAGAGCCACTTAAGCACATATTTATATTTGGGAAAAAGGTTTATGTTGGCTATTTCTCTGTTATAAAGCGCTAGATTTGATTATTTACGACAGGTGATAGTGCCGTAACGCAGCTTTCAGTGCGCATGGCCAAAAATATTTTTTTTAACTACGGTATGCTAGTAAGATGCTGGAACTCTGCTGGTTTGGATCACAACCAGTTTTTGACTGTGTTAGCGTGTTATATTTATTTACTTCAGTGTTATAGCATGTTGATCGTAGTCTATAATATTGAATCATCAAGTCGGTAGTGGAACGGGCGAGATGTAATTTGGATGGAAATCACCTGCCGTGATGGTGTAATATATTTTCAATAAACCCTCATTCAAGTTTTACCTGCCTCAAATTTGGAACTTTCATGGAACACGAGTCAGAACTGAGATACCTTGCAGACGAAGTGACCTAGGAACTTGGTGCCTTTAAAAAAAATGGCCACTATAACAACAATATGAGATGCTATTCTGCGTCTTTTTAAACTAAAAATAACGAACCAGAAATTTTGAAATGAACAGAAATTCTCAATTGTGTTTGCAGGCGTTTGAAAAACAAATGAATAGCTTGCATACTGCAGGGATATTCATTCGTTTTTCATTCTCTGCTCACCTTCAGCTCAGCACCTGCCCTATTAGGATTGGATGTGTGTGTACACTCTTTTTCATGTTTGCAGACTTACCCTCATGGAAACGTATGATGTTGGAGTGCCTGAGCAAGGAAGTGATCTCGATCTCTCTCTGGATGTGAATCCTGTCCAGGTCGTCCGTGATGCGCTCCTTGCGGATTGACTTGATCGCCAACTGAGAAAGAAGACACACTATTGAGTCTGTGCATGTCATATGAACCTTTGTGTTTAAAACACACATATTTGGATCACTGTTGGTTGACAACAGAGCTCTAAAACTCATCTTCCACTGCAAGAAAACAACTCCATTGTTAGGGTTCTGCTGATACTTTCTACGACCATTGTTGTTTTTGTATATTTTCTCAGAAGATCTGGCGCCACCAAACACAGATTCCTCTTCAATTATTTATTCTGCAACCCACCAGGGAACTCATTTCCCTCCTCACCTCCCTCACAACAATTTGAGTCATTCAAAACAGTGAACAAACACTGATACATTGACAGTTCATGTATTACTATACTGTTGATACAATTATACACTCACACACACATAGACAACTACAATCTGTGGGTATTAGAGGTGATTATGTGGGTTTTAAGGGCTGGATGTGTGAGAGCAGGTCTCCTGTGATCTGAGCACGCTCAGAGGCAGAAGGTTGACAGCTGCACTGTTCACACTCTGCTTCCTTAATCCCCAGCACTCATTGTACCCCGATGCAACCCCCCACCACCCAACACACCACAACAGACACAACATGAGCCCCTAAACCTCTTTGGATACAGTAACTGTCACCACAATGGCACCATACAAGGACAAGACAGAGGTGGACTAAAAAGCAAACAGACATCAGGTTGTCCCATTTAGAAATATAATAAGATAACATAAGATATAAGATAAGACAAACAAAAGAGTGAGAGATTTGATATAATGTGCAGATGAGGCTACAGGACTAATGTGTGAGGTTGGCATCCTAACATAGCCCTGATCAAAGCCCTGTATAATTCTGTCAACCCCTACAATGTCCCTATGGACAAGCAGGCCTCCACCCTGGGACACAGCATTCTCAGCTGCCGGAAAAAGCGTCTACGAGACATTGGAAGACACAATTCACACGCATCAACCGCATTGGTTGTGCAACACAAACACACTCCAGGGAACTCTCGGGACTGACCTGACCTTCTATAATTGATGTGAAGCTATCCAGCGAAGGAGAATATTCAAGTCAAGTTCTGACCAAAATACCTGCTGGCTGGGAAAGCAAAGTGAGGAAGTGAAGGGGAGACTATGGAATAAGAATCAGGCATGAGGAGGGAGGACGTAGGCGGCAGAAAACAGGACAGGTGAAAGGAATGGATAAAGTATGTCCAAGTATGTGCACCAAGGGCAAAAAAGCTTGTATTTTACTGTCCATCTAAACTCTGACTTACCCCCCGGACTGGGCATATAAGGCCTGACCAGCAGAGCACAGAGAAGAGACATACACTGGGCATTGTTCAGCCCTCAGGATGTGTGTGCAGAGGAAGTGTGGGTATGTGTGTGTATGATCTCACCCTTGTGCATTCTGTGTAGCGTCATGTCTAATGTTCCAAACAATATACGGTTTCAGTATATATTTCAGTTAGCTTGTTACACTTTTTCATGGCCACTCTTGAAGACAAAGAGCCAAGTTCAAGCAATAGTTTGACATTTTTGGACAATACTCAAAATACTATAATAGTTTGATTTCTAGCCAGGAGTTAGATGAGAAGATTGCTAAACTCTCCGCAAGAAATAGAACTAAGCATATTTCCAAAAATGTCAAACTATTGCTTTTAATAAATCTTTTGGTTACTGTTTTCCCAGGCGCCCCCTGCCGTCACAGCAAATCACAATCTTTCTTTCCATTAAATTGCACATATCTGATGAAGTAACATTTTATAAACATAAAAAATATAACATTGCACACAATGTTTGTTTTTTTTTCAATTCTAATATGGTTCAGCTTTAAAGACGAGTCAGGCTCTTAGTCAATGTAAGGGACCTACATTATAGAGGAGTGGCCCTGCATACCCAAGAAACAGTATTCATCATCCTTTCCTTCCATTTCCTCCTGTACATTAGTCACCTCCTGCAGCAACAACAACTCAGACATTTTACAGGAACAGTCAGCTCTTTACCGTAATCTATAACCTACTGTCTTCTCCTCCTCTTCCTCCTCCTCGTCCTTTCCCATTCTTGATCTAAAACGGTCTCCTCCTCTGCCTCCTCAAACAACAGCCCCCCTGGTCTTGTTTCTAAAAATAATGTCCGTTTTGTTTCAAAGAATCCTTGGTATGTGCTGGCTACTGGCTTAAATGATTCTGCATTTTCCCCTTATCATACCAAACCCACTCCCCTTGCACGCACACACACACAAACACACAAACCATGGCTATTTCTCTCCTCTCCCCTCTCTCTGTATATTCTTCCATCAATCTCCTACCTGCCCTCTGTCTTTCATTCCCTCTCTCTGCCCTTTCCCTCTCACAGATGTAGGTCTCATAGTCACACTGAAAGCAGCCAAAGGAATTATGCCACTTTCACAATCTGATAAAAAAAAAAAAAAAAAAATGATTATCCATATTACAGTGTGTATGTTTACTAAAGAAACAGAAGGGGAAATTGAGGCTGACAGGGTATCCATCTCTTTGTGCTCTGATCACAGCAGAGTGAGGGATTAAAGCCTGGCTGTAGACATAAACCCACAATTATTCAAAGTAATCTGGCTCCTCATTTTGTTTTTAACCTGGATATTCAGAATGTTAAGTTAAACAAAAACATATTATATTATTATGTCTGTCTGAAAATGTGTGTCTGTGTGTGTGTGTGTGTGTGTGTGTGTGTGTGTGTGTGTGTGTGTGGTTGTGTTCTGTGTTCTGGTGTTGGAGGAGACTTACAGTATTGTAGTAATTGTATCCCCCTTGTTCAAGTGCTGAGTGAGTCAGACCAAAGGCATCTCAGCCTGGCAACACAGGAAGCAAGAACTGTGTTCAGCATTATACCCATGAACTCACCCACAAACACACATGCCATCCAGGATCTAACGCCACCTCCAAATTAATATTTAATAACTAATGGGCACAATGCTTGGAGCAGCAACACATCTTGGCACACACACACACACAGCTGAATACCTCCCAGGAAGACAAAAGCATGAGCAATATATCACATTGTCTCAATAAAGCTTTTGTTTGAGGTTAAGAGGTTAAACATTTTCAGAAACAGGTACATCATATATAGGCTACATTTACCCATCATCATCATCATCATCTTCATCAGTAACTGTACTTCATTCTGCATGTTAAATATTTAAGATTATAAAACAAAGCAACCTTCAGGCACATAGCTGTGGAAAGCCCAAAGTCATATTTGACATCATGAACACTCACCGTTTTCAGGCTTGCTCTCTCGACTGCCTTCTTCACTTTGCCGTAGGTGCCTTTCCCAAGAGTCTCCATCACCTCGTAGCGGTGTTTCAAGTTGTGTTTGTGCTGGTGCTTCTTCACTTCCATCGGTGCCGGGCCAACCGCCGCCTCCATGTCTGTGTTTCTCTGTCGCTTGTCCACGCTGCAGGGACGGTGGCTCTCCAGCGTTGGGGACTCCTCACCGGCACGGTGGCCGCTGAATGTCGCGTCCCGCAGACAACCGAGCTCGGAGCGGTCGCTCGCGTTCATTGCGCCTCTGCTGTCCGCCTCACGTCTGCCCATCCTCTCTGCGCACTGTGCGCACCTGTCAGGACGAGCAGCCCTCACTGGGACTGGATCCCCGAATTACTTTGAGCTCTGAACAAAAGCAGCCAAAGCGCTTATTAGTGACTAATCCGCTTCCCACATAGAGCGTTATCGAGGCCAAAAACTAGTGTGATTGCTTAAAAATGAGCACATTCAGAAAAGCCATCCGGTCCATTTGAGCTGCAGCTGTGTAGTCCTGTTTTTTACCCACCCCTCAAAAACACAGCAACAGGAGCGATGGGCGGAGTCTCCTCATTCCAAAACTAGCTCTCATAGCAACATCCCGGCGCGTCACACTCATTTGGGATCATTTTGGGTCTTCCGAGGGCTCCTATTTGACCGGCTCAGCAGCAGGAGAGAGAGGGTGAAGGCATGTATGGAATGTCATGCAGGCCAGACACTCACCCTAAATCCACCACTTCAGTCAGAGATGTTTGTTGATGCTTTGCCATGCGGTGAGCTGAGAAAACAATAAATTCTTGAGTAGACGTTGAAGGAAATAGGGAGAGGGCAGAGAGAAAGAGTAGTGGAGGTTGTTAAAACTGCAGGATTACATTTGTTTGTTTTCTTTTAACTCAACTCAACTCAACTTTATTTATAGCACCTTTCACTCAAACATGCAGCCCAAAGTGCTTCACATCGCAAGATTAAAACAACAGAGATGAGAAAAAAAATAGTTTTTCCTAAATCCACATTGTAAAGAAACATAAAAGGTAGTTTATCTATGGCAACTTAACTGCCATCCATTTAATACCCCACATACCACATTATAAAGACCATGCAAAAATGGATTATAGGACTACGCTATTTATTAATACATCTGTAGCTTATCATTTGTTAAGGTTAAAATGTCAGTATAACAATTCATTAATTATTTCTTTATTATTGCTTTGCCAATTCGCAATAAGCTTTTATAAGAATAAATGTGCCGACCCATTTACTTCATTTTGTTTGTAGCTGAACTTGGTGGCTTTGGAATCTGGGTTTCACTTTAATGTCTTAAAGGCATCATTAAATGTTCATGACCCAGATACTCTCCATCATTCCTTCTGAGGACAGGACGGTCAAAAGGCCATTTAGATAGCTTAAAGCAATGATTTCCAACCAGGGTTAATTGTGCCATAGAAGGTAATTACTGGAAATAATGTGGTGTAGCTTAAATAATTTGTAAAAAAAAGACAAACATATATATGGATATATATCCATATATTTATGGATATATATATATATATATACAGTGAATAATGATAATTATTTGATCCCTTGCCGATTTTGTAAGTTTGTCCACTGACAAAGAAATGAGCGGTCTTTTTTTTCATAGGTTTATTTTAACAGTGAGAGACATAATATTTTTTTAAAAATCCAGAAAATCACCTTATATAAAAGATATAAATTGATTTGCATTTGATTGAGTGAAATAAATATTTGATCCCCTCGCAAAACATGACTTAGTACTTGGTGAAGAAACCCTTGTTGGCAAGCACAGAGGTCAGACGTTTCTTGTAGTTTGTCACCAGGTTTGCGCACATCTCTGGAGGGATTTTGGTCCACTCCTCTTTGCAGATCTTCTCCAAATCCTTAAAGTTTCGAGGCTGTCGCTTGGCAACTGGAAGCTTCAGCTCCCTCCACAGATTTTCTCTGGGGTTAAGGTCTGGAGACTGGCTAGGCCCCTCCATGACCTTAATGTGCTTCGTCCATCCTCCCCTCGATGCGGTGAAGTTGTCCTGTCCCTTTAGCAGAGAAACACCTTCAAAGCATAATGTTTCCACCTCCATGCTTGATGGTGGGGATGGTGTTCTTGGGGTCATAGTCAGCATTTCTCTTCCTCCAAACACGGCGAGTCGAGTTGATACCAAAGAGCTCGATTTTGGTCTCATCTGACCACATCACCTTCTCCCAAGCCTCCTCTGAATCATTCAGGTGTTCATTGGCAAACTTCAGACGGGCCTGTACATGTGCCTTCTTGAGCAAGGGGACCTTGCGGGCGCTGCAGGATTTTAAACCATTACTGCGTTGTGTATTACCAATGGTTTTCTTGGTGACTGTGGTCCCAGCTGCCTTGAGATCATTAACAAGCTCCTCCCGTGTAGTTCTGGGCTGATCCCTCACCTTTCTCATGATCGTATATACCCCACGAGGCGAGATCTTGCGTGGAGCCCCAGACCTTTCTCACCAAGCTGCTTGCCGATGGTCTTGTAGCCCATTCCAGCCTTGTGCAGTTCTACAATCTTGTCCCTGACGTCCTGAGACAGCTCTTTGGTCTCGCCCAGGATGGAGAGGTTGGAATCTGATCGAATGATTCTGTGGACAGGTGTCTTTTATACTGGTAATGAGTTGAGATTAGGAGTACTTTCTTAGAGCGAGGTGGACTAATCTAACCGGTCTGTGGGAGCCACAATTCTTGCTAGTTCAGAATCAGAAATCAGAATCAGAAACCTTTATTCGTCCCACAGCGGCGAAATTTACAGCGCTACAGCAGCAAAGGGACAGTGCAGATAAAGGTTAAGTACAAAGTTGGTAGGGGATCAAATACTTCAATCAAATGCAAATCAATTTATTTCTTTTATATAATGTGATTTTCTGGATTTTCTTTTAAATATTCTTTCTCTCCCTGTTAAAATAAACTGACCATTAAAATTATAGATTGTACATTTCTTTGTCAGTGGACAAACTTACAAAATCGGCATATAATTATGCCGAATTATAATAATCAAATAATTATTTCCTTCACTGTATATATATTGAGTCGGCTGTAACTTGAGCATAATTGAGAGTGTGTGAAAAGCAGTTAACAAGCGAGCAGAGAAGTATAAACAGTAAGCTAAAAATAATGAATTTACAGTTCAAATAGTTAGCTAAGTAAAAGTAATGGATAAATGGTTGAAATAGCTAAACGTCTAGCTTCTGCCACTAGTAGGACAAATGCAAACTTGACCAAACCAACCTAAACTTTGACAGTTAAATTTTCTGACAAAATATTGTAACAATACTGTAAAATATTGTAACAATTGTATGAAAAAAATAGTGTGTAATAATATATATATATATATATAGATAGATAGATAGATAGATAGATAGATAGATAGATAGATAGATAGATAGATAGATAGATAGATAGATAGATAGATAGATAGATAGATA
>CALSBV010010214.1:520173-534301 GCA_943590825.1 Bovichtus diacanthus
ATAGATAGATAGATAGATAGATAGATAGATAGATAGATAGATAGATAAATATATAAAGGTACGTTTATACTTGGTGCCCTACATGTTATTGTAAACCCAGTTTAATATGTAACAGATTTTTTTTTTACATATGCAGCCTGCTCCACCTCACTTTCAGCTAAGTGGTCCATTACTGAGCCAAACCTTAGCTATAGCTGTGGAAGATGAGAAAACGTTCATATGAATAGTTTTTGTAAAGGTCATATGGGTCTTTTAAAAAACAACACCAGTATTGCGTTTTAGGACGTTTTAAACTAACACATTGACCTTGCTGTTGATACACGCGAAGTCCAGGAGTCAATCCAGGTTTTGATAAAGCTGTATGAGGCAAAGAGGACGGAAGGTCATTTCCTAAACATCCTGGCTCCAAGCATTGTTGCTCGGAGTCAGGAGGAGATGAGTTAGGGTCTGATGAGGTCTCGAGGATTGAGGTTAGCCACGAGACAGACGTCATAGCTGTCATGCACGGCTGCTCGTCTTTCCACCACTGTCCACACATTGTCTGCAGGGTCCATTTCCAAAATCTCCTTGGTGATGATCTCATGACGGCCTGCAGTCATGAGAGAAAGTATGTCAATTATGGCTGACCAAAATCTAATTTCCAGAGATACTGCCTCATCAGTTGGCTGGCATTCCCTAACTCTGATGCAGACTCAAAGTGCGCCTTATTTTTCTGCAATGGCCATTTCACCATGAAGTTAAACTTATGAGGGAGAACTTCTCGAAGAGACCACACAAAACAAGTTGTTTAAAAAATTATAATTGACAGGCATTCACTAACTGACCGGCCCCCTTGTAGTATCCACAGAGGTAGAGCTTGCCCTCCAATGCCCCCATATTGGAGGCGTTGGTTCGGAGGCTGAGTAAAGAAGTGGGCAGGGTCGGTCCCGCCCTCCAGGTGTCTGTGTCTGGATTATAGATCTCCACCGAGCTCAGACAGTGACGTAATTGTCCACAGTCCTCTCCATCACATCCTATACCACCTGAAGAACACACACACACATCATATGGCTCCATTATTTCTCATATAGAATAAATACTTAGGAATACAGTTGGGGTCTGTCTCGTAGTCTGACCTAGTATGTAGATTTCTCCGTTGAGAACAGCCGTGCCGCAGCGGTACCTGGAGTACTTCATCCTGGCACACTCGGTCCACCTGTCCTTGCCAGGGTCAAACTGAAACACGCGGTTACTCAGCTTTTCAGGCTCATCATCTGGCTGGTGCTGAGGGAGGAGACCAGAGAGTTGGACCGAGGGGGGGGGGGGGGCAAAAGGTGAGACAATGAGGTGAGAAATGAGAACCAGCAGAGGGGAAATAGTGATGGACTGAGAAGGCAAACGTTACACGCAATCTTTCACCATCTGACTTTAAATCAGTGAGTTGCTTCATAGCCACGTGTGTAGGATTTTTGTGTGATTATAAGACATTTCTAGGGTTGTTTTTAAAGTAGTTTCAAAATAAAATATATGTTCCTGGCATAAACAAGTCAACAAAAAAAGTATTTCAACAAAACAGCTACAGTATGCAGTGGTATGTTTGTGAACGTGGCCGTGGCTGATTCTAGATTCCCGGCCTGAACTATTATCCCAAACCTGCCCTGCTAGAGGGCACCAACGTCTTTTCAAACCTAAACATAGTGGATTTACAGCCCCTGAAAAGTATTTATTTATAACAGTCTTTCTCAAAGAGTGGTGGTCCATGAGTGACCCCTAGTGGTCCGTGAGTATATTGGTAAAATGTCACATTTTAAATTAATATATTATAAGTTTAAAAGTTTTTCTCAAACTGTTTAAAAATGACTAGTATAGAATGTAGCATAGCTACGTAGCTATGTGGGTTCGTTTTACGATCTTACGTCATAAATGATCTGCGCCGTCAATTTGAGCGTCAACTAACAAGATGGATCGATGGCTCAAGACCAGGTCAGGTAAAAGAAAATCTGACGCGACGATGATTCAGCAGCTACAAGTGGTTCAGCGGCAGCGACAACAAGTGATTTTGTGTGCGTTTCAGAACCCCTGAGCTTGGCTGTAAAAAAAAAAACTTAATTTTCCTCAAAAAAGCTTGGATGTCAAAATACTTAATTTCAATGGGAAAAAAATTTATTTAAAAAAATACTTAATTTTCTTGAAAAAAGCTTGGAAAACCTGATTGGTGCATAGAGATATGTGACCTACAACTATTACTACTTTGTCACAAAATGATGTGTTCCTGTTGGACCCCATCGTTTAATAATGTTATAGAGAAATATTTAAATGGCCTTTAAATAATTGAGCCTTTATAGCTGTGGGGAAAGTCTGTTCTTGGTTGTCATCAGGCTAGCTTGAACCTGATAATAGACCAGTGTCCTCTTGCTCAAGTACACCCATCTGCTGCACAGTTAAGTATTTCTTGACAGGTTAGTGTACCTGTGGTGTCCAGCCCCCCAGCACATACAGATGCTCCTTCACGCTGACGGTGCAGTGGCAGGCTAAGGGGAGAGGCAGAGGGGAAAAGCTGAGCCAGCTGCCTCCTCTCTTCAGCGACCATCTCTCCACACTGTCTGTGATGATGTAGTGATTACGCACTTTTATCTGACCTCCTATCATATACAGGGCATCACCTAGAAGCCCTAAAGCATACATGTCCCTGTATGCTGTGGAGCCCACCTCCACCCAGCTGTTCTCCTCCGAATGATCGTACCTGGAACATAAACAGGCATTTTAGATCTGAAACGCAGTGGCATTCAAAATGATTGGATGTCTCATGTGAGAGCACACACACACACACACACCTGTAGATATCAACTCTCTTAATTCTGTGTTGGTCCTCTGCCTCTATGGCCACCACTATGTTGTTGTCTCGTGTCACTGCCCCAGCTGTGATCTGCCCTTTACCTCCACAGCCCCTCAGTGGAGAGGGGATGTAGTAAGTCTTTTTACCATGGGGGGCAAAGCAAAAACTGAGGTCAGCAAGTCCTCCACGGCGGGCAGGCACTCCCTCCTTATTCACCCCACCCAAGCAGAGCAGCATGTCGGTGGTCTCCATGCCGTAACGAAGTGCCGGCCGAGGTGGAGCTGACGTCTCACAGAGACCAGAGGTCTGGAGAGCAGCGTCAATCATCCCAAAGCACTCAGCATCCCTCAGCAACACCTGGAAGATTCATTTATAAGCATGGTCTAACAATCTAATGCTTTGATAAATGTGGATAAGGAATCTTGACTTTTATCACTTGTCCCTTCCCTCCATTTCCTCTCTCACCGGGTTTCTCCTCCTGGCTTTACGTAGGAATCCGGGGTCCACAAGTTCCAGCCGAACACGCCTGAGCAACTCCACAGCCTGGGCTTCCCTCTGCAAGTCCCCCCTTCTCCTCTCCACCCAACGCAACACCAGCTCCAGCACAACCTCCTCCTGCGATATGTTGAGGTCATCTGAACCCAGCAGATCCCCAAAACTTTGAGCATCCAGCTCCAGCACTTCTTCTTCTTCGCAAACCTAGAGACAGCAGGGTAAAGAAGTGGGTGTGACAAATGGCAAAGACTGAGTCACAAAGAAACAGTATGTAGTGGATGGTAGCAAAGATTGATGAAGTTAAAAGCTACCCAAGTGTAATTCCCAAAATGTCTCAACACCTGTGCCTGACTGTGCAAAAAAATGTGCAAGAGATTTCTGCCACCTAGTGGCATCCTTGAGTAACTGAAAAACAAATCAGAGAATGTCAAAAGTTGGAAAATGCCTTGCAGTTTAACTTTGTAAAAGAGCATCATCAAAGAGTTGTTTTATGCTGCAACAGGTCATCTATTTTGAGGCTTTAAAGCAGGAATGTCCTAATCAGGCCGTATCATTTTCCAGGCCCTGTAACAATTTAAAGAATGAAGAATTATTTATAGCTCTAAATGAGAGAATATCTGAAACTTCTAATAATGAATGGCCCACCTGTGCAAAGTGTTGGCAGATGTATCTCAAGGCGCAGTCGGCCAGCCCCGCGGCCCCCAGGTCTCTGGCCCAGTGGTACAGGCCGACACAGTTGGAAGGGTCCATACGGGCCTCCATGTGGCTCTGACACAACCTGGAGCAGGAACAAAAAGTGATGGTGAAGGTGATGGGAACAAAATATTGTCTGTATTTCTTCAAACATACTTTCTGTCCTCTTTACTACCTACACGTCTTATACTGTACTTTACAGAATATATTGCAGGTAGAATAAAATGACCTTGATGCTCCTAATGTTCTTTAATATAGACGAAGACTGGGCAAGTCCTATTGTAAGTTTATTGATTAATGATCTCTTCCCAGTTGTCACCTGAAGGCTCCATCTACATGAAGCAGGAAGGCAGCAGCAGCCACTCCCTGGATGTTGTCGTTGGAAAGGGGGAGTTTAGCTCGGTACATGTAATCCAGTAGCAGCTCCAGGCTCTGCGCAGGTGTGTCTCTAAGAGGTACCTCTCCTCCCCGGGTCTCCTTCAGACCACATGTAAACATGGCCTGGACACGGCGATTCACAATTAAAGTGTCATAGCATTGTCCACAGATTTGCTTGTAACAGTTCTGCAAAACGCATGGTGCCTCATATTGTATGTTCCTATATCAACACAATAACTTTCAGGAACTGTGCAAGGAAACTTTACCTGGAAATAAGGGCTGAATGCAGACAGCACCACCTTGTGGCAAGCAAATGTATTCCCCTCCGCCAGCAGGACCACATCAGTGAGCTCCTCAGCTGCTCTCATCCTCTCCAGCTGCCTGAGCAGCAGTGAGCCATGCTCTGCCCGAGCAGAGCCCAGCTCTGGATCCTCCATGGACTCCTGGTTTGGATGTCTGTACCACTTTTGTCAGCATAGAGAGGAAGACCTTGTGGCAAAGTAGTGGCAAAATCAAATAAAAAGACAGAAACTGAGGAGGGGGGGATTTGGTTTATACACAAACTCAAAATCTTACTGAAGTAAAGGTACATAAGTGTATTAGCAGAAAATTATACTTACAGATGAGAACAATTAGGGTAAAATGAGACGATAAATGGGACAGAAAATAAGAACAAAGCAAAGTTCTGCATGCATTTTCATTTAAGGCCTTTCTTCTCCATGTTGACCAGTATCTTTAACTGGTTCTGCCCCTGAGCAACTCACACACACATGGAGGAGAGAGTGACACCGTCAGTGGTTGTGCTAAACATGCAAGTCACCTCACTCCAGACAGACATGCACAGACAGTTCAGAGTGTGAGCAGTAGCATGTTAGCATGACTTTAGCTAAGCACATGCAAAGAAACAGCTATCATACCAGTGGTGTCCAGGTGCCATCCAGAGACAGGATTCAGACGTTTCTGAATTGAGCTGACGTCAGCTTTTTTTAAACTACTCTTCACAAATGGTTGTATTTCCGTTTGCTGGCAGGTCCGTCTTGTGTTCTGTGTTAGCTGCTGCCTGTGAGTGAAGGCAATAGCATGCTCACTGGTGAAAAGGTTTAAAATAGATCAGCAAGTAGTGGAGCTGTTCAGGTTTCTAAAAGTGGCTGGGAAAACAAGTCCTTTGTAATTAGTTTTTTATTTATTTATCTAGAAACTGCTAGAATTAGAGCCATAAGATTTACAGGTTGTTTACGTGTTTAAGAAAAGATTTTTAAAAAGATCTTTAGAAGATAAAAACATAAGATGTCACCTTGTCTAAAACCTCTTGGTGAGATTGCAGCCCGTGTTCAACAAAACGCTTCCTGAATCAATAATACTTTACCTGGTAATCATGCCACTTTCAAACACACCTGAAGTTACAGTAGACTTGAAAGCACATTTTATGGGTATACTGTTGTTAACTACTGATTGTGCTTCTTTATTACAAAAAAAAAAAAAAAAGAGCATTTACATACATTTTATGTCTTTGTACAAGGGATGAAGACCACAAGTGAGCACATATAGTCAAACATTGACACAAATATATAAAGACAAAGAACATGATTGTCATTTTATAGATTATGTTGCAGCTCCAGCAGGTCGCAGGTGATAGGTGATAGTTTCAGTACAGGGATATTTCAGGCTAGTTGTTTTCTAACAATATTTCCACACACAGTTAAGGGTACAACAGCATGAGCAAAACAATGTCTACTGTACAGGCAGTGCAGATTAATCAGTGACACAGGAGGTGCATGTGTGAACTTCTCTCCACATGGGAAACGTGCTTGCTTCCACATGTCAGGGACATTACTGTAACACCGCAAGCTCTGTTCCCATCTCTTCATCAGGACCTTTGGCCAAGTGCATAACTTAGGAAGGTCTCAGAGTACAGAGCAGGAATCTGCATTTACTGATAAAGTGAAAGTGGCTAAAATGGCTTTAAAAAGTCTAATTTGCAAAATTGATATTTTTGATAATACATGACCATATATGAGCACATTTTAAGCAATTTTGTAACACTTTGTTGACAAGTGTGCTTTGAAAAAATAATGATTTTGTTCATGTATGTCCGGTTCAACTTTAAATGGAATGGGGATTTGGCAGGGTCAAGCATCCAAGTACCCTTTATTTTCATTAGTTTTTTCTTGGTTTTATAACTTTTATTTAGCTAGTTATGCACTTAATTCTCCGTAGGTCAGCATAGCTCTAAGAATGGCAGTGTTGGACTGTTGGTCGGCCCAGACATTATCTCAAAGACTATTCCAGGTCTCTTCTGACTTTGTCGGTCTATTGACTTTCTCTCTACCTACCTGACATTTGTCGTTTTAAGTGAAATATTTGAATAACTATTGGATGTATTGCTATTAAAGTTTCATCATGATGATTTGTGATCATTTTCAAATGATCTAATACTTATGACCAAACACCTGCAAAATGAATGACATTCCCATCAGCAATTTGTGTTTAGAGCTAATTAGCTAATTTTAGCATGCTGACAACCTGAACTGGTGACTATGGAGGAAATTGTGAAAATGTTTGCATTCTGTTTCTATACATTTATCTCAGCACAGCCTCATTGGGCCACTGGTGTCGCTATAAAATCTTAGCCATGTTATATATTTTCTGATTTCTCTTTTAACTCCTTCTTTCTCCCTTTCTCCTCCCGGCACAGAACTGTGTAACTTCTGCTTTGAAGAGGGGTTCTGCAATTATTCTTGCTATCCCTTCTTTACTACACACCATCTAAATATCATTTTTTTATTTTAGAAACTAGGTCAGGTAAAGAGCTGACTTTGTCTTTCTGGCCACAAGGAAATACTGTATGTAATCCTCAACCGGTTAACAATCACCTCACCTCTAAATACCAGCAGTTAACTGATTTATCTCGCTATTTACCTATTGATAAGAGCTAATACAAGAAGTGGTCTCAAATAGAGTTATTAACACTGACTTTATTTTTCTAAATATTTGTCTTTGCTCAGCTCACTTATCCTATTTGTTATCCTGTGCAGCACTGACGTATGTAGGCTTCTTTCATAATGATTTTTGTAATTATCAGCTTTAGCAGGTGTTCTCAAATAATAATTAACCTGTGGTGAGATTTAGACTCTCCTCTCCTCTGAGAGCAACAACGATGAGGCATCTGCACTGTGCCCTCTCTTTTCCCTTTAGTCCCGCCATGTCTTTGTCTCTTTCTACTTCACTATGCTAATGTTTGTTTTGGGTTTGTTTGATTTGATTCTGTCATAAACCCATACATACATAACAAACATAATGCAAAATATGTGAGGACACAATACCAAAACCAACAATGTGTTAGGGCACGTTATAGTACTTTATAATTTTCCTACCCAGTCTATGCCTCTCAGCCCCAAGCCCATTGGTTTCTACCCAAGGTGTCCATCTTTAAAAAACGTTCACAAATATAATATTTCATTTAAAAAAGAAAGGGCTCAGTGATTCCGTGAAACAGATGGGCAGTTCAGATTTAAAAACATTTTTTTAATTAAAAAGTAGTGAGTAATGCATTTGTTGGAGACTGTTTTCAGTGGCAGATTAATACGCTGTGACGTGTATGGTGGTATTTTGTGATTCTGGAAGAAAACAAACGTTCACATGTTTGTGTTTAGGCGTAAAATAAACACACATATAGCATATCATATTGTTTTTTTGGCCGGTTTTCAGTATATTTATTGTAACATAACCACTGAACAACCAGCTACGATAGGCACAAGACACACCTCCCATAACCGGAGTGAGCTGTAACACTTTAACATCACATGCTGTTATTGAGAATGCAGTGAAAACTATAGTTAGCAAGCAAGCAGAAGTGTCAACAAAGACAGAATTTGTGTGATAGTAGGAGCACACAATTTGAAAAAAGGGACAGAGCCAAAATCCTGCCAATTATCATTACGTCTTCTAATAATATTCACTTCTATATAGATAAATTGCGTAGAATAACGTTAAAAGGAAACATATCAAACCAACATATCAAAAGAACAAAATGTATACATTCTGACTGAAATATGTGTGTAATCACCTACATCTGCGATACATTCAAACACCTGTAAACATTTTGATGTCTGCCATTTAAACATGCATAGTCCTGTGACAACATACGTGCTTATTAGTTTGAGTGATTTGACTAAAACGAGTTGCGTCTTCAATTAAAAATTAAACACATGATCTTATTTTGTATAATCTGTGAATGAGCTGAGATGTAAGTGGGGTTGTAGAATGTTCTCAGAGTTAAGCCGGTTATCTTTGCAGCTGTGCCTAATCATCAAGATAGTCCCGAGTTTCAAACAGCACACATTTACATGGGTGTGAGGGACCACGGTTAATATGTGCAAGAACGTTTCTTATTGCATCTAACACTCATCCATTACTGTTAGTCATTTCAGTCCCAAAAGAAAAATATTCTCCTGTGAGCCACTTGTTCCTTTACCTAAAATGCTTTTTTTAGCCATTTGATCTTTAGAAAACATAAAAAACAGTAAAGGATCGTAAATTCTAACATAAAAATATGAAACAACATGTTAAATGTAAAACATTAATTATATCACAAAGATGTGCCTGTATGTGTCCTTAGAGTTGCAAGGGGTGGGAACATTTCCAAGGGAAGTTAAGCTCAGGAATTTGGGAATCTGAGCAATTCCCAAATAGCAATATAGTGATACTAAAAAGTGAAAGAAACAAACCCTACAATATCAGTTTTAAGTTTACAATTGAAGAAGAAATTTACTTTTGTAAAAAAATGTATAACATTTAAAACGTGCACCTAGAGCATCAAACAAGAAGAGCATGTGTGCATATTTTTATTTGATTTTTAAATTGCTCATAGGAAAAGCAGACAGTGGCACTGTTTCTGCGTTAGTTTATCCTGCTTCTCTCTAACCTTCATCACCTCTCTGTCCACATTTGAGGATACGCTGCTCCTTTTCACACAACCTGAATAACCAGATAAACCTCTAAATCAATAATAAAAGTCATTTTAACAAAGACCCTATTAGGCATTAACCAGCTCTACATAAACATCACATAGATGATTTCAAGGATCCCTGTCAGGAGTGTGAAGTCAGAAGTACATTTCTTTTATTTAACATGTTTTGAAGCGAGTGATATATTGGGGCCTTTTTAAAAATAGAACATATATAGAGTGACTTACTGTGTATTATACTCCACCCATAAAGTTTGAGTTTGTTCCTTAAATGAGAATGTGTTTATCAGCTTATTTCATATTTATATTTTTATTTCTGTTTCTGAATCTCAGGGTCTAGTAAGACACATGCATTCTGTAGTACTTTTATTTGATTTTATTGAGTGCCGACACTCAACATGGTACGTGTGGGAGAGAAAAATTGCAACATAAATATTCTGTTGACCCATGATAGTACGAGAGGGTTGGACACAATTTGGAATTGGTCTGTTTATTCACACAAAACAAGATTGAGAGATTTTAGATTGTCAAATTTCATAAAGCATATTGGGAAATACCAGCGGCTCAATGTCTCACAACGTTCCTGCTGACAATGACAATATTGTTACTTTATCTCCTGAATGGAGAAATATAGGCAGCCATAAAGATAGGATTCAGTCAGTGTGGCGCATGCACGCAAAAATAACCCTCATACTGTCTGAGATGTTTTATAAAAGTTTTATAAAAGAAAAACAACAATACAAACTTTAATCTTTAACATAGAACTGAATAATGATCACAGTGTTTTCCATATGCATTGAACAATGTTTGTCAGTTGCAGTGTTTCTACTCTTACAACTTTAGTTGTCACAAAGTTAATCACTATATGGTGACATTCACAATCACACACACACATTACCCCAGGTGTGTGTATGCAGACCAGGGACATGTGGTCTGGTGGTGCTTCTCCCTATAAGGACAGGACAGGAACAGTCACTCCCACAATCCAAAAACAAGCACTGTCAATCAGTATAGAACAGCGAGAAGGATTTACTCTGGCTCCACATTGTGTGCTGTGTTGTAACAAAAAAAAACTCTCAGGCGGAAAAGGAGGACACTGGCTTTAAGGTCTGCTGAATTTGGTCTAGGAGACATGGACATGGAGGAGAAGGACTCCTCAGCTAGGGAGTATGTTGTGCAGAGGAAGGTTCTGGATGAGCTACGTCTGGATGAAGTGGCACAAAAAGGGACATGGTCCACGAAACCAACCCTGGGTGAACGGGTGAAAGAGTCCCTGAGGTAAAGAAAGAGAGGAGAGGATGCAGGGGACAGAGGTGTGACATGCAAATTAGAAAACTCTGAGATAAACAATGATATAAACTGATGGAAAGGATACTTTTGTGTGTTTGCAGATGAAAATGTATTTTTGCATGGTTGCAAATGGGTATGTCTGTAAGGCTTATCTGTACCTCTAATTGCTAACTCGACCTGTTTAAAGTGACATGAATGAGTGAAAGTGTTATGAATGAGTTTTGTGCATGTAACTGTTTCGCTACCTCAAAGTAGGACGGTGTTGATTGGATTGATCGTTTTCATTGGATGAGCAAAGTTCACAGTTTTTATTATGTCTAACCCTAACCTGTGGAGCTGTGTGACGATAACATAACACATCATATAAAACTCTTAAAATAAAAAAAGCCCACAAAAACACAAGACATACTGTATATATTTTAAGATAAAATATTTCCTATAATAATCTAGTAATCTATTAACATTTCAGCAGACGAGGACAAAACTCTCTTTTGATGTAACAAGTTGCTAATGCCGGTGTTATCAACTGTGTCACTGTTTTACAGCGCCGGCTGATAAAAACTTTACCAGGTGTTACAATTCACAAGATATTTTAATTTGTTATTACATCTGTTTTTCTAATGACTTTCATCATTCTTCAGCCAACATATCACATCAAAATGTATTCTGTTCTGTACCTTGCACATGAACTGGAAGGATAAAGCAATACAAACATATTTAAGGTTACTTTTCAGGCAGATACCCTGGTGTAAAAACAAAGTGAAATCGTGTGCTCAGTAATGTGAATGGTATAAACTGAATTTATGACTGCTGCAGGTGTTCGCTGCCCAGGCTGAAGCACACATTGCTGAGCTGGGTCCCCGTTCTCAGCTGGCTGCCTCACTACTCCTTCAGAGAAAACGCCATTGGGGACGTGATCTCTGGCTGCAGTGTGGGCATCATGCATCTTCCGCAGGGTTTGTATCCATGAATGTGCACAGAGGAAGGAAACTTATCCACATCACACCTCAAAAACGCAGCCATCTTGTGACTTTAAAGGACATTTGACATTTTGGGAAATGCACTTACTACTCTCATATGTGTCCATTCAATATGAAGCTCAATCCAGGAGAGTGTTAGCTTAGCTTAGTTTAAAGACTGCAAACAGGGGGGGGAAACGCTAGCAGGGCTCTGTCCAAATGTAACTAAATCTAGCACCTCTAAACTCACTAATTATACTTTATGTCTTCTTTGTTTAATCCGTACAAAAAAAGTAAAAACACCAAATAGTTTTTTCTCCAGACCCCAAGAAGTCACAGCACCCCCGCCATGAAATATATAACAAACCCCATAAGTTCTTGCTTTTACACTTTAGTCAAAAAAGGTTGCACTGATTAAACAAACAAGTTGTTATTCAGTGAAATTTACAGGTTCTGGAAGGTGGATTTTGTTATCTTTTGAGAAAGCAAGGGTAGCTTTTTCCACCTGCTTCCAGTATTTGTGCAAAGCTAAGCTAATTGTCTCCTGGCTACAGCTTCATATCTAACGAACAGATATGGGAGTGGTATCGATCTTTTCTAACTCTCAGCAAGAAGGCAATTCCCCAAAATGTCAGACTATTCTTTCAATGTTTTAGACAGCCAATTTTGGACTTTGTTTGTTATTTCTTTTTACCAGGCATGGCATATGCCCTTCTTGCTTCACTACGCCCAGTGTTTGGCCTTTACACCTCCCTATACCCGGTGCTGGTCTACTTCATCTTTGGCACTTCCAGACACATCTCCATAGGTGAGTGAAAAAGTGTGTGCAAACGTGGCAGTCGTTTATTTTATGAAAAATTTCTGAAAGAGCATAAACAAACTTGCTTGTGTTTTGAATGTTCAGGTACGTTTGCTGTGATCAGCATCATGGTTGGGAGTGTGACGGAAAGGCTGGCCCCAGATATGAACTTTATTGTTAATGGCACTAATGGGACAGGAAGTGTGGACCTTGATGCACGGGATGAATACAGAGTCCAGGTAGCATGTTCCCTCACGGTCTTGGCAGGAATCTTTCAGGTGTGTTTGTGTCCATTTTTACCAAATTGAAAACCTTTAGTGACTGTATCGAGGTACCGCACAACCTTTTTCATTAATATTTCATGAGTTTCGATAACTCTTCTCTTTCCATCCTAAGATCCTGTTAGGTGTGGTGAAGTTTGGTTTCGTGGTCACCTACCTGTCTGAGCCACTGATTCGAGGCTACACCACAGGATCTGCATGCCATGTATGCGTGTCCCAGCTCAAGTACCTGTTCGGAATCACGCCAGCTCGCTTCACTGGTCCTCTCTCCCTTATTTATGTGAGTATGTCCTGCATTATAGGTTAGCTTAGCTAGGTACAAAAACTGGAAACAGGGGGAAACAGCTCGCCTGGCTCTGTCCAAAGGTAACACAATCCTTCTACAAGCGCCTCAAACGCTTACTTATTGCCACAATATATCTTAATCAGTATAACAAAAACGTATAAAAAAAAGTATAAAAACGACAATTTCCTTGTTTTACAGGCAGTTATGTAACGGAATAGATATTGTTTTATACCGATGTGAACTGGACTATTTCTAAGTAGTTGATTAGATCTCTGCTCAGGTTGAGGGTGGTTGGATTATTATAATAATTTGTTATTTATCCTGCTTGAGGTGTTATCAGGTTACCCTTTTGGTAGGGACTTCTGACAAGCATCTTCAGCAACTCATAACACTACAAATTAGAGTCTCAAAAAATAGGAATATCAGCGATTTGAGTAAAAAAACAAACACCTGTGACAGTCTCTCATTTATCAAATAAACAGCACAAACTGCAGGTGTGTTGTATTGTATTGTAAGACATTTCTACAATTTTGACCACCCACTCTAACAAGGGGGTGAAGCCAGCAGGCAGATCACCATTCTTCATGCACATTGATTTCCCACTTTCTCCCCCTGTTCCCTCCTTCTCTCCTCCACTCATTTCATCACAGACTCTGCTGGATATTTTCTGGCTGCTGCCTGAGACCAAAGTGCCAGAGCTGGTGGTCAGCCTTGTTGCACTCTCTGTTCTCATTGTGGTCAAAGAAATCAATACCTGCTACAGTAAGAAGCTGCCTCTGCCCATCCCGATAGAAATTGTTGTGGTAGGTCTTCTCTTTTCTTTTCAACGTATACAGCAGGTGTGTTCATCTAAAAGTCCAGCAGGGGGCATCTTGACCACAGGGATCATACTGGACTGAGGCACTGATCTGACCTTGTTTAATACTTGCCAAAAAGATTGCTTACATGTGCTGAAAATAATGATTTACCCCACATACGGAACCAACATTCCTTGTGCCTTTTTCCAACAGATCATAGCAGGAACAATCATTATCCACTTCGGTGGACTTACGAGTAAATATAGCATTGATGTGGTTGGAGAGATTCCAAGTGGGTAAGTTCATCTCGGTGTCTTTGAAATGTGTGTGTGTGTGTGTGTGTGTGTGTGTGTGTGTGTGTGTGTGTGT
>CALSBV010010214.1:534701-559637 GCA_943590825.1 Bovichtus diacanthus
ACACACACACACACACACACACACACACACACACACACACACACACAGTCCTGCTTTGGCCTGATATTAGATTTTACTCTCTGCTCGCTCACAGTTGGTCATGGTCATCAGTGCAACAAATGTCCTGGAACAAGCCATGAATAACTTCACAGGCCTATGTTTTTTTCTGTACATATTTGTTTCAGATGCTTGGTTAATTTTAACCTACTGTAAGTGTGCCTCTGTTTTTCAACAGCACTGTTTATAAATTGCGATTTTCTATTTGAGAAATTATTTTCCATATTTCAAATTGCATATTTGTGCCTTTTAGGAGGTTAAGAGGTTTCTCTTGTTTCGTCATAGTTCCCATCCACAAGTCATTTTGTGCAGCATCAATATCTGAATGATATCCCTATAGTGATGACAGACTGACATTTGATCGCCTAAACCTCTTAAGGAGTTGGCCAAAGATGCATTTAAGCCCATAATTATGAAAGTTAATTTCTAAATGGCTCAAACGTCTCACAGTGCATTACGTCATGTTACAAAGCCCTGCAGGATTCACAACGCAGTCGAACACATACATATGTGCATCACACATAGTTGCAGTTCCAGTAAATTTATTTTGCAGTTTATCTGCACAACATAGCAATAAAGTGTTGCTTATGATAAGTTGTGCATTTGACAAAAGTTAACGAGACGTGGTTGTTTGAATAAAATCTAGACACCAGTGCGTATAAATGGGATCACAGTTGTTATAGAAGAGCATGTATCATGAAGATGTTCTCTTTTGCTTATTCATTCTCTTCTGATTATTCATTATTTATGCCAAACCACGGCCTGAGAACTGTCTTCCCTTCGCTAGGTACACCAGGTCTTGTCACTCCATTGAAAACATTTTAAATGATTTCTCCACAATTCTGCACATGTAGACAAACAGAAGTGTTTTTTTTTAAATATATCTTATTCTCGTCTATAGCACACAGACTTATTCGCACAAACACACTTGCGGAGGCATGTGACTGCGATCCTTCGGCTTGGGAGAGAGGCAGGGTGGGAGCACTCGCAGCCTCTAAGAGCTGGCCTGCTAAATCATTAATGTTCAACAAGCTTTATGCAATCAAGTGTGTCTTAAATAGACTTGGCTCTGCTCTCCGCATGGCAGTGATGTGTTGACATGGCCAAAAAGTTAGTGAAAAGTACACATTGTTGTTGACCCGAAGGTATGAAGGCCATATTAATAGCATAACATTTTAGTATCAATATCTAAGGTCATATGCTCTCAGTCTAAATGTGCGTGTTTGTACTTTAAACTGAAATGTTGTGTTTGTCTTGCTGTTTTTCTTTTATCCAGGAGCTGGTAGCTTTGGGTCTTAGTAACACTGTTGGCGGCTTTTTTCAGTGTTACTCTGTGACTTCCTCCTTGTCTCGCAGCCTCGTCCAGGAGAGCACCGGGGGCAAGACACAAGTAAACACACACACATGGACATATGTGCACAGACGGCACAAATACCTCTGATTACATCTAATTCTAATGTTCAACTTGAGCCCATCTATTGTACAATAAGTGTGTGTGTTTGTTTTGTCAGGTTGCGGGAGTGATTTCGTCCGTCATCGTGCTCGTCACGGTTTTGAAATTAGGTTCTCTCTTGTCAGATCTCCCAAAGGTAACACTCTCCCTCCGCCACTATTTCTCTCACCATTTCAACATTTCTCTATTTTTTGACAACCAATAAGGCTGTGGGTATGTGCCAACACATCTGTGTGTGTTTGTGTTCCTCAGGCTGTCTTATCCACAATAGTGTTTGTGAATTTGAAAGGAATGTTGAAGCAGTTCATGGACGTTCCTATGCTGTGGAAGACCAACAAGGTCGATCTGGTACGACTAAATCCTCTTTAAGTCATTTAGCTCAGTTAAATAAAACTTGCATCCCTTTGACCCCGCTGACTCCCAGTGTTTATGCTACCCTCTAGCTTGTGTGGCTGGTAACATTCATAAGCACCATCCTGCTCAACCTGGACCTGGGTCTAGCCGTCTCCATTACCTTTTCCATGCTTACTGTCATCTTCAGGACACAACTGTAACTACACGTGACTAATAGTTAATTATAGATATAAACACGATGAGAGATTTTGATGAAATGTTCACAGAGCTGCGATAATAATGTCATTTAATACCTTTCAGACCCCGTTACTCTATCTTGGGCCATGTGTCAGGCACTGACCTGTATCTGGACACAGACTCCTACAAGGAGGTGAGACAAATTAAAGATGTTCAGTATCATGTTCATATTCATGTTCAATAATCTACAGAGTTCACTGTCAACAGTTCATCTGACTATTTCTTCAGTAAAAAGTAATTCCATATTGTTGTTGAATTGGCTCTAGGGAGGGCGATCCACCACTTTGGTCCAGACTGAAATATGTCAACAAATATTTGAATGGATTAAAATTTGCCTTGGACAAATTGCAAAACTAAGGAAATACTAATCAGCCCTCGCTGTACTTTGTGTTCAGCGCTAATTAGCAAATGTTAAAAAACATGCTCACACACGAAATTCAGTTGGTGCACATGGTAAACATTACACTGTACCTGCTTAACATCTGCATGCTAAGCATTGTCATTTTCAGCGTGTTAGCATGCTGATGTTCGCGTTCAGCTCAGCGCGCCGCTCTGCGTAGGAACAGCCTTACAGAGCTGCTAGCATGGCTGTAAGTCTTGTTTAAATGTCATTTTGCCAATGCTATGAGTGACAAAACAACAATCTTACAGTCAGATATCTTAATCTGCAGTATTACATACAACTAAATGTAAATTGGAAGACGTGCTTTCCCCCCCTGAACTGTGATAGGTTTAGCCCATCTTTCAGTCAATAAATGGTAGAAGAACTCCATTTAGTCAAACAATAGCTGGGGAGGTACAAACTGCAAACAAGAGCAGAACAGGGTTTGAAAACTCTTCTGCTTCATGATGTGTCCCTGCAGGCTAAAGAGATTCCAGGAATTAAAATCTTCCGTTCATCTACAACTATCTACTACACAAATGCTGAGATGTACTTGGAGGCCCTGCAAGAGAAGGTGTGTGTCCATGCATGTGTGTTTGCGTGCAGGCAGGCTTTTGAAATCCCTCTCCGCTGTCTACAGCACCCTTAATTGCTTTCATTATCGCTCTCACTTGTCTCACTTTCCCCTTTTCTCTCTTTAATGCGATGCTCTGCTTTTTGTGCAGAGTGGAATTGAAATCGGAAAGCTGCTGACGGCAAAGAAGAAGCAAGACGCAAAGCTGAAGCGTAAACAAGCGAAAGAGAAAAAGAAAGCTAGAAAGGAGGCAAAGAAACAAGTATGTTATCCTAAATGACACATTTAGAAATACCTCAAGTTGCACGCAATTATGAATTTGATAAGAACTTATAGGTCACTTCATGTTATTTACACTTTTTCATCCTTTTGGCAGAGAAAAGCAGTGAGCCACCTCTCCAATGACACTTCATCAGAGACGAGCGAGAGGAAAGTCTCTGCAGCACCGAAGGGACAGAGTCAGGAGAGTGTTGTGGCCTTAAGCCTGACAGAAACCTCTACAAATGGCCTTAGTAAAGGCCAAGTAAACTGGGCTTACCAATATGACAAAACCATGTCAGACTCAGATTCAGAGACAAGTTGCCACGGGGATGACGTCATCACCCAGGAATCGCACCGGGGATCAGGCACGCACAGCATCATCCTGGACATTTCGACAACCAGCTTTGTGGACACTGTCACTGTGAAAACCTTGAAAAATGTGCGTGTCTGCCAGGAGCTGTGTGTGTTGACATTAATGTAACCATCAGATGTTTAACTAACTGAATAAATGAGTGACTACTGAGGCCAAGTTTATCTACCGGTACATTGTTAAAACAGACATAAAGTGATACCTGTCTTTTCCTACCAGATATTCAGGGACTTTGGAGAGATTGATTTGGTCGTCTATCTAGCAGGATGTCAAGGTGAGTGGCACACCAGACAAAACAGACACAAACTTAATGTCCTTAATGCAGAGTCAAGGCACTGAAGCTTTAGATAAAGAATGCGTCAAGGTCTCAGCCTCAGTGTCACCACATTGTTCCCTGTCAGACACATCAGTCAAACATAAATATTTATATCAACTGTTCATACGGTTGCTCATTGTCATGCATGCTTCTCCGTGTGGTCAAATATCAGCATGTGTCGTGGAGCAGCTGGAAACGGCAGGTTTCTTCACAGAGTCCATCCCAAAGAGCAGGCTGTTTGTCACGGTTCATGATGCAGTGCTTCATATTCTCAAGAAACTGGGCAGGACTGACTTTGTTCTTGTGAGTTCATCACTCTGAATATTAATTACGCTTCTGAGCTCTCTCAGCTTCACTTAATATGATGTAATATATTCTGAAATGTTCCTACCCTCAGCTCTAAATGTGCCTCATTTTTCCAGGACGTGTCCTGCAGCACTCGGATGTAACCATCAGGGGTCAGACCGCTCCAACTCTCGCCATCCTCCTCTTCTTCGGCTGCTGGTTGTATCATTGCTCACTATTGGTCGTCATTGTCCCCTCCCCCTTCAGTGGGGGAGAATGCACCACCTTGACATGGTGGCTGGTTGCCATAGAAATACAGGGAGCCGTTGCTGTGGCAACAGGGCTTTTTATGATATCGTCTAATGAGATAGCCAGCAATACGTCATTGCAGCTCTCTCCCTCCGTGGCGTGTATGAGAGACAGAGAAGGGGCGGGGGTTGAGTGGGAGAATGTAACACTGGACTAATAGCAGTCTGTATTTATAGCTTGTGTGAGAGAGCAGAGAGAGAGTGAAAGGTTGACTGTAAGGGGAAACTAATATGTGAGAGGTGTTAGCATATGTCTGTCTGTCAATCTTTATTCTTGAACCAATGCACGTCTTCCACAACAAATTAATTATATGTAAATATTTGTCATTGATATGGCCGGGCCATTCCCTCTGAGAGGGGTTCTCATTAACAACTCATTGGCTCCAAAAGCCTTCAGGAATGAACTGAATAGCAGATATGGTGTAATAGAAGTGACATTTAAAATGAGCAGCAGCTTTTAAACATAATGTGGGTGTATTTATAGTCAGTATTTACGCGTCTGATTCCTGACATCTTGAGCTCCTTTCTATTTTTGTGATGCAGTGTCAACTGTTATCATCTGCTATCATAACTATCAGAGGCTAAACGGGGTATTGAGGTAAAGTTTTTGGTTAGCCCACCCAAATATATTTGCCCCAATATTTGGAAAATGTATTTTAGTGTTTAAAAAGGTCTGCAAGAAAGGTCCATTTATACGTGCAATTATATAAATTTGATTAACTCATGAACTTAGGTGACTCTTTGTTGGATGTGCGCCACCACTAATAAATTATCAACTTGCAGAAAGCACTGCAATGTGTGCCAGAGATCCTCAAATATTGGTTGCTTGGATTAGCCACTCCAATGCAAAAAATGTCAAGTGTTATTAATCACAAGACACATATATTCCCTAAACACATATAGAGTGCTTACTGCTCATCTTTGTTCTGGGTCATGTTTGTTCAGACTGACTATGAATCCAGTTGTCTGTAAAATGACTAGTTCTTTTACAAGTGTAACAAATGTGATTAAACCAGAATCGTTTTTTGGTCATATCTATGAATAAAGTATGAATGAGACTGTAAATAAAGAGTCATAAAAACACATTACATCCATCTTTATCTGGTCATTTATTGCTTCCTTCCTGACATGGCATCAAGTGTCTTTCCCCTCCTTACAACCCAGTCACCTGCTCTTTGCACAATTCTGTTTTAAGTTTCTCTCCTTCTCTTAAGGTGGAAATACTGATCATCGTCCCCTCCAAATATTGTTAACATTGATTCACAGACCCTACAATACACTGGATACTTAAGTTAGCTCATAACACACAGCTGGAAGTGGTGATGCATTGCCTCTTTTTGATAATGATTATTTTTATTTTTTACAAATGGAAGTTGTTTTTGTACAGTTACTTGAGGGAATACAGTTGGCAGCAAACATTGGCCAAAGACAATGTCACATGTAAATGAAGACACCCCTGCCACGGTCCAACACACGCTCCTTCTTAGACACATGCACACGCCCACACACATTCAGATCATGACATATCAGCAGCAGATATGAGGTCTTTCATTTAGAAAGTTTTATCAGAATCTTTTAAGTTTCTGCTCATTCAGCACAAAAATGGTATGATATGTGGGGACGGATGAGGCTATTGAAAGCCTGACAGACAGGCACAGAAGGGGAAGATATCGCAGCTACACTGGACACATCACACTCACAGAACGAGACGGGACGGGACAGCACAAAGGCGGGGAGCAGAAAGAGAGGGGAGAGTCAACGAGGTAGAGTCAGAAAGCAGAGCAGAGCGTGTATCAGCATGTGATGACTGTATGGGTATGGGTGTGTGTTTCGGTTCTTCTCCCATCTACCGTAATCTTTGGTCCATTTGTCAAGGGCTTTTCCATATAGCTTTAAAACTGCGGGGTGTATAACCAATCTGCACTTTGCTCTTATTAGGCCTGTGTGGTGTGCATGTATTTTGTGTAGTTTATGTGTGCTGATGTCAAGGGCGACCTTGGCTCTGTGTTCTGTGGTGCTCAGCTCATCAGATGACACTTTCAAAGAGTAGCGTGCTCTTGGTTCCTGCAGGGGGCAGCAGTTTGGCCCCACTCTCTGGGGCCATGTACTCCAGGTGATGTCGGCCCCAAACTGGGGTGGTTAGGTGCTGCCACCGCTACGGGGAGAAAGACAAGAGCATGCAGATGATGAGCTGTTTATTGGACAGATGTTTCAGCCTTCTCTAATGAGCCCTCTCTAATAAGCAATGATGAAATCAGCAAACCAAATAACGGACAGGAGAGCGAGGGCAGTATCCAAGGAGACACATTTCAAGTGATTACAAACAGAAACACACACACAAGAGAATGTGTGAGACCGTTTCACGCCTGCACTCAGGCATACTGACCTCCCGCAAAGATCCTTTGCAGCGCAGTAGTTTGTAGAGAACGGTGAGAGGGATACAGAGCATGGAGGACAGGGCCAATAGCCAGCCAAGCACTTCACCCCACAAGGGGTAAGTGTACACTGTGTTGTAGGTAAGGGGCTTGTAGTTCACCACGTGGAACAGGAACACTGCCTATATGCAAAAAACAATGTCAGCGGTTTGCAACTGACAGGTAGAACTTATAGAACAACACACAGAGCGGCACTTACCACACAGACAAAAGGTGTGATGTAGGACCAGCACCACTTCATGTAGGGTAGGGGCTGATAGCCGATCATACGAGCCACGTCATCCATGAAACGGTCTGCGCCTGACAGCAGTGACATAAGGATGTTGTGATAATGCTTTGAATTGTGTACTTTGTGATGTTTGTGTTGTAATTGTGTGCTACTGTCTCACCATACACCCATGCAATCACCACACACTCCCAGAAGGCCTGCCACAGCAGAGTGATGCCACTGGCAGAGTAGTAGTCAAACAGCTGGAAGACGTACATCCCTCCCTGACAGAAACAGAGACAGCAGTCAAGACCATACTGTTAATACTTTATGTGACCTATTTCCAGCCCTGTCTCCACTGTTTAGGCTTTCATCCCAGTTCATCCCAGGCAATGGTTCCTGTGCCTCATTAGGTACACAGTAGGCCATGTATTAGAAACATTCAAATAATCTTCTGCTATAGTAGCAAAAAAACAATCTCAAGCTCAGGTAAGAGATTGGCCCTTTATTTCATTTCTCAATGGCATCGTATTCGGCCTAAAAGTTTGCTGTGTTACAGTACATATATATATATATATATATATATATATATATAAAAACCAAATGAGGTCCAGAATCAAGGAAATCCTCACTGTACCTCAGTGACCATGGATATGTCGATCAGGAAGCAGATGACGCAGCAGATGGCCGCTACCACCTCTCGCCGCAGGGAGCCCATGGCAGATTTAGGCGGTAGCATGTCCATGATTCCCGTTATCAAACCCTCTACCCCAACAAACTGAAAAAGAGAGTACAGAGATGGCGGAGAGAACAAGAAAAGTTTAGTGAGAGACAGAGGGACACAAAGGTCGGGGAGCGAAGTTAGATCTGAAACATGCTTCTGACTCTGTGAACATGCGCGAGTGTTGTGAACGTAGCCTTAATGTGTTCCCTACGTGACGTTTTCGAAAAGACCCAGACACCCCTCCCCAGTCTGCCTATGCAAGAATGTTTACGTGTATGTTTGCCGAAACATATTTCAACCTCCAGAATGAGTTGAGAGGAAGACAGCTGCACGGCTATTTTATTTTAAACATAATTTACTGGAAACGTTAGCATATGCATGGCTAATGCGGCTATGGCAGGAAAAAGAGAGATGGATGGAGAAAAAATGAGGGATAGAATGGAAAGTGAGAGTAAATGAATGGACGGTAGACAGATGCTCTCTGTGTGAATCAGACAGAAGCTCATTGACAAATCTCTGGGCTGTAAAACAATGGATGTAGGCACAGGCTCAAACAGACACACAGCAAACAGGCTGCTAAGAAATGCAATGCTAAAACTGGATGTGATGGTTCTAGACTGATTGTGTGAGAGGAAGTGAGAAAGGGAAAGTGAAAGAAATGTAGATTAACTATCTATTGTACTGGAGTGCAAGAGAACCAAAACAAGACATCAAAATGAAGAAGAAGTATAACTTACTGTTCCTCGAAGCTAAATGCTTACTCCAGTCATTTTAAAAGTGGAAATAAACAAACTCAAATGTATCAGAAATCAGTATTACCTGGCTGTCCAGGCCCAGTACGAGCAACATAAAGAAGAAAAGTGCTGCCCAGACCGGCGCCAGAGGCATCAGAGTCACAGCCTTGGGGTAGGCTATAAAGGCCAGGCCTGGACCTGCACATTAACAGACAGAGTCAGAAGCATAAAGTATCAAGGCCATATAGCTCTTACTGTCAACACTCAGCTCATTGAATTGGGTTTTAGGCAGCCAATTCGCCGGGAAGCTGTATTCTTACCACTCTCAGCTACCTTACTGATGTCCACGCCTTGCTCTGCGGCCATGAAGCCCAGCACAGAAAACACCACGAAGCCTGCAAAGAAACTGGTTCCACTGTTAATCATGGCCAGCAAGAATGCATCCCTACAGAGAAATACAGAGAGTGCAAAAGAGGAAGGAAGAGGGGAAACAGAACAGAGAGAATGACATTGTGAGAAAGAGATGCATTATAATATGCTGTAACATGAGGCCCAAACATTGGCAACAGACGAGATGGGCTGGGACGGCAAGTAGGGGATCAATAGCAATTTCTCTGAAAGCTGCTGTTATCTTTGTAGATGGCAGGTAGAGAGCATAGAGCAAATAAGCCAATGGGTCTGTCAAGTCTGTCTCTGAGAGGGAGAGAGTGAAAGTAAAACCTCTTGCTAAATATATCTAACATTCTAATAATGCATGCATGTATCATTAAATTAGGCTGAAGATGTAATTCTCATTTAAGTATGAAGTCAACAACATCCCTGTTATCCGGTCTACATAGCGAGGAATGACCTTCTGTTTATCCTGACAAGTGAAGTTTAGCTAGCAACACCAGCCAAGAATCCTTTCTGATATGAAGAATGTATAAACAACAGTTGCAACATGATGGTTATTATGACACGGTAGCAGCTGTGTTGAGCAGCAACCTCCACTCAGTCAACAGTAATACAGACTATCAATCCGAAACAGTACTCAGAAGAATTCTTATGAATGTGAATAATAAAAACAAGTGAGAGGGAGTGTTTGGGTTAAGAAAGCAGTCTATAGCAAGACCACAATTATTAAACAAGACTAAAAGTCAATTGCCTCACTAGCAGCCCTATGAGGCTGCAATGCTCATTACATACCAGGAGCCAGAGCTGTTGGATAGAGACAACACTTTACACTTACTGTTAAAAACTTACCACAAGTGGCGCAAAAATGTTCCATTTTGCATAAGTGTTGGGAGTAATTTACAAATCAAAAGTTTATCTGCTGTAGAAGAATTTTAAGACATTCCAGACTCAGCTCGTCAGGTTCAGCTTGACACTGCCAGGCCTGGCTAAGGCAAATTGTTTATACATGATCCGAACGGCCACACTAAATGTGGAATGAAAAGTGGGCTGACATAGAGGTGGGAGAAATCTCATTTTGGAAAAATTACAAAAATGCTCGGACACAGACACCCCTAATCAAATGTCAGAAATGTATGTGGGTAGGGGGTTTACAAAGCTATTTGACCATCTGCCAAGCACTTCTGAAGGAGTATACTTAAGATGTACTTTAGCCTCAGGTTACTTCTGCTCACCTCTGCTTTGAGCTGAATGCTAACATTACTGTGCTATTATGTAAATCTTACCAACTGTGTCAACAACTATTAGCTGTTATTGATCTGATGTTTAGCATGTAACATTTAACATTCTGGCATGCAACATGAACATTTAAACGTTAAGCATGTAATACCAAGCTAAACATTGGCTAGTATTAGCACATTATCATGCTACATTAGCATTAGTCATGTAAAGACTGCTAACGTATCAACATTCATGCCAATCTATACAGTGGTTCAAGATATCACTCTGGACCAAAGTCTATTTAGCAGATTGACGACTGACATTGTGATCCCTACAGCTACGCTGCTACACATAAAGTCAAGCTATGTGGTTTCAGAAACAAGCGAACAAGACCAAAAATGTTGTCCTGAGTCCTACTAAATGTACATTGACATCTGCGGGCAGTTTATTTACACATCTCCCAAGCTATTCCCAGGCTACTCCAATTGTCTGTGAGAAACAGAGCTGAGTTAACATACCTCAGAATCTGAACTCATCATTCAACTTCCAATTAAGGTCAGGGCAGAGAAAACGTGAGATAGCAGGATATTTATGAGGCTCCTCCTATTATGGGCATTCCACATATGCAAGCAAGTGCTGATTTACAGAAAAAAGAAATCCCTATTACTGCTATGGAGCTAACTACCTTGTAAGGGTCTTAATATGTTTACACATCTGACTGTGTAGGGTAAAGACATGCAAGCTCATCAACCAGCCTACAAAACCAGTAATAGTGAGGCCAGCTGTTGCTGGAAACAGATGTAATGTGATGTAGGGTTGCACACCAATCTTACCCTAACTGACTCTCTATTGCACCAGTAAACTTCTACAGCCTTTCAAAAAGCTTAATGGCACGATTGCCTCAAAATAAAATGGAGCTTGTTACATATTCAAGGCATAAAGACACTGCTATTATTGTTCCTGGCGACCTATTCACTTCTATTTTGATCATGAAGGGAAATGACTTTATATCTGAAATGTGAGTAGTGTTCTAGGAAGTCTTTGGGCATTTTTCCTAATTCCTGGCACACTCATACAGTGTAATCAAGTCTAATGGTTGTCCCGGTGGCAATTAAGAGTGCTTTTTTTAAGAGAAAAGGGAACTGATCTTTCGGTACTTCATGTTTGTGTAAGTAAAGACGTACTGAAGTTGCTCTTTTTTGCCAGAGTGTCTGTAGTAAAAGAAATTAGCCGCTCACATGCAGCAGTGTGCATGAGACTGGCTGATGGTGTTGGTGTTGGTGTTGGCCTCCTTCCAGTGACAGTGGTGTCTGATTTTATGTTGTGTATAAACTCACTGGTAACAGTTGTTATGGAAGCGGTTGTAGCTGCCCAGCGCAGTCAGGGCACCCAAGCCGATGGCATAGGAGAAGAAAATCTGAGTGCCTGCATCAATCCACACCTATCACAAACGGAATAACCTGAATAATGGTTCACAATCTGTTGACTATGTTTCTTAGATGTTGATATACAATATTTTCTTGTCACAACACTGCCACAGACGAATGTACAGGGGACAGTAAGACGCAAGCTTACACAAAAGTTATACCTGTGCTTCTCCAAGTTTGGACCAGTCTGGTTTAAGGTAGTAAACAATCCCATCTAAAGCTCCAGGTAGAGTGACTCCATGGGCCAAAAGAACGACCAGAACCAGGTAGGGGAACAGAGCTGTGAAGTAAACAACCTAGAGGAGATGGAAAAAGAGAGCTGTGAAGTACACTTCTAGATACTGTCGGACCAATTTGTAAAGTTTACTTGGGGCTGGGGAGGAGAAGTTTGAGTGCTATGCATTAAAAATTAAGTGAAAGTAGAAAACTCCACAGTAAACCCTTAAAACATATAAACTCCTCACATTACATGAAGTAAGTACATAGAAAGATGCAGTTATATGATGAATTTAACAGGCTAGTTGGAAAAGTTTAGTGCTTATCAACATGGTTCATCAGCTATGGTCAAATGTTTCAATGTAACTGCACCTAAGTATGTTTTTATCACTTTGATTAAGCAATTACCTGCTTTGCAAATACTCAAGTCTTAAGTAGAAGCCCATTAGGTCCTTCCTGTAGTAGATGTGTAATGGGCCCTGTCATGTTACTTTGAAGAAAAGGTAGCCTGTAAATGGAAAGCCAGACAATTTGTAAACCTCCTGCAATAGCAGGGGTTTTTGGCAGACCTTTCCAGAAGGTATTCTTTGTCAAGTGCTGAGAAAGCCGCCCCCTGCTACCTAGTAGAAGCATCAAATCCCCGCTAAATCAGTATGGTAGGAGCAAAGTAGTGAGAAAGCACATATTTGCCTTGATCTAGGGCGAACATGGGCAGAAAAGCCCCTTTCCAGCTCTCAAACATCTACATGGTGGAAAGTTACTAATCGGCTTAGAGCTGGCTCGCTGGCTCAATCTCCTTCATTATTTTTCCCCTCGCTCTATGAGCTTTGGCTACTCTGGAGAAACAAGTATGCAAACACGGACATCTCCATATTCTCCGAAATAAGGATGCATTCATTATCCCAATGTATCAGAGCACACACATTTAAAAGTATGAGGAGTGATCATCTTTTTTATACTACGAAATAAAAGGCATTCTGAACATTGTGTATGTACAACATAATTAATATAAGATAATAAGATTATAGCCTGACCGAAACATTACGCTGCATATATACATAAACTGTGAGAAAACAGGAAGAAAAGCAACCATGCAAATATTAAACAAAGATATTAAAAGAATACACGTGTGCTTATATTTGTGCTGATATGCGCTTCAGTCTAGACACTGATCCTCTCACTAGTCCAAAGCTGATTTGTGGTCGAAGGGCAAAATGCTGCAATTACTTAAACCGTTGCATGAAGCCATGCAAATATCACTCTGCACTCAATAACCCCTTACACAGTGTCAAGTAATGTTTCATATACAGTAAACTTGCTCATCTATAAGTATTAATCTGCACTCCATAAACCCACAACAGTGACATGTAACATTAATTGTACAGCCAGAAAACACTTTACCTTGCCAGTAGATTTAACTCCTTTCCACATGCAGAAGTAAACAATGATCCAGGTGGCTATGAGACACAGCACCATCTCATAGCTGATGTCACCAGGCTCGTGCAGCCCACCAGACAGACGCAGCACTTTACGTCTAGAAAGAAGAACAAAGGTGCGTCCATCAGACAATAAAAATAAAAAAGGTTTTCCAAAAACACATAAGGAGAGTCAAAGACAATACGTTTATATCGTCAACAGGGTGACCCCAGTTGAATTACATTTGGTCAAATTAGGCTTTTATAGGTTTTGCAAATGCCAGGCAGATTCCAGAATTTTTTTATATAAGACCAATTTTGTAACTGACATAAAAACAACTTTAGATGATCAGTATAAATGTCTGCATGACTGGAAACTCTGGGTGCATAGCCCTAAAATTCAATTTGGTAGTACATGAATGTATTCCAATCTTTATGGCTTTGACTTTAGACAATAAAATGAATTCTTTAAGACTGCTGAGACGCTGCTCAACTCCATGACAAGGTATAACATACTCCCAGAACTCGATGACTGGGGAGCGCATGCCCTCAGCCTCAGTGCAGTTTCCGTTGAGGAGGAGCTGGACTGAAGACAGGTTCAACGAGGACGTAGAGGAGAGGAGGTTGGCAGAAGATGATGGCAGACCCGACTGGGCAGCACTGCGGTTGTGGCAGGTGCGGCGGAAGTCAAGTGTACAGTTGGGGGTGTTCCAGGGGTGTCCACAGGTCGCCCAGGGCAGCTGGTTGGTGAAGGAGTGGAAGAGAAAGTAGAGGCCCCACACAAGAATCATGATGTAGTAGGTGTTACAGAAGAACACGATCACCATTGAGGCCAAGCCCAAACCTGACAGAGAGGGAGAGAGGAAGGTATGTTAGGGTGTAATGTACAAATCAGAGGTGATGAACAGCATCGAAATACCTTCTTCAAAGGAATTAAATGTGTTCTCCGAGTGTCAGACACACTAACATACACAGGTACCTTTGAAGAGGGGTGCGATGTTCCAGGCAGAGACCCCTCCTTGCTTCATAAACTGTCCCAGGGCAATCTCCAGGAAGAAGACCGGGATGCCTCCAATGAACACAATCAGCAAGTAAGGGATCAGGAAAACCCCTGCAACACACAAAACACATATTCATCACATGCTGTCTGAAGTAACAAGCAGGTAGAAACATCTACTACCTCATACTTTCTACTTAGTGGCCGGACATTTGGTATTACTCAAATACCTCTGCTCTTAAGTAAAGCATTGGCAAGATTTGGATATCTAACAGGTAATATATGACTACAATAGTTGAGTTTTTTCCTGCCATATTAATAATATAGTAATGATTATAATGCACGATTAACCATATTACACATTTGGCATTATTTACATTTCAAACAGCAGTTGTTTGATGAAGATAAAATAGAGAACAAATGACATGCTACAGTAAAGTTTGCAAGTTAATGTTAGCTTAGTTTTTCTGACAGTTCATTGTAATGCACTACAAGAGGTGCATTTACTGAGCTTACTGAACTGAATTTACAAGTGTGTTTTTTGGTGATTGATCATGGTAAATTAGATCACACCCTTCAAATTTGATGTTGATGTAAAATAAATCTGAATTGGTATGATATTAGACAGATGGCGTTCAAAATGTTTACTTTGTTTATTATCCTTGACATATTTACAGTGTGTAAAATGAAAAGAGAGAAGCAGGAGAAAGAGGTTTGTAAATATAAATAAGAGAAGTATCATGATAATCATAGTACTAATAATCAACACCTTCAGGACTTTAGATAATCATTTCATTAGCGTTACATTAAGCTATTCATATTAAAATCAATGCTGAGTCTTTTATTTTATTTGAATTATTAGAACCAGGGTCATTAGGTATGTCCTGCTTTGGAAGACAAGTTATACTAGCAGAGCTTTAACAGCAGAAAATCTGAGGTAAAAGTCATGTTTAAAGTTTTTAAGGACACAAGCTGCACAAACAACGGCACGTATCTTAACAATCAAGCACTCGACACAACAAGGAACAGTTGAGAGAAGGAGGAAGCAGTAAAGGGCAAAAGTGCAAAAGCCAAGGGGGAGGACAGACAAGGCCACAGATAAGAGATACATTGGAAGTGATAACCACATTGTCCGCTATTCAACAGAAGTGCTTGTAAAGTACTACCCTTGAACTTAAAAGATGCATGAAGCAGAGGCAGATGAAGGACAATCGAATGGAGAAGGGAAAAAGACAATAGACTCCAGCAGGAGTTATTAGTCCTGATAGAGACAACCTAGGACTTGTTTCATTTTGATTACTAGTAGTTGGCCCAGGGCAATGGGTTTGTGCTCAATGGTTTCTATAAATAATCTAATTTGGGATTCTCATACTGTAGGAGAAGCTTGCTGTGATCAGGAATACACAGTTGGAAAATATATGAAAAAGGCGACACAGGACATTTAATTCACTTAATCCAATCACAACAATTTGGTTTGAATATTAGTATAACTGGGTGATGGCACCACAGTGCGCAGATGGGAGGGAGTCACATGACCAGCTATGACGCAGAGCAGAGAGAGGCTAAGAAGAAAGGAGGGAAAGATGGATACATCACAGGACAGGGAGGCAGAAAAACTGGGACAATGCTGTGGTAGAGGAGGTTCAACAAATACAAAAATGACACACCAATGCATCCACCTGGTTGGCTCCGCAACAGTGCTATTGATTGACAATTTGTGCCTCATTCAGTCCATCATTTTTCTTTATGTCATTCTCTGAGAGCAGAGGGCTGCAGCCTTATAAGGAAACATTCATGAGTGTGTGTAGAGAGAAAGGGGTGGGAGAGTGAGAGAGAAAAAGGCAGAGAGATCCAATAGGAGGCGTGAATGGAATGACTGGAGGAAATGCTTGTGCTGACATACCCTAACATATTGGCCAAATCATTGAGGAGCCGCAACCTTAATAGGCTTAAGTAAATCACCTTTAATCATAACTGGACCAGACGCATCAGGCCTAGCAGCTGAGTTAGAAGTAAATAAATAAATGAGATTAATTCCACCCATTTACAGTACATTCGTCTAGTACAGTGTCTAATAGAGTGTGTCCTTGTTTTAGTAACAAGCAGGCCCCGGCGCTTATCTCATATCGTTGTTGTCAGTAAAAGCGTAAAATAAAGTCCTGATGCGGATGTACCTGTGCTGTCCCTAAAGGGAGGAAAGGAAGGCATGGTCACAAGACCGTTATTGTGTGACATATCCATTTGCCTTCTTATCAGAATAACAGTGGGATAGAGCACCTTTGTATGCGACATGAGTGCTGGGCAGGAGCACAGGGGGTGGACTGTGTGAGGCAGGCCATTGTTATACGATACCAGAAGGTGGGTATTAAAGCCACGGATCACAAGACTCACACACATTAGAGAGAGGGAGGGCTGAACTAATAAACCAACACACAGCCGGGTTTGATTTCAAAAAATCACCTCATAAAAAATTTTAAAAGTGGGCAGGGCAGAGATAAGAAAAGTCAAGGCCAAAAGCTGCAGTCAGGGCAGGTTACTCTTGGACGAGCTGGCGTAGATGAAAAAGGAGAGGGTGTGGGGAAAGGCATACAACTGCGCAAATAACCTCATATACCAGTGACAGAGCAGCGGCAACACTACAGAGAAACTTGTACTAAGGCCGCCTGTTAAGCAACTGGCGGCAGTAGAATATAAAGTGAAACCACGTGGGTGGCATTGGTACGTGCTCAACGCCACGCTGGCCTGGCCTTTACTGCCTATTACATCTATTTCACTTACACTTGTCCAAGCAACTGTCAGGCGTATCTGAGTTTATCTAACCTGTTACAAATTGACTTGAGCAAAATACCAGAAAGATTCTTGAATAAACTTTTCTTTTTAAATGCTTTAAATGATATTCTAATAGCTAGATAACTGTACCTCTAATTTTTTTACATTGTAAATAGAAATTATATTTCAAGAGTACTGAAGAAGTCAGAATGTTCAACTAAGCATTCAAGCCAATCACTGCCATGAAACTAGTAGGCAAGTTCAGCACTTGTCTGAGTCCGACTCTCTCTTAGTGGATAGTGGACTTCCACACCAACAGACCATGTTGGTTATCTGGGTTTGTCAGATGACACCCCAGGAAAAGGGAAGGATGTCTGAATGTTGAGATTTTCAAGCTTCAAAAATAAAACACCTCCTCTAGGTGACCCTCAGGGCTGTGTGCTCAGCCCCCTTTTGTTCACCCTGCAAAGCTGTGACCGCATCTCCAAATATGTAGGAAAGTGAATTATGAATTTTGCAGATAACACCACCATCATTGGCCAGATTGCAAGAAATGATGATGGATCAATTTGGGAAGCAATCATTAACCTTGCAGAGTGGTAGACTGTATGAATAGTTTGAATGACGAGTTCATGCACAAAAGAACTCAATACATGAAAAACTCACTGTTCAATATGAAGTACTCCATTACCTTTGCTTGTACAATCGGCGAAAGTGATGCTCATCATATGTTCATTAACTCCACCATGGGGTTCTGCTCGGTTTGTCTATCTGTCAGCAGGATTACAGAAACACTACTGGCTCAATTTTCCAAAAACTTGCTGGAAGGAAGAACCCTTTAAATTTTGAAGAGGATCTAAATCACGAGGCATTAGGTTTCACTTTTGGTAAAATTTCTATGAACACTTCCTTAAGTCTGAACTTTAACTCTGAAACAGCTATCAAAGTGTTGCTTAAACGCTCTGAGCCACATCTTTGGCGTATGGATGCCAAAGATGTGTTGTATTTTAAGCTTAAGTCGTACTTCTTAAAGCTCATGGAAACACCGAAGTCGGAAGAATGACTTCCCAACTTGGGAAATGTGACCATCCGAGGAGCATGTGAATGCACCACTGACCTTGGCTGAGGTCTGCGCTCTCCGTTTGCCATTCCAGTTGTAACTGTATCTGTTTGTGCATAAAACAAGAGACCTACATTAACTACACAGTGCTCTTGAAGCTCACCTCCTCCGTTCTTGTAGCAGAGGTAAGGGAACCGCCACACGTTGCCCAAGCCGACAGCAAAACCCACGCAGGACATGATGAAGTCCATCTGTCTGGTCCAAGTTTCTCTCTCCACCACTGGTACTGCAACAGCCCCATTTCCGGTCCCAGCTGCAGTCCCGTCTTGGGTCTGCAGTGGGCCAACCCCTCCGCCCTCACCACACCCTGGGCCCGCTCCAGGCACAGGCACCAGAGGGCGAGCTGACCCCCCGCCCTCCTCCTCAGACAGGGTCCCTGCCTCCAACTGGGGGAGACTGATTTCACCTGGACATGAAAAAGATGTACAAGGGTCAGATGAGAAAGAAGAAAGCGGGTGACAAGGAAGGATGATGCATGCAAACAGATGTGAAAGCAGGAATCAGTATGTCTGAGTAATAACATATACACAGTCACAACTTCAGATCACACATCAGCACTGGAGACGGATGAACCACAGTCTCCTGGTCTAGACTTGCACTGAATGGAAGAGGGAGACTGCACATTTCTCATTCATTACAATAAAGTGGCAGTACAACCATATCCAACTATTACACACCTCCAGTCAGCCCTAACAGTGCTGAAATGTATCTAACTGCCCTCCCACAATAAGTTTCGGGACTAAGGTCGTGTTGCACTGACTTTGTGTTGTCATCACTAAGCCCTCCCCCGATGTTCATGTCTCCCAGAGAGTGATTAGTGTGCTGCGGTACAACACAGCAGAGAGCCGGTTCAAGCTAAATCTCAAGATGCTCTGTCACTTTCATTTTCTCTTTACCACATACACATCACGGAACAAATGCATGCTAGCTCTCAACACAAATAAAAGCAATGTGTAGCTTCATTAGTGACAATCTAATCAACAATATCAGCGTCAGCTGCTCTGAGCTGGATGCAAAGCAAGGCAGCTGAATCCAGATCAGAGCAGTTTGAGGGGGGGTGTGAACAGAGGAGGGGAAAAGAGTGGGGAAGGTAAGGGACATCAGCATCTATAGAGCAACTTCATAAGAGGATACATGTGGTTTAAGATCACTTGTGTGAGGATTAGCTACACACAGCATTAGGATTATTTAATCAAAACAGATCACTTGTTAGGTTAACAAGGCAAAAAAAAAGAGAAGCTATAGTTCTTTGGCATTGATGGCGTTTATGTGAAAAATATAAACCCTAAAATAAATACTTCCATCTCCTTTGGAGACAGACTGCTGTGTGTACACGAGTCACCTCCTTTTACTAGAAGACGATATCCCATGATACGAATGTAAAACTTGTTAATGATTGGTTTGAAGAATAAGTATCTTCTGTGTTCACCATGAGTGACACCTGTTCAGCCCCATATCTAGTTTCAAAATGACTTCTGTGCAGTTGAGTCAGCTCTGGTGGGAAGTGTATTTAGAGATATCCTTAAGTGTATGTATCGGGTGATGATAACGACAGACGGATGCAGGTGTGGGTTTGCTCATGTCAAAGCGGTGTCTCTAATTCATCAGCATGTGGTTATGTTTTAGCTCGTGGTTGAATCATGGAGTAAATGCCGACCCATTAAGCAGTGGAGGTCACGTATCATACTCACCCTGGCTGTTCTCTTCTAACTCTGGTGACATGTTGACACAAAAACAGATCTTATTTGTCAAAAATCGAGCCGGCTGATGGTTTAGCCAGGGGCTGCTGAAGTTTGATAAATGTGCCTGGCTAGCAAAGGCACCCGGCGGTCTCAGAGAGGCAGACAGAGAGATGCAGCCTTGGTACGCAGTGCTCTAGTCGCTCTAGATTTTCTGAGTTTGTTATTTCGCCTTCTGGAAATTAAAGAATCGCAGTGTTGGTGATCGTAAGACGTAACCCCTCAGCTCAGCCAAGAGATAGAAAAATTTCACAAAGCGCCGCGGTCAATTCAGCCGTTGACAAAGGAGATTCAAAAGCAGTCGACGAAGCACTTGAAGGTAAGCCTGAAGAATCTCATGGATAACGGTTAAATGAAAATGATACTGAGCCTTAAGGGGAAGAGTTCTGTCCAAACAGTCCAGTCAGAAGTCCATGAACCTGTACATGATGCAGCGGTTCGACGGGCGAAGAATGCGATCTGCTCCACGGTCAGTTTGCTGTGACGGACGCTTCCCCCCGCCCCCCTCTCCCCCCCCCCCCCCCCCCCCCCCCTCCCTCCTCCTCCTCCTCGCGCCGCCGGCTGACGTGATTGGCTGCAGCCAGCACAGTGCGGTGCGCACAGCATCAGCAGCACCGCTCAGTCAAAAGGAGAGGAGTCATAAGGATGGGTTTATTACACTGCATACGTCCTTGACCTGATATCACGCAAATAACTGCAGATGAATGCCCCTTAAATAAAGCGCCTGTCTGGTGGCGTCTTGCTCTGCTTATTTGCTCTATATCTCGAGGCGGCGTCACGGCGGGGGACCGGGAGAAGGGTTCCCAACTTCAGGTGCAGGGAGCCCTAAGGTGCACCAAGGGGCTCCAGCTGGCCCCCAAACACATTAACTGTTACTTTGTCAGTTAAAGAATAATTTCGAATAGGCATATGTTATGATTTGTATCTGCCTATTCCCTTCTCCTCCTATCTCCCCACCTTTGGTAGGGCAATTGTACTCTTACAGTGATGTGGTTAGTAATGCTGGTGCCTACGTAATTAGCCAGCAAATAGATCCTAATGGAGCTCTCAGGTCCTCTCTAGCTGTCGTCCCTATAATATTCACCCCCAGCATGGATGGATTACTGAGTGGGCCTACTAGGCACAGGCCCAGGGGCCCAAAGTGTCAGTGGCCCCTCGCCTTCACCTGTAAAATGTTACTTGAAGAGACTCATACAGACCAGGAAGAGATGCCTAACGACTACAAAGACACACAAAACCACCACAAAGTCTTTGTCTCGCTCCTATGTAGGAAAGATAGTGTGGCCTTTTGCATGTCTGTGCCAATGGCCCCATTGTCTAATAATCCGCCCATGACCTCCACTCTTCCCACTGGTGGAGGATGCCTAACCCTAACCCACTAGCACTGTGGCTGTGTGTGTGTGTGAGGGGGGTTAAACATTTACAAGAACCAGTTTTGTGGTTTAAAGAGTATCTATGTTCATATTGAATGTGCAGGTGCCATCATCACACAATTCAAATTCTTTTAATTGCTCACTTATAAGTGACAAGACACAAGAAAGGGCCAAAAATATGTCATTTACATATGGTTCCAGATGGAGTGGACCCATATGAACTTGTGCCATCAGGATGATAGTGCAGCACTGGCAAACATACCACTGTGAGAAGCATTTCTGCTACATCATATTTTACTCTCAGAAATTGCTATGCTGTATTTGATGTTGGGCGACATCTAGTGGACATTGTCTACATAAACAGGTTTACACAAATGATGATCACACTCACAACACCAAGAGTAAAACATTGCTTTATATATGTTTGATAACATAGAACAAATACAGTAAAATACAGTAACAGAATCAGTGCAACATCAAGCTGTAATAAATATGCATTCCTTTAACTTAAATCACCAAATGGTGGTAATAAATAACACTCAAATAAATACTCTCAAACAAATAAATATTTTTGAGTTGTGAGGACAAGAAACACAACTGTTGGAATATAAAAGATCTAAGTTTGAATTACACCTGAAAGACTGGCCTCCCACAGCCAGTGTGACAAGCAAACATTTTGTCCAGTCAGGAACAGTCATTTGCAGTCGATGTGGCAAACCCCTATTAAATAACATTTCATGATAAAAGCTCCTCAACTCTGGAAACTGAAGAACAGAACAGACATAAATTATCTCAGAAAGATTTCCCTCAGGAACACATTCACAGATGAATATTGTGATATGGCTGGTAAAAAAAGGTTTTGATTCTATAACAATAAATAACACTGAGCTGCAATGGAGACAGTGGCCTAGTAAAACTAAATGGATGGCAGGTAATCCGGCTTATCTCTTAGACATGACTGCATCTTTCTATTCAGCTCACATCACGGTATCCATATCTGTTATTGTGAACAAGTGATATTTGATTTAAGGCGCACGTTTATAAGACGTTGGCAATCAATTTTTAAAAGTTTAATTCATATGTATTTGTTGTTTATGTATTTTAAATGAATTGTGACGAATCAATGTATTCTGCCCATCGCAATTCTATATCAAAATCTATATTAAAATTCACCAAACTTTCGTAATAAAATAAGTAAATGTGGATATCCAAACTGTGGCTTGAGAGACATAGTGTAAAGCAAGACAAATTTACTAAAAGGAGACAATATCTGGGATGCTAATTTGTGCAATTTTCATTTCGACTACAGCATCTGACAATATGAAAAGGTCTGTCAGGCCTCACTGGCTTCATAGATGCAAAATGATGGTCGCTTTGTCTTGTCATTAAAAAGGCCCGGCTATAGATCCTGATGGAGGTCACTGTGTGAGAGAGGTTGGTAATGCTCCTCCATGCCCGAATTAGATCGATGTCTTTGAGCAACTAGTCTCTGGTAGCGGGCCTGCTGCTGGTGATCTGGGTCCACATTTACCCAGCTGTTGGACATCCACTTCACCCCACGCCGGACTGGGCAGTCGCCGTGCAGGGAATACTCATCTAGCTCACCCATCCAACCTAGAGAAGGCAGGGGAGGAAAAGAACAGCATTTACTGAAAGGAGGATTGAAACTTCCAGAGATAACAATGGATGATTTAAGGAGAAAAAAGGATTTTCTAAACTAGAGCACTTTTGCTGAAAGATTTTGATTGTTGAAATGGGTTATCCCGGGTCATAGGTGTCACACTATCTTGTACAAAGCTGGCCTGCTCTCACTGAATCCAATCAGATAATCCTTTCAGTTTAACAAATCACATCAGATTGAATGAGATGAGATACAGAAAGAAATAACAAAGAATGGAGAATTAAAATTTTAATAGGGATTCCTAGAAAAAAGAAAAGAAAAAAACGAACACTTTATATTTTGTTCCTCTACACGCTCAGTCCATCATCTGCCTATCAGCTGATTTTTAAATCTAATTCTTAAACAGATTCTCCTTACCAGAAGTTATTTTTGCACTAGGTTTACATAATTGATGTGGGCGACACCTTTTGGGAATAAAACGGAGAATAACATTTATGGTAAATTGTCACCTCTGTAAAGTGTGTGCAAATGATACAGCTAAAACCTTCTGTTCTTACCTCTACCATCAGAGAGATGGTTGTACCAGAGGAGAGCCGTCCCAGCAGTAGGTTTTATTCTTATGTTCCCTCTGGCACATGTCTCCTGGGTGTCTGTCAAATCAACTCCATCCTGTACAAGTGCCTAGGACACAGAGAACCGTTATGAGCTTGTGTTTTATCATTTATTTTGGTAAACTATGTTCACCTAGGTATCATATTCCTGATCATGGGTGAGCACTGCCTGCCTGCATGTTATCAGCAGCATTAAGGTCATATAAAGTTATAATCATTTCACAATGGTAAAAAGAAAACGAGGCCTTGCAGGTTTATGACTGGGAGTTAAGCGCACTCACCTGCTCTTCATAGGTACGGTTGTCTGCCACAGGAAAGGTGCTTTCACCACCTTCCTCTACAGAGCTGAGGTAGAATAACATGGTAAGATACCTGGGATAAACAAAGAAAATAATTGACAAATACAGATAAACATGAAACCATGTCTCCTCATACCCGAAAGAAACAATATTTTGTTTTACACATCAGCACTGTGAATGGCTGTCTGAAAGCAATGACAATAGTTGAGCAATAAAATCATACTTTGAAAGTAGTCATCGTGGGAAACAGGCACCCATTTATTTGTTTCTCTCACCTAACACTGATCCTGAAACAACTCTCGATTAAATGTTTTTAATAAATCACAGGTAGCTTATAAACTAAAACAAGTTTCCAACCATTACACCAGAATATGAGTAAATCTACAAATAAATTAACTGTGAAGAATACATATGTATTTCAAACGTGTGTATCAGTCAGCGTGGTCAATGAAAAGCTAAGCTTATTTCGAGACGCGTAAACTACCAAAACTTGAAAAGTAACTGAATATAAACTATGTAGGAACTACATATCATACCTGCAAGAGACCTCTGTGAGAGCAGATTTGTTTCCCGCCAGTCGTGTGTGCGTGCATGTAGTCTCTGATTGAGAAGGGCTGCTATCATGGTGGGCATGGCTGAAGTCTCCTTTCTCATAGCGGATCACTTGCAGCGGCTCACTCAGCTCAACCAATGTGGAAGGCAGACGTGTCAGACTGATTAGTCTGAGCAAAAGACATGCAAGAGCAAAATACAAGTGTATAATAAATGATGAGTGTATGGGCTACTATTGTAAGAGTAGGACAACGTGTGTGTGTAGTTACCTGTTCCTGAGAGTCTGCAGCACATGGTGGGATCCTGGGCCTTGGTAAAGCCACGTATGTTTGTTTCTCTGTTTGAACTGACTCCGCAGATTCCCACTTTGCTGTTGTCCTGGGCGTTGGGACACATCATAAACACGCCTAAAGTCCTCCAAGGTCAGCATCCCTGCCAGGAACACACACACACACACACACACACACACACACACACACACACACACA
>CALSBV010010214.1:559647-573730 GCA_943590825.1 Bovichtus diacanthus
ACACACACACACACACACACACACACACACACACACACACACACACAATCCTTTAGTAGATGTTTTTTTATTTTATTCCTTCCTTCCTTTCTTTTATTCATTACATGGGAGCCTGGGACATAAAAATACAGTTAAAATATAACCTCATAACTCCAGACATGAATGGAGCCCTGTGGACTTTTTAAACCAGTCTTTCAGTCAATCAGTATCACAATTCAAATTCAGTTTAATTGAATCTTGAATTCTTGGACAACGTAATGATGAACAGTAGGGCATAACAGCCTCCGCTCTCTCTTTTCCTCCATTCCTTCCCCATTGTCCAACCGTATGCTGTTACTCTCAGCTGAATGAATGTCTGGCCCCCATCAGTTCCCCTGGGAGACCGCGCCCCAGCCGCAACAATAGCTCTGGGGTGCCAGAGAAGAGGTGGTAGGGTAGGGGTGGGGGGTTAACGAAAGTGTAGTGGCGGGATACAGGGGATCCGGGGGAAAATTAAGAAAAGGGGTTGGAGAATAATCAGTTTTTAATGAGATAGGATGAGGCACATCCGGACTGGGATGTGTACAACGCCTGGCACAATGGCATCAGGTCAAAACAGTGTCATTCATCTTCCGGCCTTGCCACTCACAAAGGCTCTCACGCAATCACAGACAGCCGTCAGTCACTTACCAGTACACAACCACTGCAGAAACACTCACTGAATGAAAGTGCTATAAAAGTTCTCCTGGAAGCATAGAAATCAGATGAAGACAAACTTCAACTATCTGTCAATAGTAGCACCTCTCTCTTCATTTTGATGGAATCTTGCTCATTTTTCTATATGGAATGAGTCAGAGCAGTCACAAATGTACTGACACACACTCGGGCAAACACACACAAGCCACAGGGGCACTTACCTGTTGGGCAGGCTGCCAGACCAGTGAGTATCTGCCGTAAGTTGTCGGGGTTCAACCAAGTTCCATCTCGAGAGTGCGAGTGACTCACAATCTGGGGGAGAGACCAGAATGCTTTTCTTATTTCAACAGTTTATCAAATTTTTCATTACTTAGAATTCATTTTCCTGGAAATCTATTTCCCCCCCAAAGCTCAGTGGTATATGGATACAAGGTATTTGTCTCTTGTCACCTCCTTATTCTGCAGCAGCCCATCCTGATTTAGGTCCAACAGACTGAAGACCTCCTCTGTGCTAAGAGAAAGTAGTGGCTGGTTTGACTCCACTTGTCCCTTGCTGGGTGCTGTTGTCTGGCTCTCCATCAGACCCTTGAGCTGAGCCAGCTGCACCACCACACGGCACTCCTCCTCTGACAGGAAGCCAGGGATCTCTGACAGGAACAGGACAAAGATTATGTAAGGCAAAAAAAAAATGTCTTTCCAATACCATTTATATGGTGTCTGTGGAGTCTATATTTTCTACAGGAGAGACTGAAAAAAACTTTAGTCGCTGATTTTTTGCAAGCACAAATGAATTGCCACACTATTTAGCCAAAGACACAATTACTGAAATGAAAGGCTTGTATTATCATATTACCAGCAGGCCCTCTGTCTACTAAGATTAGAGTGAGGATCAAGGATATACAATCCATCAAAGAGAGTGCCTTGGGGATTATGCTACACTAATCAAAAACATGCAGTTTAACTGTAGTGCATAGTGATCCACACCTTCACACGTGAAGATTAGGCAGCCGAGATGCCACTTATTGATAAAAAGCAAATAAACTGAAACTTTTTTTTGAAGAGTCACATTGTTATTGATGTCTTCGCAATCACTTCAAATTCATTTAAAGATTTGTCAAGTCTAAACAATTCCCAGTCACAACCTCTGTACACATGGAACTTTATTGTACACCTGAGACGATTTAAGTGAGAGTGATTTAAGTGGATTAGAAGATCTCTGTTGAAAGTGCAGGCTTAATCTGTCAGACTAAATGGATTACTTTAGATTGCTTAACAAAACATTTCCGTGTGAAGGGGCAATTTTGAGGTAGTGTGATCAGTATATGCTAATAATAGTATGATTAGGATGTGTAGGCCTAAAAAGCAAGACAGATCCCATAAACTCACTGTGCATTAGAAAACGCATTCTCAAAGAAGGACTCATAACAGAGCTAATTGTTTTAGCTCTTATTTGATCTGTGTTCAGTACATAAAGATCATGCCCAGATGCTAAATTCATTTGAATTTACATGTCGTAATAAGCCAGACAGAAGTTAAACATAGGGTCTTTTTTTATTACATTACAGTTAACTGTGTGAAAAAAAACACTTTGGAGCAACAGCTTGATGCTAATTAATTGTAGCTTTCTTTTTTTTTGCACGCTTTAGTAGGTGTTTAAGCTCAGGAACTCTTTAGTGAATGTATACATAGACTGTGTATATATTGAGTACAAACTATTCCCCTCGGTCACTCCCCTGTGAGCAATTTGTGGTATAGCCTGTCCCACGGGCAGGTTTAATGAGCGACGACAATGGACTTCTCACAGAGGAGGGCGGAAACAGTGCAGGCTCTGGGAGTCAGTAATTGCTAATATTAATTAGTACAAATTAGTAAAATAATCAGATTTGCTATATTCATTTTTTCAAACCTTCTATACTTATTAGTAATGTTGTTCCAAGCCAATCCACATCAAAACAGTCAATAAATCTCAACATTTCAGGTCCATCTGGATTTCTAATTTCCTTGAAGATTACCAGCAAAAAGTCCTATTTTATGTATTCTATTAGATACATTTATTGAACTAATTGAGATCTAAGTGTGAAGGTACAAATGACTGTTTCATGGTTCCCTCTTGTTCTCTTCAAACAATCCATTCATGCCCGTCAGTCATTTCCCCTCTTAATAAAAGGCTTCCGGCAGGTTGGCTGCCTGTACAGTAGAGACCTTGTTTGTCACCCGTGTCTTTTACACTGTACCCACTTGGTTAATCCCTATTGTCCAGTCAAGCCTCATTAATCTGGATAACTGATATGAATGAAGGGGGACTGAGCTTTCCTCTTCTCCCTCCCACCACTGTCTCTTCCTCCCCCGGAAAGGAAGTGACCTGCTTGTCTGAACAGGAATCAGGCCATGGCTACACAGCAGGACAACACCAATTTTGTTTGTGTCCACACACACACACACACACACACACACACACAGAAACTACTGATTATTTTCAGTATTGGTTAATCTGCTTTTTATTGTTTCGATTCATTCATTTATCATCTGCTCCATTAAACATCAGACAATGTCCCAAGGTAATGTCTTCAAATGTCTTGTTTTTTTTTTCTATGACCAACACTAAAAACGCCAACGTGTTCAGTTCAGTATAATGTCAAATAAGGAAAAACAGCAAATCCTCACTTTAGAGACTGTCTGCACACAGGTCTCACGTGTTCTGTCACTTAGAGTTTCTGCATGTTGATTATCTTCTCTTGAAGGGTGAGAGCTCTAGAGTGGGCAGCTTAATTGTCTTCTTGCTGTTATGGACATTTTCTGTCTCTCATGAGCAATAAGTATTCATAAAAACATCCATTATTTCCCTCTTAGCAGAGGGTGGACAAAGCATTATTATTATTTTTTTTAAGTTACAAAGGCAAAGAGGGTAGTTAAGTTTAAGTTGGGGAAAAAAATGCAGGATGGAAGGTGTGGAGGAGTTTTACTCAATTAGGGCCAGTCTCTTCCTCAATACAAGCAGTGGGGATGGAAATGGCAAACAGCCAAGAGTATCCAAATGCCAAATCATCCACCTTACTGATCTTGAGCTCTGTCAAACACACTTAAATCTGCTCATAAATGAAAGTGGAACCACATCTCTTATAACACATTAATGTGTGCCCCACCCCTTTTCCCTACTGTTCTCTACACCCCCCTTACCCATTCCTATGCAAATCACCGCCCACTATAAATACACCTATTCTGCCACCCTGTCCTGCACAGGGGTCTTGATTCACTCAAGAGACAAACTTCAGCATATCTCCTCCTTTCCAACGTCTGTCCCATGATGACTGCAGTGCTCTGCCCTTATTTTATCAGAAAGTCTTCCAATTCAGCCTCCCTACTATTTCTCCTTCTGCTTGCTGGTCCGAGCAGCACAATAGCGCTTGGTCCTGGTAGACTAAGGGCAGGGCTGGAGGGACGAGCGAGGGCTGAGGGCAGGGTAAGATCTGGAGTAAAGGACAAGGGCGGCGACAGGGCAAGTATTGAGAGTAACACTGAAACTGGATTTGGAGATACTCGTGTTTCTAGACCAGGAGTTGCAGCAGGACGGGATGGTGAGGAGTGGGGGGAACCTGGTACTCCTACTGGCCTCAGGTCCATGCTTTCTATAGGTGAAGGTGGACTGTGGGAGCCCCGCAGTTCCTCTCGCTGTGTCCCTATCCCGTCAGGTATGGCCTTGTGCCAAAACATTGGATATGACTCTATGAGGATGCCCAACCTCCTGGGACACGAGTCTCCAGCTGAGGCTGTACAACAGAGTGCCAGCTGGTTGCCACTACTTGCCAGAGAGTGCCACTCCGATGCCCGCATCTTCCTCTGCTCTCTCTTTGCACCTATTTGCCTTGACAGGTAAGTTTACACAAAAAAACTATTTCCTGTTAAAATGTTTTTTTCACACTTTTTTTAAGTTTTACTTTTTGTGGCAACTGTAATGTTCACAGGACAGTGCTCACACATTTTTGTATAGAAATGCTTGCTATTGTTGTAGAGTGGCAAACAGGGTCAGAGTTTAAAACCAGATTTATAGTAGGCTGATGTCTAGTAATGACTAGGTTTCTAGCTTTATTAAGAAAACAATTACGAAAATTAATGACAAAGTTACGTAGGAGGAGGGTTATCAAGGGTTAACGCCTTTTGAAAGCTATGCAAATTGGTGCTTGTATCTGAGGAGAGGGCCTGATTTCACACAGAAACCAAGCCATCAAAGCACTTTAATCTCTTTTTTGTCACATTAGCACCTCTCTGTTTAGAAAAAGAAAAAGAAACATCCAAATGTGATTTAATCCAGTCTCGTTTGTTCCTGATGACTACACTATTGATTCAAATCCTTTCATCTATTCAAAACTGACAATGTCCCCTCTCCATCTCTTCTTTATCAGGTTTATATCACCCTGCAGGAGTCTGTGTGAATCTGTCCGGGACAGCTGTGCACCAATCATGAGTTGTTACGGCTACCCCTGGCCAGAAATTCTTCGCTGTGACCAGTATCCTGCAGACCATCTCATGTGTATCTCCTCTATCACCAACAGCACTGTTCACACAGGGGGCCGTAGAGGTAAGAAGCTGGCTACATAGACACATATGCTTGAGTTGTCTTCATTCAACAAACAATATAATTAGTGTTTTGACCGTTTCAGTTCCTCAGGCAAGCTGTCAGGATTGCGAGCTGGAGGAGGCCTCCTCTTCAAAAGATACACTGGAGACATTTTGTAGGAGTGATTTTGGTGAGTAATAACATTCTTTCATCTCTTCTATCCTGTCTCCTAAGATTTCCATTAATTCTTAACAATTCATGGACACAAAGAGCACACTGCTCCTTATAAAAGGTGATGCCAATTCATGGTTTGTTTATCTGCTTTCCTCTCAGTTGTGAAACTGCGTCTAAAACGGCTCAAGGATAGCCCAGTGAGCCTGTCTCAGTTCTCGCTGGCTGCCAAACTGGACGTTCTGAAGCATGGACCCTTGCTAGGTGGGCAGATCCGCTCCCGCATAGAACTGTGGCTGGAGAGGGATGCCACCTGTGTCAGGAACATGACACGGCACCACCCACGGGGTGGAACCTTCCTAGTGACAGGCACAGTGCAGGGGGAGCGCCTTGTGGTCAATAAGGCTTATGCCTGGCAAAGACGAGACAAGAACCTGACGGCAGCCTCGCGCAAATGGAAACATCACAGATGCAGGAGCTAGGACTATATGCTAGGTTAGAAAATTCTAAAGAACTGAGATGTGGAACAAGCATTACACAGTTATGCATAGAGAAAGGATAGACATAGCATTTACAATTCTAACTAAATATCTGTAAATGTAAATTACTGTAAATGATGCTTGGTCTCGTCTTTTCAAATAATTTCCAAATTCTCTGGTTATGAAAGAGATAACGTGCAGTCAGCTGGTCACAAAGGAGCTCATAAAGTTCCAACACTGTGTCTCTCAGGCAGTGGAGGTCAAAGAAATAAAAGATGTTTAATAGAAAATGTACATATCTGTGAATTTTAAGTATATATTGCTCGTCTATATTTGTGAAAAATTAAATGTTGTGTTCTAAATCCTGACGAAATGCCATTTCTTCATGAACAGCAGATCATACCCACAGAGTACAGTGCACTTACCAAACAGCAGAGGTTTCAGGCTCATAGTCCTCAACTCATGTGTTCTGTCTGGCAGGAGGGACACCTGCTGAACATGACCCACCTGCAGATGAACGAGAAGCATCATCTACACACTCACATTTGCTATAGTAGCTCTGTCACATTAAATTGTGATAAATCTAGGCAGCAAAATCATTCAGATTCAATCTTTTAAATTACAGATGCGATTTACAGGGATGGGGATTACAGCTGTTAGTGAATATGTGTAGTTATAATTAAGTAGGCAATAACTCCTGATGCTGTACTGCAACAAAAACAATATTACACAATATCAGTAACTATTTTTTTTTTTCACTTGGTCAAGACTTATTGCAATGCAGGATTTCCCCTCACTGAGTTGAAATGCTATATTTCATCGTACTGAAATCATGCCAGTTTTCTTACCCGTATCCCCTCAATGCGAGGGAGACTGAAACTTTGACTATAGTCCCCCACGTGGAGCTCTCTTGAAGCGGGGTCAGGATGGGGCAAAGGGGTTCCACTCTCGCTGAGTGATGCTGAGGGGTCCTCGTCTCCACTGACAAGATCCCCAGGGCCGTTGTTGTAGTGCACGTACAGCAGTAGGCCGATAACATTCAGGATATACACATGGAAGAAGACCATGACCACCACGAAATAAGCCCGAGAGCAGACACTACTTCTCTGTATGTGCATTCGGGTGGAGCGAAAGGGGGCTTTGAGGGACGACTGTGGTTTGTCGCTGCCGTCGTATTCTTCCTGCTCCATTAAATCTTCCAGAGCGTCTTCCATTTTCGCACCAAATGACCGCAATATTTAGAGGGTAACGTTACTGCCAATGTCTATCACTTTACAGCCGTTTGGTAGCGTTAGCTGGCTGCTTGACGTTAGCAAGTCTAGCTAGCTACGGGGCAAACCACACTGCAAACCCCTGGCTGTTTCGATACAAAAACCGACGCTGTCGTCCCTGTTGCTTTCACACAAAGAAACAGGGCAGCTTCGACTGAATTCGCAGGTATGGCGACAATCGTTTTCGTTGATAAATAAATGTGTCATCATTACCTAAAGTCCTTTAATCCCGTGTTAGCTAGTTTAACTGCCTGGTGCGCTGCCCCTGACAACCTGCCTAACAACAACGGGCACGACAGCGGAAGAGCCGCCGTTTCAGGTGTCACAGTAAACCGTTAGCGCCCTCTAACGGTCAACGCCAGCGCACACATACAGTCTGTACTGTGATAGCTAGCAGGTCTAGGCCTAGCTGTCAACAATGTAGTGGAATAAAAAGTGCAACGTAAAAAGCGAAACATACTTTTAAAGTAGCATTAAATGGAAACACTTATGTAAAGTACCTCTACGTTGTTTTTAATAAATATGACTACATTCCACCACTGCCCCGCACAGTGACTTCTGAGGTCATACATCCAAATCCCACGGTGCAATCACAAACCCCACAAGCATTTTTGTGATTCATTTATGTTTTTGATTCATTCATCATTGTATTATTTAATTGTTACATTTTCTGTTAATTTTATTATCCTTTATGTTACACTTCCAGGACATCATTTTATTATTATTTTTTGTTGGGGGAGTATTCAGTATTGTTCCTTAAAGTTATACTATAAAGTTGGGAGAAATACAAGAGTCAGATTGTAAACATCAGTTTGTGATACAAGACTTAAAGATGAGATTAGTTTTTTTTAGACAAAGGAAACCCCCCTCTAAAGACACAAAAAATATTATATACTAATTGTTTTACAGGCTGCATATTTCACATTGCAAAATCGGTGGAGTGCCAATTTAATCCATTATTATATTGGAATTACATTTAATATGTTTGGTCCAAACACTATCAAACTTTAAAAAAGATAATCTAAAATGATCATAATCACTTTCGAAACCTAACATGCTTCGTTTGTATGTAACTGTAGAAAATGACCTCCTCTATTCCTAGAAATTTGGTTATTGAGTTGTATTTCTACAGCAATATTTACAGGGACTAGTTGAAACTGTTCCTATTGGATTTGCTCCATTGAATGAATGTGGGGCATAAATGAAAACGTTCTGCTGTTGTTTAAATGAACCACATGGGGGCAGTGAAGTCCAGACCAACAAGCAAATTTAATTTCATCAACTGCGTTTGCTGTGTCATCTGTGATTTCTGACGTAATTGTTGTGGATCCAGGTGTTTCCCGGTGGAAAAAAAGGGATAACTTATTTGTATTCACTTTTATGTTGTTAAAAACAAACATTTAAAGCACGTTTAGATTAAAGCACAGCCTTAGGTCTCCACAGTAGTCATCCAGGTTGTAGCCAGTTTATATGAAAGGGAGAATATATGTTACTAAATGTATCTTGGCTGTAATTAAATGTAATCCAGTTGACCCAACTCATCCTGTGTGTTACACGCTGGCCAGTAATGTATCTGATGTGTGCTTCAGTAGGAATAAACCTCTCAATTTTGGGACTTAAGGAAAATCTATTTCAAAGGGGGAAGTGAAACTTGGCAATTATCCTCGTATTTTAACTCATGTTGATGCCAACTAAGCAGTGGAGGATCATACAGTTGAATTTCCATAAATTCCAGTCAATGCATTATTCACCAGGAATTTCTCTGAGGTGCATATTTAGATGAGAATGGGGCCTGGATAATGAAGGCTAATTTCCCCGGTGACATTGAACCCCAAATTAATCAGTTTGACCCCCCCTTATTTACATCAGAGAAAGAGAGAGAGAGACAGAGAGAGAGAGAGAGATGGGGGTGGAGGTTAGAGTCTGTATACACACATTCAAAGTCTCTCTCTCACACACACACACACACATGCAGTCGCACACACACACACACACAGACACACACACACACACACACCCCTTGCGGTGTTTTCCGGGATCACGCCATTGCTTCCACTTGGGATCCACACAGCAGCAGCGATATGGCTGATCATCACCGGACGGGACGGTGCTGTTTATAAGCGAAAGTGAAGACGAATAATGCACTATTACAGGTCAACGATGCACTCACTCGGGCGACGGGACACCGCAAAACACCGTTTCACCCAGGGATAAGATTTACTTGACGGGTTATAGGCAATCTGGTGTGTTTTACAGCAAAGTAGTTGGTGGAAGTTGTCGCAGTGGAATCATCCCAGCGTGCTGCCTGGATTACCATTCACAAGTGGAACAATAGTCTCCTGCAGCAGAAACACTAGCAGGTCAGTGGCAGTGGTATCCGTGTTTGTGTGTGTGTGTTCGCTCCACGTTTTAAACCTGTAACAACAATGTTGAGAGGACAAGCAGCCAACCACGACTGTCCTATCACCTGACATTGCAGGTGGAGTCCCTTTTCGTCCGATTAAAAACAAAGGTATTTTGGTGATTTGTGACGAGATTATTACTCCGTAAATGTGCTTCTATGTGGGAATGATGTGGGTACTTGGAAAGGCTAAAAAAAAAAAATACCTCTGTAAAACGAAACACAACGAATCGCAATAAGAAATCCCAAGTGACACCATAGCAGATAAAAGTGTTACATGGCGATAAAAAACCCACCGTAGATCGACAGTAAATACAATCTTTATGACCGTATATTACAATGGTTCCGGGTTCCTAATCCATAAAAATGTACAATTTTAACACTGGGCTACTCTCATAGATTTTAATAGTCATATTCCCATGGAGTTTCCTAGCCGGCCGGATGCCTGTGTAACTTTTCTGTGCCCTGCCTGACTCTCCTCCTCCCGGATACTAGCGTCAGGAAAACACGGGGAGAGAGGAACTGACCGAAAAGGCGAAAGGCCTGGAAGGTAGAGGAATCTCTGCCAGGCAGGCAGGCCCGACACGAACTGCGTTTTTGGATCGAGTCCCGTGGTATCTGTGGTGCTCGCTGCCCACGTATGTGCGCTCTGCCGGCAGTCTTGTCTAGTTATAGCCTCCGTGAGATATTGGCAGGACTCTCGCTCGTCCGCCACTGTCACAGTCCAGTCCCGGGGTCACGCAGCGTTGTCGATATCCTCTTGGATGTTCGCCGATGGCAAGCCGTGTACCAACGCCAACATAGGTTGGACAGTTATTGCCTATAGCTAAAGCATGTATCTGTACACTTAATATCTCAGCAGCGTGTTGTGGATCACAGTTACTGCTCATTTATTCTGCTAAACACTCTTGTGTGGGATGTCCGGATTGAAAATCGTGCGCGTCCGTCAATGCCTTGGCGATGCACTCCGGTTGAAAGATCTCAGTAACAATTCTGGACCAATAATATCCCTGTGTTATTACAGCAGGCCTTTATATTTCACGGTGTAACTGTCTTCAGAATGACAATTGGACTATAGTTTTGCTGAGGGCCGTCTGTATACACCATACATCATTTCACGAGTCTTCTTAACCTATTTGTATATATATATTGTTTTTTGCCAAGTAGACCTTCCTTCATGGTCTTATTTTCCCACAGTGTGATGTCCTGAAACCAAGCACAGGCTGCACCTGTATCTGTGTGTTCTGAATATCACTCAGTTCTACACTGTTATGTTGTCAAATATTGACGTATTTATTCAGGACAGGGCCCCACTGGTATTAAAATGATCTTTTACAGGAGTTCCCTGGCCAGTTATAATAATAATAATAATGTATAATATTAATAATGTATAACGCCACTAAATAATTAAGTTTTGTCTGGCCAAATTATTCAAATGTACCATCTTTCAGTGGAATCATATCCTGATCATATCATATGATCCTTCTACAAATTGTTGTCTTCAAAATGTGTTATTCAAAGCTAATTGTAGATGTATACGTTTACATGTGTGAAACGTTTTGTCTGGTGTAATGCAAAGGAACACAGGTCATTACACTGAACTGCAATTTGCTGATTTTAGATTTAATTTTTGCACGCATTTGCCGTATCGGTATTGGAAAACTTTTCCCTTTTATTTTGTGATATTGATTTCAGCCACATTATCCAGCCCCATGTGACCTTGTAGCCTTCTTTTTGTGACCCCTTTGAGCCAGACCTCCCCAAAGTAATATGAGACAGACACTATATTTTCCTTCCTCCTCTTGTCGCCGAAAATGGCATTTCAGATCTTTTGGTCTTTTTGCCGTCTTGTGCTTTGGCTCATTGGCTCATCTTCTTTCCATAATTCCTTCTTCTCATCTAACTCAGGAGATTTAGGTTAAATGATAGAAGACATGCTGAGGAGGAGCTATTGGGCTTATAAGCAGATGGACAACTTTTTGGGTTATCTGTTGTTTTACGTGTGTGTTTGTGTGGAAGTGTGTAGGATTCTGTAGTTGGGCAGATTTGTGCATTAGTCATGCATCCTCAGGCCACCACGCAAAGCAATGTTCGGAGTGCCACTGAGTGCCCATTCCACTCTGCCACATTGTATGTGAGTGCATGCATGCGTATGATTCATGTGCCACTGATTTACAGAAAAATGCTTATTTGTTTGTGATGAAAAGGAAAGAAAGAGAGGTACAGGACAATATCTGGCTGAAACAAATCAGATCTTGGCCTCACTCTTGGCCAAGCTGTTGAGATTTTCCCTTCTGTTGTGATAAAAGTAATTTCTGTCTGTGTGTTTGTACATGTGTGTGTGTGTCAAACTTGCAGCTAGCTACTGTTTGTGTATACTGCAGACTCAGGTCCTCAGGTCGACTCACTCTTTTGACTACTAAAGAGGCATATTTTGCATAGGAATCCCAGAGCAAGTGCTACAGCACTGTGTGGCATCCCAAGCACTGGAAGTTCTTATAGCTGACATAGACACGTATGTGTGTGTCTGTGTGTGTCTGTGTGTCTGTGTGCGCGCATGGCGGGGAGGATAGAGAGATGTGAATTGTGAATTCTCAGCTCTTCGCCACTCCGTCTCCTTTATTCTTCTCCTCACCTCAGAGTGAGAAACGGCGGTTCCAGCCTGGGCCTGTAACCTAGCAACCCAAATGGTGTGTGTCTTGAATAAATCAAACTGTGTTCCTCCTCTGTCCTCCTCAGGGGTGTGTCAGCTTACCTCACCTCCATGCTACCACATCAATGCCACCGCCCACACACACATGTGGAAACACATGTGCACATGCTCACAGGCCCACACAAATAACTCACCACTAAGTTTTATTTCTTTGTAGAACTTATCCTATTAACCTTTGCACTTTTGCATTTGTTTTGTCGCACAGCCCATGCTATACTGTTTGCAAATTCATCAACAGTGCACTGTATTGCTTTCAAACAAAACTAAAACAGCAGAAGGGCTTGTTGTGTCTTTGGAGGAGTGAGAGCAGCCTCCATCATCTGGAGTCTGTCCCTCCATTTAGTGGGAGTTATGTATCAGTTGTTCGTGGTTTGCTGGGTGTCTGGTGAGTGTGGCCTGCACATGCTGCAGCCGGGAGCCACATGTCCCGTCCCACTCACTGTTGTGGCTCTGCCAAGCTCTTCACACTGCCACATCCATCGACTCAACTTCCAACACATATTCATAACACTTTTCTTGGAACTTTTTTTTTTCTTTACAAGTTGACCATCACAGATACACTTGAATATTAAGTACTTGAAAATGGCTTACGTTATCCTCAAGTATAAAAGTCTCCGACTGAATGCAGCCTAGCCCTTAGTTTAATGACGCAAACCTAATATTGCAACAGTGCAGCAAAGATTTAAAAATAGCATCAAAAAGTAAAGGAGGAAAAGTAATTAAAAGTCACTTTTAATGCAGTTGTCAGGCAGAAATGTTTATGTTACTGCATGAATTCATACATTAACAAATAAAAGAGAAGATACTGTATAATCATTACACAATGATTGTTGTCAGGTATCTCTGGTATTTCATAAGAAACTTTCTTTAAAAAGCAGACGGGAGAAGTTACCAAACTTAGTTGTAATAAGTATGTTTTTAGTTAAGTATTCCCATTAAATATATGTTGTTTGCTTATTTTGTGTAGTTGTTTACAAGGCAGATTACACCGTATTTCACCTTATTATAAATAAAATTGGAAATCTCAACTGCATATACAGTGGTACCCTGAAGTGTTTCCCTCTATGAGCTGCTGGGTAATAAGATTCCCGCTGCATTACTGTTCGTGTTAATTCAACAGGGATAGGATGAAGACTGTGAAATTAGTCATTATTATGTGTCTGTATGTGTGTGTGGGCATACCCGGATGTGAGTGTGTGTGTGTTAATGATAACACTGGTATGTATTAATCTGGATAATAAGCAGTGCATATTATCGGCTGTTCCCCCGTAATGTGAGTCATTTATTCCTGAAAATGTGTGAATCACGGCTACAAGGTTGCACGAGGAGAAGCCCAATCTCCTTGTCCGAGCAGGCTTCTTCTCTAGTGAAGGATGGGAAAACATGCAAATGAGGGGGGAGGGAGACTCGTTCCATACTGATGATCCATGAGTGACGGATGATATGAAATGAATGTGAGTTGCTCCCCTTTAGTTCTTTTGTTCCTCCTTTTAAACTTTTTTTTGTTCGCGTCTTGGAGAAACGCCTCCGGCCGATGTGCAGACCGCATCCAACTGGGCTCATGTAAATTGGCAGAGGCAATGTTGTTAGCAATGGATACTCGCCTGAGCGCATCTTCTCGTGAAAAAAAGCCAGTTGTCCTGAGTGAGGATCACTGGGTTTGAATTCCCTCAGAGCACTGGGTGTCTCTAATAGGCCTGAAAGACTGAGAGCCTGAAAGGATGAATGGCTTTTGTTGAAGCCTCCAAGGTTGGACACAAAGAGAAAGGCAGTGTGTGTGTGTGTGTGTGTGTGTGTGTGTGTGTGTGTGTGTGTGTG
>CALSBV010010214.1:581426-643043 GCA_943590825.1 Bovichtus diacanthus
TGTGTGTGTGTGTGTGTGTGTGTGTGTGTGTGTGTGTGTGTGTGTGTGTGTGTGTGTGTGTGTGTGTGTGTGTGTGTGTGTGTGTGTGTGTGTGTGTGTGTGTGTGTGTGTTCCTCTGGGGTGATGTATGCACTTTGATTTTCATTGTCTCACGACTGGAGGCAGACTGGTAGTATTTATTGTAAAAGAAAAATGGTGTAAATAGTATATTCTAATTGGAAGCTCGAATGTAGCCAAGAAAAACGCGACGGTAAAAAAGTTCGAAACAAGTTAGCAAAGAGCAAGTGACAGTGAACGAGACCTTGAAGGGAGTGAAAAGCTGTGTGGAGGTGGCAGCAGAGCAAGAGAGACATCTTTGATGTATACAGTTGCACTTGTGAATACAAAGAGACCGGGAGACAGTGATGGTTGGCGGGCTGAGTCTTTGGCTTTTCAAGCTCAGGGACGCAGCACTCTACATCAGTATATGTCTGTCAATGCACTGTAAATGGCCATTACTCTTTACTTGGATCTAATTCAAAGTACTATATAGTTATGGGCTCAACGAAAACATTCCTAAGTAAGTCTCATGTAGAGAAGTTGAAGTGAACACTGCACACTTTTAATCTTCACAAATATTTATTTGAATACTCCTTCCACACATAGCTAGATTTAAAATGTTTTCCAAATGTGTTAAGTATACAGTATGTCAATCATCCCATATAGTTACTTATCTAAGTCAATTATGCCATTACATTTCAGCTGTTTCAAGTATGGTTGTCTTTGTCTAAGTAGTCTTATAATTAAGGGCATCATTATTGACTTGTAGGGTGTAAGAGCTCTTATGCAGGAGCGTGTTTTGTCAGTTAAGGCCTACAAGACAACCTGATTATTGACATGAGGGGAGGATGAGGTTTCATCTTTTCTTACAGTTGTCGCACACATTTGAGGAACGGTGTTAATCCTTGAGCATATTATGAACGAAAGATGGCATTTTAACTTTCTAAGGGGAATATGCATGTGCACAGCATATTTCTCTGCCGGTTGGTCCTCTGTCATCTTTTGAAAAATATGTTACCATCAGACAGTTTTTCTGAAAAATACATTGGATTATCTTTAAAATGTGCCCGTTTGAATGTCCTGGACCTGTTTTTTTCCAGAGGTGGAAGAAGTATTCAAATACATTTCAGTAAAAGTGGCAATATCATACTATAAGAATACTCTATTAAAAATAAAAGTTCTGCATTCAAATTTCTAAATTATACTTACTATACTATGCCAAAGTGCATAATTATTAGCAACACAATGTCCATGAAGTATCAAAAGTAAAAGTACAGAATAGCCCTCAGTTTGTATTATTATATTATTGGACCATTCGCCAATTATCGATGCATCATGTAAGCATGTATTTAATGTTTTAGTTGATCGATGGAGCGAATCTTAACTGCTTCATATACCTTTTTGGTTGTTTAAACTCATAACAAGGCATCATATATTATAAATTGACCATGTGTTTTGTATGTAAAATCCTAATCTGAAATGTAGTAGCTATATATGTTAAACAATGGAGTGAAGTAAAAAGTACAACAAGTTCAAACACCTCAAACCTGGACTAAAGCACAGTACCAGGGTAAGTGTACTTAGCTAATTTCCACCAAAGGTTATTTCCTGGAAAACACTACACCGATCCACTAAATCCAACCGATGAAGACTTAACAAAAAATGTAATCATCCCGCCTTTCTGTCTGTCCAATCAAACCAATTAGCTCCAAGACTAACAGACCATTGCTTTACACCTAAGATTGATCCCTCAGTGTTGTGTTGTAAGGGTGTAATGGGACCTTTAAGCCTTTGATGCTTGTGCTGCTGCCCCCCTCAGTCCATTATGCACATTTCATTTGGAAGAAACTCCCACATGTCTGCATCAAGTGAACAAAGGTGTTTTCAAGTGCAGCAACACACTCATCAGGGTAAACACTTCTACATCCTGCTGGATACTTCCTTATTTAATATTTCTATAAGATATGGTTGTTTGTTCATATTGTGTTTGCTCTGCAGGTGTGTCACCTAGAGCCATTTAGGTGTGTAGTTTTTATAGGGACGGACAGTGTGTACAATGGTATGTACGAGGGATAGTGTGCGTATGTAGGCACGAGATGAGAATGATAATGGCCTGTGCTTCAGGTCCTTCGGGGAAGGACGAAGGGAGAAACAGGAAGACGGCGAGAATGTATGAGAGGGGGAAAATGTGAGCGAGGATGCCAGAGGCGTCACTCAAAAGGCTCAGGGTTTCAATTTCTGCGCTAGAGAGGGATAAGGACGAGGAGGCAGAGGTTGGAGGGAAGGGATGGAGCAGGAGAGAGAGAAGGCGAATGGGATGGAGCGATAGAGACGGAGTGAAAGGAAGAGGCTGATCAGGCAGAAAATGTTTTCATCGGCTCCTGAATAGAAAGAGAGGGTTGCACTGTATATTTAACACCACCTCTGGACCCAGACAGAGATAGGAAGAGCGAGGGAGGGAGTGCTAGAGACAGGAGGAGGGTGAGAGAGAGACAGAGAGAGAGGGAGAGAGCGAGGCAGAGAGATTGGTATCGCATGAGAGGGAGGAGAGTAATAGCAAGGTGAAGGGAGGAGGACTAACGGCACTGAAAGGAGGGAGCAATCGAGAGAGGGGAGTGGAAAGGAGGAGTGCAGCACAACGGCCCGGATAGAGTGGTGTGCTGAATAACAGTGGAAGAACAGAAGGAGAAAAAAACATCAGGAAAAAGAAGAAGACACATGACTGCAAATGAAAAATGAACGCGAGAGAGAACGTGAAGGACGGAGCTGTGTGTTGGGTGTGTGTGCTTCAGCGTGAATTACGTATATAGACGGAGACAGAACACCTGTTATTCCGAAATGATGGGGTTTTAACAGCTCTCAGGTCGCGTGTGTTGGACGGTCTCTGCAGCATTTTGCCTACCTGCACGGAGTTTGACCTTCCTTAGTCAGCAGGCAAGAGTGAGACTGCAGAGAGAATAAGAGCGAGAAAGAAGGAGAGGTGGAGCGAGGGAGTGTCTACAGGAAAACAGAGGGAGAGGGAGAGAGAGTGTGTTAAAGTGGAGTAGTAGCAGAGGGAGTTGTTGCATTTTCATCAGTGTGCCCGTGCAGCCTCCACTGTCGTCCCGATGTAAGACCTGTTCACTGCTGCATGGGACTCTCCTGGAGATACAGAGACAGCCTGAAGACAACAGCTACAGCTCCTGAAGCCCGGGTCCCACCCTCACCGGGCTGAAGTGCTTTACACTCCTCGACCAGGCCCACATTTCTTTTTCTCCAGCTCTTTCTGAATCGTGTTTTTGAATTTCTAATCACACTTCCAACTGTAGTGTTTTGAATCCTCTGGAACAATGGATATGTCAGGCAACCCCCAAGGGTGCCCTGCACGTGCTCCCAGCGTGGGGGAGTCAAGGTTGGGGGAGGCTAGAATGGGAGAGGGGATAAGATTGGGGGAGAGAGACACCCCACTGAGGCTGTCACCTTTCCGTATGCTTCGTATGCTGGACTCATGCCGTCCTCCAGGAAGCCGTATTGGTGAGTCCCATCACTGTTATCATCAACATCAACTTCATCCATTTCACTTCCAAGACTATACTAGACTATAAGTTTGATATATCTTTACACCTTTTTTACACCTTTGTGCCATATAAAGTAAATACATAGTTGTACTCTTATAGCATTAACACATGTCTGCTACTGATTTCACTCTGTGGGACTTTACATTAAGATCAAACGTGTGTCCTGAGGTTTTAATAGATACAAAGACATGGATTTATGTTAAGTAGCTTTCTCTCAGAATCTGCTGATCCTACAACATCTTATTAATAATAATTGTTTCATTTCCAAATATTATTTCCTTTTATGTGGCTGGTTTAAAGATTAGAGACGGAGTGGGTTGGCCCTGGGCAGTGTCTGTTGGTATCTTCAGGGACCCAGCGGACTTCTAAGAGAAGTGAAGAGTCATTCAAGTTCATCTTTTGAATATTTTATCTATTTGTTTGTCAGCACAATGGCGGTGGTATCTCTATTCCTGCTGCTCATGCCAAATTCAGACAGTACTTTTATTCAAAAAAACATTTTTGACTTTTGACAACCTCTGGTCTAAGAGCACAAAGAAGAAAGTGAAAGGGTTCAGTTCAAAGCGCAGTATGTGTAATGCATTGGAAGTGGACAGTGACTATTAATTCTACCAGCGCACCCTTGAAGAACCCACTGAACTTGATGACTGGCCTTGCCGAGTGAGGGCTTATGACAAAAAAAATCCCACCAAGATTTCAATTGCTCTTTGAAGGGCTCAGCTTACACTTACTTCACTTCCTTTAACATCCTTTCTGCTCTTTTCAATCATTTTCTGAGGCACTGCCAACACGGGCCGGAGATGGACTTCCAGCTAAGTGGAGTACAGTGTTGGGTGAGGCAAGAATAGCCTTAAAAGCAGCCCACTCGCTCTTCCAGGCGTGCTAGCAGGGAGTCAGCAACCCTAACTAGGCCAGCCTGGCTCCACACAGGGAGGCAGTGGTAACTCATGACATTTACTGTCTGCTCTCAGTCTGCTATGGAAATGGAGCAGAAAGAACCCGCATGAGACTGGAAAAGAATGCGCCGTGTGATTAGGAAGTACGTGTGAGTGTCCGTGTGTGTTTATTTTGAGGAGACAAAATGTGTTGGGGAAGCTCTTGTGAGAGACAAACCCACATGCCGCATGTGTGAGCAGAACATTATCGGATCATATTGTTTCAAGGCACAGGTGATGGAATTTTCCTCCCAGGTCAGTCACCTAGTCTGATCCACCCGCATCTCCTTAACTGTTTACACAAACAGAGAAGATCAGGACCCCTCCGAAAGTGAGACAGGCCCGTGACATGATAGCAGCACTGGATACTCACTCGTCGCGAGCGTGTGGTCATGTGTGTGCGTCTGTCAGTATGTAGATATCCTGGATCAATTTCCCCTTCACTCTGGTGTCAGTTTCCTTGAGTTTAATGTTTCACCATCAGGGTTGATTCCTGATATGACTACCGACTGCTCAGTTTTCTTACCAAGCTATTCTGTATGCATACCCTGTATGCTTGTGTCTGGCTCTGAGGCCACAGGCAGTACATCAGACTTGTGTCTTGCTAATGAGCATATGCTGCTTTTGTCAACAGATAGTTAGACCGGTGGACAGGATGTAGGCTGAAATGAGCAGCTTGGATCTGCACAGGTAGTTGACTGCTCGCAAGTTTAAGAGGCAGGTGGGCATGTGATTTGCGGAAAGGTGAGAGGGCTGTGACTTCCCCCACATTCGAAGTGATATTATGAAATAAAAAGTGGCATGAAATAAAATTGTTATTGGAAAAAGGCCGTTATAAAAGAACAACAGACTTTTGAAAAGGGGTTTTGAAATCAAATTCCTATTATGAAAAGAAAATAAAGTCGTATAAAACTCTAAAAAGAATGTGGAACATTTCTTGATAGTGAGTTGAGTTTTAATGATTTATTTCCATGTACATGTATATTTCACAATTTAGTCCTGTAATTATTTATTTACCTATTTAATATTGAACACTTTTGGGCTGCATGCATTTCAGCAGTGCTTACCATATGAAGAATCCATCTTGCACTAACTATAGTAAATAGAAAGCTGCATTGACAGGCTAGTGAGCGTCATTTTGTTGATGCAGTGCTCACTGATTCCACATTCCATCTTTTCCATTCTTAAACCCGACCAGTTTGCCTTTCGCACATCCTAACCTTGACTACATGAGAGACACACACAAATGACCTAGAGTTGGCCTCAGGTGGTGTTGCCCTACTCCATAGCTGACATCATAATAAGTAGCTTTACCAATCCGGCTCTCAATCGCACGGCTGACATGTCACAATCACTCAAGGGACTCATTTTTCTTTCCACTTATTCCTCTTCTTCCCACCGAAATCATGCTCCCCCCCGATCCTATAATCGTCCCTCTATCTGTCAATCCTCTGCCTATGGTGGCGGTTTAAAGCGTAAACAGTCGACGGTAAGGTAAGATGTTACAAGCGTTAGGATTGAGTTTTAACATCCGACAGTTCCTCGCATGAAGCTGTTTTTTTTTTTTCCCTCCTACCAAAACGAAAGACAAACATGCAAACACACGCAGACGCACACACACATGCCGTATGTGCTGTACATGACCCAGACTTGAGAGCTATCAGGGACCGTAAACTAAAACCCAAAGAGGGACCCTTCCCCCACATTTACTCTCCCACCATTGATGGAAGCAGTCCTGTCTGCTGCACCATGACTCATTAATCAGATAGAGTCTGGAGGGAATGGAGGTGTGGGGGGCGGCAGGCAAAGACAGGAAAGCTCTCATTGCATGCAGGGTGATATCGATCTCTGACCTCCTCATCTTACCAATAGCATTTTATACACAATCAGCTAACACCCCTGCATGGCTGGTGGTACAATCCATCATCTGAACACTGGGACCCTACTATGGCTTTCTCAGACCGGTAAATGAAATCTAAGAAAGACAAAAGGTTGTGTCCTTTGATGGGTACATGGAGAGAGTGATAGATGAGGAGAGGAGCGCAGAGGAGGCATAGTGCCAAAAACTAAAAAGCAGCCCAAAAGATGCAATTTCTGACAATAACATTCTGTTCGTGTCTCGGTGTGTTGCAGGTATCGTCCACGAGAATGTGAAGATGGGTTCGGATGGGGAGAGCGATCAGGCATCTGGGACGTCTTCTGATGAGGTCCAGAGTCCGGTCAGGGTCCGTATGAGGAACAACCACCATCGACGCATCTCTAATGAGGTACGGGAGGCTCGAGTCTCACAGATTAAGCCTTGGCCACCACCGCCACGTTCAAACGTTCCATTCAGCTTCAATTAAATGGCTTTATTGGCATCAAAGTTTGAAAAACTTTTTTGCCAAAGCATCATAGTACAAATTGATCAAATATTTATAAAATACACAAAAACTGTTAAAAAAAAAGCGTTTCACTTATTTAACTATGCACTATGTCGGGAATTGTATTCAGAGGACTATAGGTTGTGTTTTCCATGCATGTGCCGATCGGTACATATGTCAGCCGATAAGTAACAAGACATTGCAATGCAGTAATGCAAATTTCATCATTTCATAATTTGCCCACCAGAGAGAACAGACAAGTTGTTTTTTTTTACAATGAAAAGTGTCCTGTTTAGTATGTAGTCTATCTTGGTCACATTTTAAATTTTTATTTTATCGAAAGGATCTGTGGCAAGATTGTTTTTTTTAATCAAGTAAAGTAAAAAAAAAAAAAAAAAAAAAAAAAAAAGGGCAGATATATTGTTTTAAACTTCCAACTCCGTTAGTGCATATCAATTCACATTTAAGCCTGTTTAGATTATATATAATTAGGGTGTAAACTGTGGTGGACTAATGTAAACACTCAATAGTGAAGGACACAGACCTAGGTTTTTTGTTAGCAGCTTTAGCGTTACGTTAGGAGTAAGTCGCTGTCTCTATGAGTGCACCTGCCATCTGTGGACAGATAACGTTGCTATTTGTTGCTTTGTTTTGCCACATCCCTGAGTGTGTTCTCTCTTGGCCAGAGTGTGCGTGCGTACGTGTGTGTCTGTTTAAAGGAGTTGCAGAGTGATGAGTGCAGCAGTATTATGGGAAATGCCTCTGGACACGCAGGCTGCTTCCTCTGACTGCTGTGAACAGTGGAAGGGACTAATTTAGGCCATTTTTACCACACAGAGAGAGAAAGAGAGGAGGGGGGCAGTGAACTAGAGGAAAATGCTAGGGGTGAGCAAGTAATTATGGAAGTAGGAGTAATTATTGGTATGGCAAAGAAAGAGGAGATCTAGAGGAACAGGGCTCAGGAGATGAAGAGAGAAAGAGAGATGGAGGATAAAATGACAAAAAACAATGTTTCCTCTCAGCCCCCCTCTTCCGTTCACCCCTTCCCCCCATCTGCCTTTCTTCCCTCAGGAATCTGTCTATTCCTCTCTTCTCTGCTCCTGCTTTCCCCCTCCTCCTTCTCTTTTTTTCTCCTCCTCCAAGCATGAGGATGGCACTCTACCACAGTGCCAGCCTCTCTCTCTCTCTCTCTCTCTCTCTCTCTCTCCCCTCTCTCTCCTCTCTCTCTCTCTCTCTGTCAGTGCGTGTGCAGTCATGTGGCAGGTCAGAGACATGCATCGTGGAAAACGCATGTGTGTGAGTGTATAGAAAGACACGTTTAAGGAGGACAATGAGGGAGCTACTAGAGCTGTTCTGCATTGTGAGTATGGAGACACGTGTGTTTGTGTGTGTGTCTTTATTCAATTCAAGCCAGTGAGTAAGAGGGCTGAGTGTCATTTTGTCCATTGTTGCCCTGTTGAAAAGGAGTATGGATGGTTTGCATTTGTTTTGGTCATCAGGAGTCGCTGGTTTTATAATTTGCATGAAATACGAAGTGTCTTTAAAAAAAGAGCTGAAGAAAATTAGCATTTTTCTGGAAGTGCTACGCAGCTTTAGTGTGTTGATCACACCGTATACGTTGTTGTAGGGCTTGTCTTCCGTGCATTTTACTCTTTTATGATTCACACGTTCAGTGGAGTTTACACATGTGTTAATTACTCAGTTCAAAGTCCGTAGGTCAGGGTAATGCATGTGTTTGTGGCTTATTTTTATATAATGTTTATATTTTTTGCAGTCTGCAGAGCATTGCTTAACGTTTTCAGTTCGTGTGAGTGTATGTTTTAAGGATGTATGTCAAACTGTGCAGTGTGTCACCGTCCGAAGGCTGACGGCTTGTATGTAACACTGCATGTTGTTGTGTTAGCCAATGAACTTAAAGCCATTACAGGCGTAAAATCCCTTTGCCTTTCATCTTCAGGCATACTTACACTTCCTACCCTCCCCCTAACGCTCACATGTAAACACACATATCATTTCACACACTTACATTGAGGACGCATATCGTGGGGCTGTTGGGACTGGGCCAGCCAGCCCCCGCTGCCATGGAAACAACGTGTGATTGGCACCTTGCCAGTGAACATGTCCTACATGGATAACACATAGGGGTGATGCATTGTGGGAAAAGTAGCGCCACACAAATTCTATTCAAGCAAGGACCAGGAAGTGAATGTTATTCTAGCTGACGTGGAGTAGGTGGATCAGAGGTGTTAACTCTACATGTGCTACCTGGTCAAATCTGTCAATAACAAAAATAATATAATGACCCAAGTATAAATGGGGTCGTCTTAGGCAAATACTAGGCAGAACAGTATGCACACTCAAATTGAACTCAGCTATACTAGGCAGAAGAGTAGAAGACCAAAAAAAAAATCAAGTATGTATGGTAATAATAACAAGTGATTCCAGATGTGTTTGTGAGCTTTAGAATACCGTGTCACTCAAACAATGTATTCTAAAAATTAGCCTGAAACTTGCCAGGGACCTTTCTGGAACTAGTCCCATCACATAATGGCCTCGCTCTGGCCTTTCATTCAGTCTGACTAGACATACATTTCTTTCACGCCACCATTCATTAGTCATACGCAACAGCAGATGGCCTGTAGACCAATAGTGTGTTTTTGAGCTGCAGTCACTTGACAAACTCATTGCCAGCAGTGACAGATGGAGAAAACTTTTTTTATTTTTTTTTATGGTGCAAAAATGTAGGCCAAGTAACCAAGGCTTGAGAGAGAGTTATGATGCCAGATCATGGTGATCAATTTAGTCAAAGTCATCAAAAAAATAAATAAATATGAATACATATGTCAAGAAATATGATGTCATAATTTCAGGTGAATGGAAGTGAGGGGTTGATGATGGTTGGTTAATACACTCATCCACTGGTGAGTCTGTTTGAAATGATCAAATGTGACTATTATCACACATGTTCAATATTACGGTGCGTGTTACAGAACTTTTAAAAGATGCCAAATAACATATTACACGATCCTATCTTCAGGCATCAGTGGTATAACATTGAATTACTATGCTTAAATATGTACAAATATAAATGGACAGTTGTTTTACATGTGTATGGAAACCCCTCCCTCAAACATGCCACCACTTTCATAGGGTTACAGGTTTCAATTTAAGAAAAAAATGATGATTGATATATTTAAACCTCTTGTTCTTACTCTCATTTATATTTCTAACTTATTTTCTTCCTTTTGACCCCCCCCCCCCTCTCTCTCTCTCTGTTTCAGGACATAAACAAACGTTTGTCTCTCCCAGCTGATATCCGGCTACCGGAGGGCTACTTGGAGAAGTTTGCCATGAACAGTCCCCCCTTTGACAAACCCATGAGCCGCAGGCTCCGGCGTGCTTCATTGGTCAGTGCACATTGTGTCTGTGTGTATATTTGCATCTGTATAAATGTGTGCAAAGCAGTTAAAACTAGCTTCAGTCATGTGTACTTTGGTAAGTAGTGCTGGGTGTGTGCTGCTCTTTTGCAGCTGCTTTTTTTTTTAAACGAACGTTATATGTTTCAATGCCATTAAGCACAACTAAAATGGTTGACTAAGGCCATAATACCCCCTGGCACACTGAAAACACACAAACATAGACTCATTTTAAACACTTTTGTCACGTGTTATGCTATACAATGGCTCAGTAGGCTGTATTATGTATCCAGACCAAGAGCATTATGGGTATGAATTTGGATAGAGAGGGGGATGATTGGCAGAAATAGGCAGATATTCATGAATATGCAGCATGTCCCTTCATACCCCTTTGTACTCCTGCTCTTTCACTTGGTTTTTATTTTGGTCACACTTTATTCCACATTAGTCTTTTGTTATGCCTCGGCGCCGGCGACAGCCGCGTCATTGTGTTTTCGGGTTTTCCATATGTCTACCCGTCCCAACCCGTGAACGCGATATTTCAGGAACGCCTCGAGGGAATTTCTTCAAATTTGGCACATTGACTTTTTTGAGCATGAATCAAGAATTCATATGCTAAGTATGACAATTTCACATGATTCTAGTTCCTCTTTAGTTTCAGTGCACTCATTTCTCCCTCATTCTCTCAAGTCTTACATGCTTTGCCTTTTTTTGTTCTCGATCTGCTTTACTGATTACCTTATCTTGAAACATTACCAAAAAGCCTCCGTATCCTATGGGAGAAGCATAAAGAATTCACCCTCCATCAACCTACTTCTGCTGTAATTATTGATCAGGGCCAGTGCCCTGCCTGTGTCTCTCTGCTTGAAGCGATTTAATGACGCAGCTTTTCTGCAGGAGTCTACCAGAGATGAAAGGAAATAATCTTTGGAGAGAGGTTAGCGTGGAAGAAGAGAGGTTTATGGTGTAAGGGGGGATGAGAAAAAGGGGAAAGACTTTCAAGATCATTGTGTCTTTACAATTTATATGAGTGGTGGACATTTTCTCACATGCTTGGGTCTATTCACGTGTGTATATGTGTGTGTGTGGCTGTTTATTTTTAGGGCTGTTTTATGCATGTGATGTAATAGCTCAATCAATAATTCAGCAGCAGAGTCAGACTCATCTGCTGCGGCTCCTCTCCTGACGAGGATTACACACCGGGACACCTTGAAGTAAGCCAGAGAACAAGGAAGAGGGAGAGAAAGATGCAGGAGGGATGACTAGAGAATTTTAAGGGAACAAAGGACGAGATATGATTCAAAAGTGGGACGGTGTTGAAAAGGAGGATAAACAAATATGTTGAGAGGTGTTGTAGTTTAGGAAAATATAAAAGGCGGCTGAGATGAAAATGTAATTCCAGTCTGTACTTAGATTTCGGTTGAATATCAGGAAAGAAAAGGTTTCATTTTATATCGATCCCCTTGCTGAGCCTGCAGAGTGTATGTAGGAAAGCACAGCTTGATTGTTTTTTTTTTTTATTAAAGATGCTAATATTGCTTACTTTATTTACTAGCAGAAATATGTTTTTAGCTGTACAGTACAGTATTATGCACTTAGTATGTTTCAGGCCAAATTTTGAAACGCCCAGCTGGAGCCTCGGCGTTAATAAGGTCACCTCTGCCCCTTAGCTCAGTTTGAGAACCTGTAGCTGGAACTAACACAAAGTTTTAAGGGTCACAACCCAGACCAGTTTGAAAAATGTTGGCACGGAAAATAAATGTCTTAACCCCTTAGTCTCCCCAAATGTGAATGTATTTATAACGGTGTCACTAAAGAACGAGAGTGCTCCCTCAGTCACACTTGACCTGAATGATTATAATAAATACATGACAATACGTTTCTGAGCACACTGATGTAATGGCTTTTGGGCTATCAGTGTGCTTATTATTTGTGACCGTAACATCGACCATGCCTCGGGTGTCCCATTACAGAAGCTCACACTTGAAACGGTGTATTTTGATCTTTGAATCGCTTCCAGTGTAATGTAAGTGAAGTTGCTCGGTATCAGTTTTCTCTCATGGCTGTTGACCATGATCAATTATTCACAGCGAACCAATGAGATCCAGCGTTCCATGGTGCTCAGGAAAGAGATGTCGTTTTTATTTCAAACTACAACACCTAACCGTGCACAATGCTCACTTTTTTTCTAAGCCATTCGACCCTGTAGTGACAGAATCCAACCAAGAATCTCCTCTTGGTGGTATTATACTGTTATTATAGCATACTTGGAATGCACAATCAAGTGGATTTTAATCGCAATCACGATTTCGGCTTACTAGAATTAAATGAACATGGTCGACTGTGATATTGACATTTCAAAAGCGTACTCCGCTCATAAAAAAAACTTTTAATATACCATGTAAAGCAGCCGGGCTTTGTTTTTTATTTAGTTTTAGTTTTTTTTTATTTATTATTTTGTCCCTAAAATCAATGAATAATCATGATGAATAATCGTCATCTCAGTATTTATCAAAATGGTCTTGATTTTCATTTTGCACGTAATCGTGAATCATTCTATATATTATGCTATCGTTGTTTCATAATAAAAAAATAAACTTTAAACAAAATCATAACTGAGCTCAAGTGTCGGTCCACTCCTTTGGGTCAATCCTGGTCTGTTGCTATCGGCAGGTTCACATGAAAAAGGTGACACAGTGCAACATGTTTATTGGTTGATTGATCGAAGCTCTGAGGACTGGCTACATCGTGTTAATAAAAGGGCTCTTCTTTGCACCTCCCCTTCCCTGCCACCTCTTTTCTTAGCAGAAGGCTGTCATTTCCCCTCTACCACTCAATACTCTCAATCCATTCTCTCTCTCTCTCTCTCTCTCTCTCTGTCTCTCTCCATCAAGCCTTCTTACAGGCGGCATAAGGAGAAACCCTATTTCAGAAATGAATTGGACTTTCTTCTCAATACACATTAGAGCACAGCTGCAGACATCGGCCTTCTCACATTTCTTACTTCTGCTGTCACGGCTCTTGCACGGGCTCAGACAGAACACATTTTGTTTGGGTTATGTTGCTTTAATTTTGTCACAAAAACTTGGTCTGACCTAGTTCTGCTGAGTAAGCTCACTGGAGCGTTGGGAATGAAATGAACCCGTTGCCATCGAAAGCATACGCAGGCGCACACGCACACACACACACACACATACACACACAAAAAGGATCGTAAGGTACATAGATGGAGAGTGCAGTTGCATGCTGTAAGCAGGGAATTGGCTAAAGAGCTGGGCCGTGCTTTGTTTTAGAACCCCTTCAACAATGACACATTTATTAGTGCGTGCGTGCGTGCGTGCGTGCGTGCGTGCGTGCGTGCGTGCGTGCGTGCGTTGCTCATGAGACTGATTCCCCTGCCAAAAGAGCAGCAGAGCTCAGCAACAGCTCCTGACAACCCCTGTCACAAACACAGAGATGACAGCCTGTTTGTGTGTCTGTGTGTGTGCGGGGGGCTACTTGAGCATAGGCTACATGTCTCATCACATATTCTCCTGCCTACGAACACACACACACACAGTAATTTTTTTTTTTTTTCATTAGATTTTTTGAAATGATTTTCAAGCATTGCAAATGACCAGACACACAACAAGATATTGATTCTAAAACATAAACAAAATTATGCCTTCAATAATTAAATATGAAAATTGATATTTGCACATACCCAGGCACACACACACACACAGAGTGTGTACGTGTGTCATTTTGTGTTTCCGAGCTCATTCTGATGTTGGCTTCTAGGCATGCCTTTAAAGAGATCACATGCTTCATCAGCTAACTTGGTCACTGGAGACCCTCCCCCCCATACGCACACATCATACGTGAACGTAGAGGAGCATTGGTCTGGCATTCACATTAGCATCATGATGGGACGGGCCAGCGCAAGATTGAGAGGGATGGGAAGGTTCAGAGAGATGAACACAGATAAAACATGGCTGGAACAACCCTGACAAAGATAGACAAATAAGTGGGGGAAAGTGACAGGGAAAAGGATAAACACTGACAGGCGTGTGGGTGTCGCAGCTTGACATAGCTGCATCCATCTATAATGCATGACCTGGGAACCCAGGGGCCATATACATTATGCAGCTTAACCTTTATTAACTGAATTCAAAGTATACCATACACATAGAGATTTGAAGTATGCCCACTGGATGTCTATAGAAAGGTTTAGAAGTAAATATCCCCATCTGGAGTGGAAGAGCCACATTCGATTGTCTTTATTATACTGACTTCCTGTGGCCAAAGAATATATGTGCACCAGACAATGACGTCACTTTGTAGAGGAGGCACTCGGGAGAAATTACATTTTGCTCATATTAGGCCAACGTAGCCTTTCCATTCCCACTATGAGACACAGGCTTTCACGTGTGCCTGTGCACGTTTGTGCATACATGTAATACCATATAAATAGTGGTGAATGATGTTCAATGACCTAGAAGATGTCAGAGATTTGACCAAATTCAAGATTAAACCATGAGATAACGTGCAGCGGAGACACAGACGATAGACGCAGACGCAGCGATGCTCACTGACATACTGTAAATGTTGGAGAAACCACACAAACGGACAGACACACAGAATAACAAGGCTTGGCGACTCAAATCCCTGCAGCTGTAGGCCAAATGTCAAAAGCAATGAGGCTGAAATCTGAACCAACAGCCGTGGACTGCAGGATTTGATTCTCCGAATAGTTAGCCTGAACACGGTGGAGTGGCTTAGCCTGGCCTACAATCCGTCTGTAGCCACAATAAATGCAAGCTGGCTTAGTGACACATTGCAGATTGATAGCGAATAACTTCCTCAACTGTCTTCTTTTTGTCTTCTATAGTCTGAAATTGGCTTTGGGAAACTTGAGACCTACATCAAACTGGACAAACTAGGGGAGGTGAGCTCAACTAAGCATACACGAACGCCTCAAATACTCTGTTTGCTTTATTTCAACGCAGTGTATCAACGCACTTTCTATTTTTGCAGGGGACCTATGCTACGGTGTTTAAGGGCCGAAGCAAGTTAACAGACAACTTAGTAGCTCTGAAAGAGATCCGGCTGGAGCACGAGGAGGGTGCGCCCTGCACAGCCATCCGGGAAGGTACAGAACTGCTGTTTAAATCATGTGATTTGCAAGTAAACAACTCACAGACAAACACAGGACCGTATTGTCAAGAAGCTTGAAAGGTTTTAACAGTGTTGTTTGGGCCTACAGCAGTAGTACATCGGACTGTGTGTTAACTGTTTTAGTTCTCCTTACAGGTTGTATTGTGTTTGACAGTCTCTGATATGTCTCCCTCTTCTAGTGTCTCTACTGAAAGACTTGAAGCACGCCAATATTGTCACTCTCCATGACATTATCCACACTGACAAGTGCCTGACACTCGTGTTTGAGTACCTGGTGAGTGTCTGTACAGTGCATGTGTGTATGATTATTGTGTGTGTCTTTAGAGAGAGTATCGTACTACTCTAACCATCTGCCCTGCATCTTTCTTTCTTTCTTTCTCTCGTCGTCTCCCATCAGGAAAAAGATCTGAAGCAGTACATGGATGACTGTGGGAGCATCATGAGTGTTCACAATGTCAAGGTAATTCAAAGTAATACACACGTTCAGTACCGAGGAGGATTCTGTAGTAATGAAAGAGTTGCTGCTGAATGTTATCGTATTTTCAACCATTCAATTTTTTTTAATAATGTACAGCTTCCATTTGGTCTTGATTTACTTTAAACTGTGGCAAAAACATTGTCAGGCAGCTTGGCTTGTCAATAATAATTCGCCTTTTTTTAAAAAAATTTTATTTGATCACTGTGTTGAACTAATGCGACATACTTTTTCCTGTAACATTAAAGTACTTGGTAATTACATTAATGTTTAATGTAATTACAAGTATGTAACAATAAGTGTGACTAATGTCATCTCCTCTCCAGATATTCCTTTTCCAGCTGTTGCGAGGTCTGGCCTACTGCCACAGAAGAAAGGTCCTCCACAGAGACCTCAAACCCCAGAACCTGCTCATCAATGAAAAAGGAGAGCTCAAACTGGCAGACTTTGGTATATCACCACTTGACTTCCTAGAAGCATAACACCAGCCTCACGTATGGCCGTGACACTTTGACTTGTCATCTTATTTTCCTTCGATAATGTTCAAAGCTAGATTCATAACAGTGATTAACACGTGCTTTATAATGAACTAAACTGAAAAATAAAAAGATCTCAATTCAATTAACCGGTAATTTGCGGAGTTTGTCATTTATCCTAGAAAAAATGTATTTAAAAAAAGAGTCTTGAAAGTATCCTTTAGCGCCCCCTAAAGGATACTGTTCCTAGACCCAACAGGAGAGTGTAGTTTGAAAGTGACTAACCACTCAACACTGCCCTCTTTAGGTAATAATGGAATCAGGACATATTGTTGTACATACTCTAGTGTCGTTACAAAAAGAGTCAAATGTAAAAACAAAGTGTAATTCTGAGGTTTCCTGCTCATATGATGAGTTCTGAAGGTGAACGACAACACCCCAAAAAAAATGAAGACATATATACATAAATTGATGTCATTTTCTGTGTTTGAATTAAGGTTTGGCGCGAGCTAAGTCTGTTCCTACAAAGACCTACTCCAATGAAGTGGTGACATTGTGGTACCGACCACCGGATGTGCTTCTCGGCTCCACGGAGTACTCTACACCTATTGATATGTGGTGAGCAAACACACACCTACAGCAAATGCACACAGTTTCAGAGAAGAACATAAAACTACGCCTGTTTGTCTGTCTCTTTCTTCATGCCTTTTTTCTTACATTCTGTCTTCACCTTAAGAAATTCTGTTAATTCCTCCAGCTTTCCCCCTAAAATGTTCTTTTGCTGCTGTCACTGTTGATGTTTTGAAACTCAACATACTGTTATTCGCAGTTAAGGTTTATGTCAATTGTTAACATCTGTTATTCCACTGTTTCTGTGTCTTTGTCCAGGGGTGTGGGCTGCATCTTTTATGAAATGATCACTGGCAGACCTCTCTTTCCTGGATCCACCGTGGAGGATGAGCTTCACCTCATATTCCGCATCCTCGGTGAGACGACACCAGTGGAATTTAGATGCAGCGTTTGCTCATGCATCCTTTCTTTGTTTTGTGTGTGTCTGTGTCTCAACAGATATTTACTAATTCTCTTTATCTTCAACAGGCACTCCTACAGAAGAGACATGGCCTGGCATCACCACCAGTGAAGAGTTTAAGACGTACAATTTCCCCCGATACCACGCGGAGCCCCTCGTCAACCACGCACCTAGGTGTGAAAATGATTTTCACATTCTCCTATTATCCAGTCATGTCACATGGTAGCACCTGCAGGTTGGATGAGTAGTCATTCCTCCTGTTCATACTGGCCATTAAAAGATCATCTAAAAATACATACCACAGTTTATATGAAGCTAACATGCGGCTTCATCAGACAAATCAAACTAAGTAGATATCTTACATAGTTGCAGTGTTTTTAGTTTGTAATTCCATCTTTTTGTCTCCCTGGACAGTCTTTCTCTGCTGAGCGAGGGCGGAAGGATAGTAACATAAAGAGGGAATTTTGTACTAAAACGATTGTAATTTTGGAAGGTAAACACTTGGTTTGTCTAACTCAGCCTGCTGCAGCCTCATATTAACTTCAACTTTGAAATGTGTGTTTGCCCAGAACTTTTGATTTGACAACGGATCTCTTAATGGGCTTCACGGACAGGAGGAATTATTACTGCAGGAAAAACTTGTTGCAATGTTCATATGGGCACCGGAGTGTTGTGAACCTACCCTTTAAGTGACTGTGATACATTAGATGTAATACGATAAGGATTGATTTTAGGCTGAATCTGTGGTCGAGGGTTTCCGCCCTTTGCTAAAAGGGCAGGAACTCTCCACTGCTGCATATGGCTTTGGTCAGCATTTGTCTACACTTACACTCAATTCTCCCTCTCCGTCACTTTTACTTCCTCCCTCTCGCTTTTTCTCTTGCTTCCTATGACACAGGATAGACAACGATGGTCACGACTTGCTCTCACTGCTTCTACAGGTAACGAATATTGCTCATAATGACGACTACTTTAGACATGTGTACACCTGATGCACTGGATTAAAAACCAACACACCTGTCTTTATATCCCCTCTTTGTCTCTACGTGTCCCCAGTTTGAGGCTAAGAAGCGGGTATCAGCTGAGGATGCTCTCAGACACTCGTATTTTAAATGTTTTGGCGGCGAGGTTCAAACACTGGCTGACAGTGAGTACACACAGTGACATATTGAGCATGCACATGTCATGCACTGTACAAACACTGTCTAATCAACACTCTGTTGTTTTCAGCTGCATCCATCTTCTCTGTAAAAGGCATTCAGCTCCAGAAAGATCCAGGGAAGAGATCCTCAGTCTACCCAGAGTCAAGTAAGTCCTCCAAGATAGAGAAATAGATGGGGAACATGAGTACATTCTCTGTGGGAATATGATAAAGAATAGGCACTGCTCCCTGTCCTCTTCCTCTTCTCTCGCTTTTTCTCTTTTTGCTTTTTATCGTCCACAACTTTGGTTATCCAATAACTTTTCCTCTAGCGCCACCATCTGGTGAAAACCTGTAATCTATCCAATACTTATTTATACTTTATGACCAAGTACATGCTAAAGCGATGGCATCTCCGTTTTCAAGTGCAGCTGTAGATTCTTGTTTTATTAGTGAATAAATAGTAGCACAATAACTTGTGTGCTCAAAAGAGCATTTTGCCACGTAGTGAATGAACAAATCATACAGTGAGGAAATCAATCTATCCTGCCCACAATCCATGATAGTTGTACATATATACGGTATCAAGAAAACATTAAGCAAATACAACTAAAGGTTCTACCAATTGTCAACAACATTGCTTTTAGCTGTCCGATTGAAAATAGATGCTCTCATTACAATACACATACTCATTACAGTACATTTAAATTCAACACTTGGATGTTGAAAGATGTTAAGACCTTTTGCCAAAGATTGAGGTCCCGACATAGATAGCTAGTAACCAAGATAAGTTGCACACTTGTGACATTTGTTTAGATTTACTTCATGTTTCTGTCTCTGTCACAGTCTCAGTCTGTGTGTGTCTCTTTCTTTCTGCTTGCTGCTTCTACCTCTGTGTCATGTTCTGATAAACTGTCCCTTCTCTTTTTTTGGTACCCATGCTCTCTTCTTTCGCAATGTTCATCTTCTCCTTAATCCTTTCTATCTCCCTTGTGTGCCCTACTCCAACTCCTCCGTAACACCTCAATATTCCCAACCTTCCCCCTTTTCCCCTAACCCTTAAAAGCGATGGCCAATAAGCTAGGCTCTGCACCCTCGCAGTACTTCCAGAGAGAAGCAGCCAATCCCAGGGCTCAGAGTCACAATCTCTCCTCCACTTCCACTGGCTGAGTGGCCCCTACCGTTCTGGTAAATACGGTCTCTTTCGTTCTGTCTGTTTTCTGTTCCGTCCCCTCTGGCTGTCACCTGGCCTCCTTTCCTCTGTCCATTTGCTCTTTGTCCCACTTATTGTATGGCTCTTGCGGTTGCTGAACTGGACTAAATGCTGGTACATTTCACTCCCCTCCTTGCATTCCCTGAAGCAAAACAACACATTGGTTGCCACCAGTTTGAACTCGCATCCCTTTAGTCTGTCTATTGTTCATTTCTTTGTCTCAGTTTTTGTTAGTCCCTCTCCCTCTCCCTATTCTTGCCCCTGCCGGCCTTCCCTCACAATACAAGCCCAGCATCCACCTGCATCATCTCAGCTTTCACTTACCTAATCCTCTTTTTCTCAGAGTGAGCCACTCCCAGCCTTTATGTCAGGGATGAAATGGGAAACGATATATAGTCATGAAAGAAAAATAATGTAATCAAAGGACGGTCATTTGATTTTTTTTCCTTTTGTAGTCCTGTTTAGGTTTCTACAGCGAGAGATGTAGCCTTTTTGTTGAGTCTGTAAGTGAGGGTTTGGTGTAGTGTGCGTTTGGTTGGTTGTGTTTTATAAAATAATTTTCTATCAGCATGGATATGGTTTTTTGTTAAACTGCAGTGTGTTACAGTGACTGGTAAGTATGATTTAGCTTCAGCAGCACACACAATTTTCACACAATATTACAGGTTATAGCACTATATGATCCAATTGTTTAAGACTTGGCACTGATAACTCCGCCACTAAACCATATGGCCAAAAGTATATGTCCACTTGTGTACTTTTCATCTGGGGCTTTTTGTTTAGGGAAAGTCCGTCCGCACTTGTCTGGCTTGCACAGAGCCCTGGGCTACTTATTTATCAAAACTCTACAAATTACACTTGCTTATGCTTTAATGCTCAACTTGGAACTAAAACATTTCTTTGGTTTTTCTTTGTGTTGCTGGCATGGAGTGAAATTTTGTGGGTGTGTGAAGGTGTGTCTAAATGAAATCCAAACCTTTTTTCACATGTGTCTTTCTCTCTCTCTCTCTCTCTCTCTCTGTCTCTCTGTCTCTCTCTGTCTCTCCCTGTCTCTCTGTCTTTCTGTCTCTCAGCCCAGGGGAAGAGCAGGAGACAGAGTGTGTTGTTTTAGTGCTGGCGGGGACGCTGAGGTGAGGAGGACGGTGACACGTGGAGCTGTCCTGTCAGACATACATTCACTGACCCTGCCACACACACACTGAAGGAGCGACACACACCCTGCCACATAAACGCACCCACACACACACACACACACACACACACACACACACTGAAGAAGAAAACACACACACATACAGCAACATAGAAACAACACCACACAGAATTTAGGTTGAAGAATTTGTACTTGACAATAAAAAAAAAATAGAGTAAAGACTGAACTCAAAGATATAAAAAATAAAAAATGAGAGAAGTGCGGAAATGATGGAAGAAAAGTGGGAGAGTACAAGATTCTCCTTGCTGCTACTACCGCTGCTGTCCAGAAGAGGGCAGCGTTTAAGACGTTGGCTGAATCGGTTTTTGACCAGAACTTGCTGCATCAGTGAGCTGTGAGGAAGAAGGAGTGAGAAGTGGACGTGATTCAAAGGTGAAGAGAGAGAGAGAGAGAGGGAGAGGGAGAGAGAGAGAGAGAGAGAGAGAGAGAGAGGAAACTTGTCACTTTCTCTTGCGCTTTTATTTTTATTTTTTTGTCCGGACTGTTGTTGTACATAAAGAGTCTGAGCTGTAGAACTCTGCTTTTTCATAACACGCCTCAGCCTGAATCCAAACTCTGAATATTGCACCTCAACCCTAAACCCTCGCCTAACCACTTGGCCCTTTATTACGCAATCTCTAAAACAACACACACAGAAACCCTCTCTCTCTCTCTCTCTCTCTCTCTCTCTCTCTCTCTCTCTATCTCTCTCTCTCTATCTCTCTCTCTCTCTCTCTCTCTCTCATTCACTGTCTTTCTCTATCTCTTAAAAACACACACATATAAACACACATGAACAGACACACACACACACACACCTACATATGATTCACTTGAAAGTTAAGAGTGTGTAGATCAGTGGAGTTTACAGAGATAAACTTTAGCACCTTATTGTCCAGTAGAAGTCGTGGCTGTCATTACGTTACCTCATCAGTCACTCCAGCAGGAGTAGGATGTAAAGTACATGCTAGATATTAGAATGAAGAAGATTTAGAATAACAAACCAAAAAAAGAGAAACAACAGCTCACTCTTACCATAAGTGACAGATGTATTTACCTTCACCAATGGAATTGGACACTGTACTACACTACAATTAAAGACACTCACAAACCAGTACAATAATTGCATTTGCCTCATGCTCACATGCTGTAAAGAACACTACGCTGCAAGACGCTACTATTTTTAGTACACAAGGACAACCTGTAAGGACGAGGGGGGGACAAAGCCTCACCTGATAACTCTTAGACACCCCCTTTCCTCTTTTGCCTTGACTCAGAAGTTGTCTTGATTTATTGTGTGGTGTACAGGTGTTGATGTTAAATTGTTCTCTTTGCACCTGATTTTACCTCTTTAAATCATGAGTAGGCCATTCAAAAAAAAACCCAAACCTCTCCCGCCCAACTCCACTTGCATTTATTATTTTTACTCTTTATTTTTAATTTCTTCAAACTGTACATATGATACTTTTTACTTGTCAGAAGCAATGATAATTTCAGGATGCTGTTCTCAGTCTTTACTGTGTTCCCACCGGGACAATATGGCGACTGGCTGGGGACGTGTTGCACATTCCTTGAGCTCAGGACTTATTGCTAGTGTCGTTTTGCGGATGCTGTGAGGTACAGCTGGTCTTGTATGTCTCCCCATGTGTGGCAGAGTGTGTCGAACATGGCCTGAAACCCTTTTGGAAAGCCGGTTCAAAGCATATGTGAAGGAGTCATTTCTCAGCATCAACCTGTCAGTCTTCTGTGTCATTCATACTCAGTTAATTTGACCATGATATTACTGTTCAGTGACTACCTTACCCATGTCTTTATCATACTTGTCATCTTCTTCAAGCATGTTTGTGTATTAAACACTCAGTTGGTATGTGAAATAGCTGCTGCTGGAAAAGGAATACCTCCAGTTGGTTTAAATTGTGCATGGGACATGACATTACATGATTTCTTTTTTACACCAACATTAAACTGTAATGGCTACTCAATGAGTCTGGAGACTGTCTCAAATAAGATGAAGACAATGACAACACAGTGTTCAGCAACAACGGCATGTGCTGCCAGCATTGGGACCAGATAGTTTGTACAAGAAATCGGACTCAATCGCAATCTTTGAGCATTTAATCGGACTTGAAGCACTCAGACACACTGTTGTTTCCCGCTGATATCGTTACAGGCTGCCAGAAAACAACAGGACCAAGGTCAATCCTCCAAGCACCAGGGGTTCAAGCACACAACTGTTTCACACACCAATCAGTTGACATGTCAACATGTACTGTATCTTACGAGATGGCCTGTGAGTGTAGATTTGGAGTTTCCTGTTCCTCGGGCACTGACCTCGGGTCACTTCTGCCTCTTTTTCTGAAATGGATTCACAAAGGGTGAATTGATCCCACGTCTTCGCCTGTCAGAAGCACTACCTATTTACCCAGAGTGTGACAGTATGTAGCATGTACATAGATGATCCCTCACTCTGTATATATAAAAGTGTACAGGTTTGATACAGCTATTCACACTCTGGATTTCTTTTGTGTTTTTTTTTTTTTTTTTGCTTTTCCTTAATGAAAGTCATAGCAATATTTCTGTAATCAATAAAAAGCCAAGGTAATAGGAAGAGTGTGATTGCATTTGTGTTTCTTTAGAGAGGGAGAAATGACTGTGAATGATCAAACTGTGAGACTTGATTTCAGTGATGAGGGTTTTTCTTCTTGCTGTTTTAACATGCTGGATCCAAAAGGCTGGAGTGAAGTATCATGTTGCAAAGGAGTACAACACACTGCTTATTTTGATTTTTATCAATGAAAGCCATAAAGGTGACAACGGTCTGTTTGTGTGCGAGGGGTGTTTTCCATGTCTGAGCACAGACCTTAAGAAGCAGAGGGGATGTGTACACCTAATGAAATAAAAATAAAAGTCATGTAATTACTTTTTCCCTTGTCATAAATCCTTTGAAAATATATTGCCATCTAGTGTGATAGATTACATCATAAACTACAATTACAGTCCACGGGTTCACCATGACTGGGCTTTGACAGTTTGCTGCACAACGTTATTCAAATGTATTCTCATTTTCCTTCTATTTTCTGATAAATATAATATAAATAAATGCCACATGTCAGCAAATGCTGACTCGTATTAAAAGAAAATGTTAAGAATTTGAAAATGATATTTAATTCAAGCTAAAATTCACAAAAGTATACCAAGTAAATAAGTTGTGTTCTTATAGTTTATACTACTATACTTTATTTAAATATGTTAACCCAAGTAGTCCAGCCACTGACTAACATACCTAAAGTCTTTTAGTCTCTGCTGGCACTATAGAGAGGTTTTAAATAATATCTATAAACAGAATACAAATGTGCAAGCATATTCATTCATTCATTTCAGCAGTATGTAGTTAACAAAAGATTGTGGATTTGAATCTTTAATCTTTTAAAACTTTAACATCTTTACACCCTGTGAATTTGACACAATCCTCATAGTGAGATCAAAAATAATGATAGCTGATTACCAATGCCCATGACAGAGATGAAGACAAAGGGCTTGTCTTTATTGTCAGAATACATAAAAAGTTGTGACAGCCTCAACAGGAAAAGACAGCTTGAACACAGTGAGTCTTGTATGATCATGGTTTCCTTCCTTTTCACAACTGCTTTAATGTTTGTTTTGTTTTTTTAATGGGACTGCACATAATTTGTAAGGCCTCCATCATTTCTGGCATCTATATCAGTGAGTTATGCTCGCCGTGTCTACATTATGTTGTTTTAGATATTTTTCTTAAAGTTGTGAAATTAATGGTAACTTGCAGTGCAGATTTGGTTGCCTAAAGGTTGAAAGTAGTTGTGATGGTGTCGAGAGCATCGGGATTCATTAACTTTTATTCTTTCAAAGATTGTTTAGGTGATACTCTTTGGCTCTTGTTGATAGAAGCAACCGTGGTCTCCTCCTCAGATATTTGTAAATCGGAGGCCCACGGGTTCCATCCACACAGAACAGTGGGGACAGCATATCCTCGAAACTGGAAACACACAAACAGCACATGGTCAAAAATAGTGTACTTAAATGTCTAAAATTCCCCATCTTTGTGTTTGCGTGAATATAAAAGTGCATGATGGAAGATTACCTGTCTGTTCATGAAAATATATATAATGGGGTTGTAGACGGTGCTGCTTTTAGCCAAGTAAACTGGTATTGTAGCAACGATGGGGTCAATATATAGACTGGAGTCCATGATGACAGCGAGGGCCATGGCAGCATATGGCAGCCAGGTCACAAGGAAGGCCAACACCATCACCACTATCATACGTGCTACCTGCATCTCCACGCGATTTGTGCTGCCAGCCTCACATACCTGCAGCTTGGTCACCTAGGACACCAAAATACAAGCGAAAAGACTTTATTTTGATGCTGGTACAAGCAACTGAAGTGCACTTTTGTCACCTTTATTTTTCATTGAGTGTACCCATATGCCCAACATTGAGGTTGCTCACCTGGCGCAGGGTCCACAAGAGTCGTAAGTAAGACACTATAATGATGGAGAAGGGCACAGCGAAGCAAAAGCAAAAGTATATGATGATGTAGGACATGTTCCCAACATCCCGGCTGTACCAGTTAGGGGCGCATGAGGTCTTGACGCCCTCCAGCTCATAACTTCCCCAACCAAACAGAGGTGGAGTGTTCCACAAAAACGACCACAGCCAGGACAGCACCACTCCAGCAACGGCATGTCTGAGGACAACAGAGAGGGGGTGTCACATGCTGGAGGAGCGATCAAAGTTTTGTAGTCTGGGTAATGTTGCCAATTGAAATATTGTTGGTCACTTCTGTACCTGGTCTGGAACAGCACAGCTCCCATGGGATAGCACACCACTATGAAGCGTTCGACAGAAATGACTGCTATCGTACACAGACTTGATATACCTAAAAAAAAAAAAATTTTAAAAAAAAAGGAATATGTAAACACTAAGTTTATTTTCTTTTGGAAAATGTTCTGCTACTTAGTTTGATACCAATGAATGACAATGCAAATTCAGAAAGTTACCAACTACATCTACTTAAGTACTATGTACACAAGTATTTCCATTTTATGCCACTTAATACATTTCAGAGGGAAATATAGTACTATGGAAACTGCACTACATTAGCCTGCAATATTTATTTATTACTTTGTCAAGATTTTGCATAAAACATTAATGATAATCTTCCAAAATATGACACATTGCCAAAGATTAAGACAGTGGTACCTGGCCTTATAGGCTCATGACGTCTAACAGAAAAAGCAGTGTCTATTTGGGTCTCTGACTTTAAGGAAAAACATTTTTTTAAGTGTAAACATTTGTAAAAACGAACTCTGTTTATTTTTCTCCTTTAATCATCTCCCGACGCCTCCAGATTAATCTCGCCGCCCTTGTGGAGGGGGCCTGACCCCTGTAGGTTGGGAACCACTAGACTAAACTACGGAGGTACTGTATGTATAAAGTAGCTCCACCTTGACCAGCTACACAATCATTATCTGTGCATTGATTCATCAGCACTAACAATCTAAAAATTGTAATATATAATAATTGTAATATATAATACATTTTCCTGCGGAGTGAGCACTTTTACTTTTGATATTTACATTTAAGTACATTCTGTTGATACGTCTTATTTTCTCCAACTTTAACTAGGAGTTCGATTCCTTTACTAATGGATTTACAAACATATTATGCATACTGCCTGGCTATGACTTGACTCACCAAAAAAGGCAACAGCAAAGCCCTCTAAAACGCAGCCCACACGTCCCAGGCTGAAGTATCCCATAGCGCTGGTTACTGTGGTGGGCAGACCTCCAAATACAGCGCAGCCCAGGTCACATATGGCCAGATTTACCAGGGCATAGCTGAGTGGCTGCCTCAGCTGTCTGTGTCTCACTGTCACCACGATCACCAGGACATTGAGGAAGATCCCCGCCACAGAGAACATGCCCATGATAACGGCCAGTATTGTGTAGCCAGTTCGAGACAGGAGCTTGGCGTTGACTGAGCTGTGAGACGATGAGGAGTTTCCATCATATAGGGCGAGGTGCTCCATCTTGCACAGTGAAAATGAAACGAGGTCAGTGGTCCCTCTACAACCTTAGCTCAAAAGAAATCCAACTGAAGTCCAAAATATCCAAACTAAAGAAAATCAAACAATCAACTAATCAATCAATCAATCAATCAATCAATCAAACAGTAATTCTATAATATCAACAACCCATCTTTTTCTACTGATGCGGCATGTTTCTTCTCTGGTGCAGCTCAAGAGAAGAGAGGGAGAGGCGACCCTTTTAATAAACCCTATAAGAGGTGGGAGGCTCTACACACCATGACATTTAATTCTTGAAAACCAAATCCGTAGATCAGGATTGTGAGGACAATAATTCAGCCTAATATCTTGTAAGACTGCACTTTCCGTGATTGCTGGTATTACAGCTGCTGCTGAGTAATGAGGAAGGGATTCAGTAGCACAATGTGGGTTTCAGGATGAGAGTAAAATGCATGTCTGCTGGTTAAAGGCATAGAAGGAGAATTATAGCTTGTTAATGTCACACATTACTCAGCACACAGAGGCTTAACGTAACGTAAACCGAAATATGGTAACTATAAATACGTCACTGATTGGTTTTGACTCTATCAATGAATTAAGCTCCTTTTTAAAGAGGTCAAAGGTCAGAGTCAGCTTTAGGAAAGAGTGTTACAACAGGAGTGTTTGAGACGGATTGTGTCGCTCAAGGACACGATAGCAGGGTAGATACATAACCGTCAACTCAGGCTGCAAAATCTATTTATTCACAATTTAATAAAACGTAGAACTTCAAGCTTGATGGTCTATAGAAAATATAAAAATGTACTGAATAATGGATTACCAACATGTATACCTGCATCTTTACCTGTAGTGTATGAAGGATAAACAAGACCTAGAGGGATTATTCCCAACCTGGCAACCCAAAAATTGTTCTAAATAATTGTTTATAACCTTTATGAAGAAAATCAACGTGCACCACTAGACCACAACTTGTCCTTCATCCTGTCTTTAACTAATTACAAAGTTGTTGTTTTTTTAATCCCAGGTGATCTTCTCTTTGGTCCAGCAGATAGAAGTATTTTAGTCTATCTCTGTGATTTAAAAAAAAAGAAACTCAACTCTCCTCCCAGTCACAAGAGGGCGCTACAGGCTGCAGCTGGAGCTCCTGCTCCGCATTAAAGCAGCTGAATTTGATCACCGGCGGTAAACAAGCACAGTCAACATGGCTGCCTCCGTGAGGAAAGCAGCCCACGACATCGAAACGCGAAAGCGGACCGATGATGTGATTCTGTCGGAGGGAATCGACTTCAGCTCCCTGCTGCTGTCTCAGGCCGTGCTGGACGGACTGTCCTCCGCAGGCTTCCAGAAACCTTCCCCGATCCAGCTCAAGGCGATCCCGCTGGGCCGCTGCGGACTTGGTGGGTTCATAAAACCGTGTGGGCCGCTTCACATGTGTTTATGTGTTTCCTAGTTTATGGATGCCCGGTTATCTGCAGAAACACGTCTGCTGACTGACTGACTCAATCTGCAGATGTGATATTATTTCCATTCATGCTGCAAACCATAATGGAGCATGTTCAGGGTTATTTTTTTTTTTATTGCACAGTAGCACCAATACAAATTCAGCTCAAATAGCAGTCATAGAAAAACTGCTATTATTGACACATGACACCTGCAGGTTGCTTTCAGGTACCCTGACGGTACTACACTTATAATAATAAGTAATTTAAGGTACTAAAACTGACTTTCTATCAGGCCTATAACGGGAGGACTGAGTGCAGGCTTGGTCTCATTCAGTCAAGAGCCGAGCTAATCGATTAGTCAATCGACAGAATATTTGGCAACTATTATGATAATAGATTAATCATTTATACACATTTTCAAGTAAAAAAAAAATGTATAGTCTTTTTTTTAATTATTTTTTTATAAAGCAAACATGCAGTAAAGTCTGGCATGTCTGTTGGTCGGACAACACAATCAATTTGACGTAGGACAGTAACTAACTATTATTCTTATTATTTAATAATTCAGTAGTTATTTTCCTCGATTATTGGTTTGTGTGCAAATTGTCAAAAATACCCTTTTATAATTTGCCACAGCCCAAAGTGACGTCTTCAAATGATCTGTTTTGTCTGGGCAAATGTCCAAAACGTTAAGACATTAATGTATTATTATAAATGTCAAACGGCAAAAACCCTTTTGAAAAACTGTTTAAAAAAAAAAAAAAAAGTATTTAGGATTTTAGCTTGAAAAATTGCTTCAACATTGATTCGACTATCAAAATAGTTGATATCGGTCTAACCCTAACCCTATTATCAATCTAATATCAAAGGGTCTGTTGACAAATGACACTTTACACCTAACCTTTTGGTTTACATTTAAGCCTTAAGTCCCAATACAATGGAGGCAAATAGAATTTAGTTTTCCTGTAATGTAATGTAATGTGCTTACAGCAATGAAAAATTACCTTAAATGTGTTTTAACTGCAACATATACCACAGGTCCAGAAACAGCGCCCCTACTCTGTATAATGCTTAGAGCATGCTGTCAATGTTTTTAGTAGTGATTATTTTTTTTTTAGTAGAAAGTAGTTCAGTGAAAAAACATTTAACCCTGCCTAGTATCTCAAATCCGAGCAAAATTAAACCAGCACTGTATGCTTGGCTGGACAAAACGAGAAAAAAAAACCTGACCCTTTTTACTTTGCACTACATGATGATTGCAAAAATGATAATGCTATTATTGTGATCACAATTTCTTCACCTTGATTGTAAGTAGTTCTTTAGGAATGAAGGGTAGTGCACTTGGACGTTTTACTTTCAGAAACACATTTGGAAAAATGCCTCCACTGTATGCAAACCATCTAAAAATGATTTGACTTTACATAGGAGATATAGTTACTTTCCACTTGCAGGTTGTCTTGTGTAGTTAAAAATGCCCTCGCCTGCAGCTGTGAAGCAGAGAGCGGTTAATCAGCGTGTACTTGAATAAAAGCGTCTGATTGGTCATGGAGTTTAACTGTGGATAGGAAGCACCTGATTTGATGCAGCAGATTGGCCACTCTACATGGTGAAGCATCAATATTGCATGCAATCAAGTTTAATTAACTGTGTGAGCCAAAATTGTGATTGTGATTATTCAGACTAACTGTGCAGCCCTACATTGTCCATCTGGTGTTTCAGATTTGATTGTACAGGCCAAGTCTGGCACAGGGAAGACATGCGTGTTCTGCACCATCGCCCTGGACTCTCTGGTCCTGGAGAATCCTGCAACTCAGGTGAGCAAATTCATGCCAGTCGAGATCAAGATAAGTGTAATATGGAGAAATGTATCTTTCCCGTTCTTTTAATCTCAGGGATGCATGCAGTTTAAAGTACTTATTTATCAGTCTTCGTACATCTTCTAACGCATAGTAATACACATTAATAGGGTAAACCAATCTTTTATTTTGAAATTGACCAATGCTTAGTTTGGCCAACAACAGATGGTCATGAGAACTAATCACTTTGGTTTTGAAGGTCTTAATCTGATGGATTTAAGCTGCTCACTGTCAAAAGTGTAAATGAAAGGGGGCAATTGTTGATAAAGCAGAGGTGCATCTGGTCTTCTTGCTAAACTGGCTGCATTCTAGTGTAATCTTATTAGCTGCGGGGTCATACTGATTGGGGACTACCAAACAATTGTCTATCTGTTAATCGGCTCCCAATCAAATGTAAGTGGTTGTTTTCGTGTAACTTTCTTCACAAACTGCCTTTTTTTCTTCCTCATGCAGGTTCTTGTTCTGGCTCCTACGCGCGAGATAGCGGTGCAGATCCACTCGGTGGTGATGGCCATAGGCTGTGCCGTGGAGGGCCTCGAGTGCCATGTTTTCATCGGGGGCAGGCCTGTGAGTCAGGACAAAACCCATCTGAAGAAGTGCCATGTGGCTGTGGGCTCGCCCGGTAAGAGGCCAATGGATTAATAGAGAGGCATTGCATGTAACTGTCATGCTGTTTTGGAGTTTTATAACTGTGCTCCTGGTTATGTATGCAGGTCGTATCAAACAGCTTATTGAGCTGGGAATGTTATCCACCGCCAGCATCAGACTGTTTGTTCTGGACGAGGCAGACAAGCTGCTGGAGGAGGGCAGCTTCCAGGAACAGATAAAGTAAGACGGACAGAAACTTCTATAATCACACTCTTATTTAATGATATGATACGGCAGCATGGTGGTGATGTTATTCAACCAGAGTACTTTGACTGGAGCCCCTCATAACAAATTAAATGAAATGTCATAAATTGCATGTTTATTTACAAAAACACGCGCTGAAATTCACCCGCCTCCTCCGCTTGTCTCTTCAGCTGGATCTTTTCCGCTCTGCCTGCGAACAAACAGATGCTGGCACTCTCTGCCACCTACCCAGAATCCCTTGCTCAGCACCTTACCCGCTACATGAGAGAGCCCACTTTTGTCAGACTCAACCCTAGCGACATGGGCCTTAAAGGTAAGACCAGATCAGCTGTGCTGCTATCATGGTCACCACCAATAGCTGAGGAAAACACAGCTTTAATTTAAAGGGTTTAAGCATCACTGTATGTCGGGCAAATTACGCGGGCCTATCAGCTATGTCTAATTAACATATTTAAACTGTACAGTTGAGGAATGAACTGCTGCCCTGGCTAACAGGGGCTGCCCATAACACCATTGACGGGATAGTAAAGTTTGTAATGAGACATGTTTTAAGGGGTTATTTCTTGGCAGAAAATGTGCTTTTCTTCCTGAGGGTGTGAGAAGATTGACATAAGGCCCGTTCTGAAAACACTCATCTTTTTGACAGAATGAAATTTATGCCTCATGTTTACTTTGACGTTTGTTAATTTACTTTTTGTTGTTGTTGGAAAATGGCTTCTTCTGAGTTTAAGAGGAAAAAGTCTTGATTTTGACAGATACAGCGACTGTGTACACATCTCACCAAAAGAACTCTGGTTGATTTGTATTACTTTTCAGGCAGTAGTGCTTGAATTCATATTCTCCTATGTATGTTGTCCTTGTGTGCCCCCTGCCAGGCCTGAAGCAGTATTACAAGCTGGTGCAGTCCCATCCTTTACCTCACATGGTTTTCCAGGAGAAGGTGCAGCATTTGCTTGAGCTTTTCAGTAAAATCCCATTCAACCAGGCCCTGGTGTTCTCCAACCTACACACAAGGTATCTGAATGCTAACCCTTATCCTTATTGTTTCGCCAAGAAAAATATCTAATTTATTATTTTAAATTGAAGATGTATCTCTGAGAAACGCTGTGTGTGTGTGTTGCTTCCACAGGGCTCAGCACCTGGCGGACATCCTGTCCTCCAAAGGTTTACCTGCTGTGTGTATCTCAGGTGAGAGGACCATTTGGAAAAGCAGTGTGGAGTGTCGTAATGATATGATAAATCAATAAACAGAAAATGTATTAATTGTCATTTTGATAATTGAATAATAGTTTAAGTAATTAAAAAAAATTTAAATATTGAACATTTGATGGATACATTATGTGAAATATCTGTCTTTTGTGTGGTTGTAAATTGGCTTTTTTAAAAATTTTATTTAATGAATTTTTTTATTTTTTTCATACTGTTTGCCAGGCATCCATTTGGGGTCATTATTTTTGACATCTCATAGACGTAGCAAATAATTGATACAATGAGAAAAATAATTGATTGCAAATTATCTTGAAGACATTCATCATTAAAAAAGTAATTTAGGCTCGTGGTCCCTTTTGCAAAAGAGAGGACAAACATAAGTTCTGAAAATCTGACGTGAATGTGAATGTGTGTGGTTTTTGTGTACAGGTGGTCTCAGTCAGGACCAGAGACTGGAGGCCATGTCAAAGCTGAAGCAGTACCAGTGCAGGGTGCTCATCTCCACTGACCTGGTGAGACGCGCACATTCTTTCTTGTTCTGCTCCTCACACGTCACCCATCACTAGCATTCTTGTCTTCATGCATCTCTTATAAGTGTTCTGCAAGTCTTTGGGTTTTATGATTTTTAGCGTCTGTTCTTTTAATCCTGGTTGTTTTCTCTGTTCTTCTCTTTCCTGTCAGACTTCCAGAGGTATAGATGCAGAGAAGGTAAACTTGGTGATAAATCTGGACGTGCCGCAGGACTGGGAGACGTATATGCACCGAATTGGGCGTGCCGGCCGCTTTGGTTAGTCTACTGTACTGTTTGGTGATGGCAGAAATAAGCATTTAGAATAAACAACAAGTGGGGTTGTGCGATATTCGCTCGAGATGGTCCACATTTTGATGGAAGCAACCTGTTTTCTTCCAGATGTACACTTTTGCCCACTGACTTGACTCAAACTCCGAGCTAAAATAGCTTACCGGTAAATGTAATTTATGCATTCGGTTAAGAGTTTGTTTTTTTCAGTCTGTGGGACCCTACAGGGCGGTCACCAAACAAACCTCTAACTCGATCTCATTAAAAACGTACGAGGCTCCATATAGCGGCGCAACCGCATACTACAGCAAATCGACACAACATTTTCTGACTGTTGCATCACGCGTCCCTCGTCTTCTGCATTATCGGCTAATATGTTGTATTATAAACGGCGATTAACTGATAATCGATTTATCATTGACATCCCTAATTCAGAGCAACATAACAGCTGAAACGTGAGGATTAGCTTGAGTCTCTGGAGTATTGGCAAGTGTGACCCACCTGGCAAGGTCAATGGGTTCCTAATCATCCGCATTTAATTGTAATTATCGTGACTTATCATGTACACCTGCCATCCCTGGACACAGAGCACACACACACCCTCCTTTTTTTTTTGTTCTTCCCTATTATTTGAATGGGTTCTTATCATGATTACATTTTGTTTGTAGGCACTCAGGGGCTGGCTGTGACCTACTGTTGCCATGGTGAGGAGGAGAACAAGATGATGGCCATTGCTCAGAAGTGTGGCTTGAGCTTGTCTACGTTGCCATGTGAGTCCCTCCACACATGTCTGTGAAGAGTTTTACATGCAGCATTTGCAACTCTCTTTTTACAAGCAAAGCCTTTTTTTTAATTTGACGTGATTGCGGGGAAAGTCATTCCAGTTTGTCTTCTGTCCTTTTTTAAGCCACCATAGAGCCTGGATTGATGGACGAGTCGTGTGACTGGGATGTCTGCACTGAAGCTTCTACTCCAGGCCCCTTACCCCAGCCCTCCTACAGGACAGAGAAAAAGAAGCGTGCCACGTCGGTCACGGAGGATTCTCTGAAGCACAGCGGTCAAAGGAAGCCAGAGAAGACTCGTCCAGCACCCGGGCTGGGAACACACGGTGAGGGGACTCCTAGAAAAGCATCTCCTGCAAAGGACAATCTCCCACAGCGTCATCCCCAGGCGGTCCTGACTCGAAAAGAGCAGCAGGACGCTCTGCCGAAGATCCCTCCTCTCACCTCGTTCAAGAGTTGTAGGTCAAGGTTTATGACCTTAGAGGAGGCTGAGCGGGACTTCCACGGCTTCATTACCACAGGGTTGGGGAGATCAGTGGAGGTCATCAGGGAGTTCAGAGGAGGAGAGGACGGTGATTGGCACAGAGAGTGTATAACGCTTAATGATGACGATTCTCAAAGTTTCAAACCGAATAGGTGGAAATCTGACCTATCGCCTCCAAAGTCAGTTTCTGGTTCTTTAAGCTCGCAATCTGACGAAGATGATGAGACTGATCAGACTCGAGGAGGGGAATACAGAGCGGTCACTGAGCCTCAGACTGGAGCGGGACATGCACCCTTTGTGTCCAAGCCAAAGGCAGAGTCCACAAGATCCAAAGCTTGTACTACTTCTGCACCCAAAATGTATCCCCAGACCGCCTGCGCATCAAGTGCGAGAGCTTCGTCTCAGCCTGAGAGCTATGACTCCGTACCAGTCGTTAAGTCGAGCGGGCATCTCGGTCAGGCGGCGCCAACGCAGAATGGCAGGAATGACAGGAATGACTCCAGAAAGGTTAAAGAAAAGACTGGGAAACGGAGCAAAACTGTTTCAGAGAAGATGAACAGAGAGCAAAAGAGGGAAAGGGATGAAGGAGAGGATGAGGATGAGGATGAAGAGGACGAGCAAGGGAGCGCAGAATCTTACTGGAGAGCCAGCTACAGAGCCTGGAACGATTACTACGCCTCCATGTCTCCTTTTCAAGAGCAAGGTTACCAAAGCTACTACAGTGTGGCCCACAACTGGATGGCAGCTTATCGTATGAATGCTGTCTACATGGAAGAGCTCATGAAACACTGACATGTCGATACTGTTTATCAGGACATCCAATCGTGCTGTTTTCTAGGGAGAAATTCTGTCTGCATTACCCCCTGCAAAAAAATATTCAAGTACACATGTTTGCTTTTTTTTTTTGGTCTGACACATGGCACTTCCATTTTTCTTTAGTATTGTTTTTCATTGAATGTACACCCTAACCGTATGTCCCAATGACTTTTCTAATAAAGTACCAGTATGGAGCATGTATTTTAATGCCCTCTTCTTTTATGGCTCTATATGTTCACATGCTTTGCTTTTATATGAATGTATAGTGTGATTTATATTTTATTTGCGTTCCATCCACATCACTTGCCATTAATCAAAACTGATGTTTTAGAGAGGAAGGTCAAGGAGTGGCCGAAAAACTGCAATTTACTCTTATGTAAGCTCTTCAGCGGGGCATGGCTAGGTCAGACAACTCCACATTCTCCTGATTACAGGCTAATCAACCGGGACCATTCAACCAATCAGTGCTGGGCAAAACGAAAAGGCAAACACTCTTGAACACATTAATTTAAAACCAGGGGCCCACTTCAACTCATTTTTACCATCTGTCGCATTTATGTGACCAATTTCAATCATTATGTAACAAGGTGAATGGCTCTTTTATGCTGTCGCTGAGCTGCAGCACACTAATGTGGACTACAACAAGGAGCTTAATTTGTCTAGCATGAACCAAATAGATGTTTCACATTTTAAAGACTTCATGAGAGGAAGCACAAAACTGAGGTGGAAATATGGACGTGCACACTTTCTGGAACGAAACAACCCAGCACTATGAGACTGGCATGGAGAGGATGTTTTTCATATTCAACTGCATAGTCCTAACCTTAACACTAGTCTTGGGTTTACCTGGGAACTTGTGGGTTTGTTGGGTTGTTTTCAGGACCAAGAGTCTGCAGACCTTTAATAATGCTCTGCTGGTCAGTTTGGCCGCCAGTGACCTCCTGAAGTGCTCTGTGGACACACCGCTGCTGCTCTTCTCTTTTCTGCGTTACGGGAAGGGCAGCCAGGTGTCCGTGTCTGTGTGCACCCTGCAGCAGTTCACCTATGCCCTGTGCAGCTGCGTCCAGCTGCTCACACTGGTCAGCATCAGCGTTGAGCGCTTCCAAGCCATCGCGTTTCCTTTCCAAACCGAGAGGAGAAAAGCGAGGGTCCGTCTCTGGATCCTGTCCATCTGGGCATGCGGCTTCATCCTGGCTATAATCTCTCTGACCCTTTCCAAAAAAGCGCTTTTTTACATGCTGTGCCGTCCGCACCTCGGGGGTCATGGGGACGAGCTTACGCAATATTCGGATCCATTTGGACCCTACGTGCTCGTCCCGGTGTGGGGATTGTCTCTGACTGTGATCGTTATCCACTACGTGCGGATATTCAAAGTTGTAAAGCAGCACCGAAAGAAAGTGTTGAGTCGGGGAGTCCAGCTGAGGCCGACGGTGTCGAACCACGTCTGGCTGAATGTCCCTGCTTCGGCGCCACGGACAGCTTCGCTGGGCTTCTTCAGCCCGCTGCCTCCCCGCCGGACGGTGCTCTTGGTGGCCGAAGCCAATGCGCCCTGTGCGGGCCCGTCCACAGAAGGCGACCCAGGGAGACCTCCGGAGATTGTGGGCGCAGTGTGTCTTCTGACACCCTGGGCCAGAGAGCGGGGTAAGAAACGGATGGAGGGGAAGCTGGCCCAGCGTTTTGGGTACATTATCATTGCGTTCACGCTTTTCTGGGTGCCCATGGTGGTCATTTTGCTATTGAACGTCGTCTCGTGGAAGGACACGGACAAAGTGAGTATAGTATATCTTAAATATCTGAAATATGAACAGAAATCCTGCTAAATCTGACAGTCCTGCAATAAATGCTTATAATTTGTGAGGTTTCTCTGATCTCTTCCAAAGGAGCTGTACACAATACTAGAAATGCTATAATGCATCAAAGTAGTTGATTAATCAATGAATTAACAAGTTTGACAATTAAGTAATCAAACTAAATCTGTATGGTTTTGAACTGTTGGTCAGAAAGGCAATATAAAGATTTCACCTTCGCACCTGAGGAATTATGATGGCCATTTTTCACTATTTTCTGCCATTTCAGATTCAATGATTAACTATACTATAAATTATACTATGACTCTTTTATGACATTTTTATGGCATATTATACTATGACTTTTATTCATATTTTAAGATTTACTATGCAATTATTTTTTTTATGACTTTTTTATGATATGCTATATTCAGAATTTTTTTTATGACATTTTTTATGATATACTGTACTGACTTTTTATTACATTTCTTATGACACTATACAATGACTTTTTTTACAAAGTTTTTATGACATGCTATACTATGACTTTTTATTACATTTCTTATGAATACTATACAATCATTTGTTTATAACTTTTTTAACTTTTACTCTTTTTTATGGGATATTATATGATGACTTTTATTAAGACATACTGTACAATTACTTTCTTATGACTTTTTAATGATATAATATACTATGATTTGTTTTATGACACACTGTACTACGACTTTTTACAATTTCTTTTGTATTTATTCTAGGTCTTTTTTACGAAATATTTGTGACAAACAATTACTTTTTATTACATTTCTTATGACGTACTATACAATTATTTTTTTTATGACTTTTTAATGATATACTATATTGTGACTTTTTGTCGACAGCTGTTGATGGAGATCATACTCAAGTTTTGGGAACATTTGACGACATTAAACATATTCAAAGATCTTTTGGACAAAAACCCGAAAAATAATATTTACGTATCCATAGACTCCAACTTTTGGTGAAGACCTGAATTTGATTGAAATCTGAAATGTGATTACGCTATCTGCACTATCTATTTTGAGAGGTCATTGTTGCTGCATCCTGTGACAAGTTTGAAGAAATACAAATAAGTCAGAGAAAATTAAGGAAATGCATTTTCTAGTTGCATTCGTTGAACAAAGCTTAATATTTTTTTCAAGTATACATGTTTTATAAGAGCATAGTCAAATCTTAGATGTCCTTGAAAGAACTGAAGATTTTGACATCAAAATCGTTTCAAAAAGCACAAGGAGTAGGTGACCGAAAGACGTAGGGAATAATAACAATAAAGAATACAACTACAAAATACATTTGCTGCAGAAAATGCGACGTGAATGCTGACAGCTGAAATGCCTAAAGTCATTGCACTGCAGAAGTAGAGACTCGAACCCCTGTCCCTGCAGTATCATCATCAAGTTGTGTAAACATGTAACGCATGATGTTCACCACTCAGCCGCAGAACACCCATTCAGATCCACGATCCACTGCACAATTGAAATAGTATAGGCTCTTGTAGAAGTAGTTTCACCAAATCTCCGCCCACAAGAACTGTGATCTGGAACCTTGAGTGTCGTGCGTTGCCGCATTAGCCCGGCCCTTCAAAAGTATTATAAGTATATATTAATTTTACTGTATAACAACATCAACAATCTATGTTAAATCCAATTTAAAATGTATAAAATAACTGAAGTTCAGTAACTAGATCACAAGAAATGTGTAAGAGGTTATAGCTCAGGTGTCATCTGAACAGAGGAGGCTGGTTCTCTATTTCTGAGAGGTTATATCATAATATAGAAAAAGAGTAATTGGTTGAAATAAACCATTGCCAAATCTCAGTTTAATTTATTAAATGATCTCTTCTTTGGAAAAAAAATCCATTACTGAAATTCTGATTAAAAGGCTTCAACAGCGACACCTGCAGAGGGGAAAGGGCAATCTGACGTGGTGGTGGGGGACAGAGGAGCACGGGCCCCTAAAAAAGTCCCACTTGACTTTTTTTGTTACATTTCTTATGGCATACTATACTATGACTTTTTTTATAGATTTTTTTTATGACATACTATACTTTGACTTTTTTTTAAAATGATTTTTGTATGGCTTACTACGAATCCCATTTTTATGGCATTTCTTATTGCCTACTATACTCTGACTTTTTAAAAATTAAGATTATTGTTCTGGGCTTTTTTACTTTATCAGATAGTACAGCTGAAGACAGACAGGAAAGGGGGAGAGAGAAGGGGGACAGGATGCAGCAATGGGCCACGGGTCGGACCCCCACCCAGGCCGCTGCGTCAAGGACTGAGCCCCAGTACATGGGGCGCCCGCTCGACCAGGTGAGCAACCGGGTCGCCCCAAAACTACTATGATTTTTTAATGGAATTTTTTCATGGCATACTCTAGTATGCTTTTCTTTATGACATTTCTATGACATACTTTACTATGACTTTTTTTAATTACACGTTTTATGGCATACCATACTATGACTTTTGTTAATGATATTTTTATGACACACTATAGCACACTATGTCATACTATGCTTTCACTTTTTTATGACATACTATACTATGACTTTTTATATAACTTTTTTATGACGTACTATACTTACCTAATCCTAACCCTTTGTATATGACATTTTTAATGGCATACTATACTATAACTTTTTTACTAGAATGTTTTAATGCATTCTATACTATTACCTTTGTATATCATTTTTATGACATACTACACTATGATGTTTCTTTAATGACATTTCTTATGGCATACCATAATATAGCTTTTTTAAAATTACATTTCTATGACCTACTATACTATATTCCCCAGCCTTTTCTGGAAGGCCCCTCTTTTGTAGATAAAACATATTAGATAAGAAGGAAATAATTACATAAGGAACAAATCACTTTTGGATTGGAAGTATTAAAAGTCTTTTGGTAATTGTGACGTTTGGTGTAGAATAATCGCCTGCTTTACGTTACCTGGCAGTAATTTAAAAACTTGTCCATGCTTTGCTAGCAGTGCAGATGTGCATCTTTTATATTTGAGTTATGGTGTTAAATAATGGCCCGAATATTTTCTTTTGCAGAACATCATGATGTCACAGTGAAGTTGACCTTTCACCTTATGGATATAAAATGTCATCACTTCATCGTTTTATCCTATATCGACATTTAGAATATTAATTCTTAATGTCAAATATGTTTTTTTTGTGAGGTTACAATGACCTTGACCTTTGACCACCAAATTCTAATCAATTCATCTTTGAGTCCAAGCTGACGTGTAAAGAAATTCCTTATAAGATATTGCGTTTGCTAGAAATGGACGGACGAACAACCTGAAAACACATTGCCTCTGGCCAAGGCAGTCGTCGGCACAGAGGCATAAAAAAAATCCACAGATTAATCATTAATTTAAATAATAATTTGGTCTCTTGATTTCACTATAGCTGTCCTGCAGAAACATTTTGGAATGATATTCTATTTGGTATTATTGCACTATTCTAAGCTCTCTACTGTTTTTCCCACAGTTGATGATGGAACTAGAGACATCAGCTATGGTGCTGACCTGTATGCAGGCTGCAGTGGATCCCCTCATCTATACTTTAGTCACCAGACAGTTTCGCTCTGAACTCAGCAAGATCCTCTCCGCCATCCCAAGGTGTCCCCTAAAACAGAGGGCCTGAAGGTTCAATACTTTATGAACATTTGGGTCACGTGTACTGCACTTTTGGAAAATGAAAATACCAATAAAGCTAAATATGCACAAGCTTCTTTTTTTTTTTGACACACTTACAAAGACACTGATTTAGAGGCAGGTGAAGAAGAGAGCCAACAGATTTTGTATTTGTGGCAGATATAGATGTTTTATCAGGCGTTTCACAGTCGGGACACAAGACAAGGTCATAAATAATATCCAACACCTGACAAGATACGCACAGCAGTAGTCTCAACAACGACAGGTGGCATAGGGGGGCAAAGCAAAGAGTGAGAGAAAAACTGACTGAGCCCAGAAAAAAAAAAAGAGTACATAACAGAGAAAGAGAGAGACAAACACAATCACAGACCTCTGTTTTTGTTGTTTGTAAATAAAAATGCAACCATTTGACACTTTGAGCGGAAATATGCTAACATAATAATTCAAACTGTGTCATTTCAAAGTGCAGCTGACACATAACAGCCTGTCTTGAAACAGGGAAGCAGTAAATAACTCACGTTTTATCACTGTCCTAGCAACAAAAAAATACAGGGAACCTCACTTCTGCCATTACCTATGTCATACCCTTTGTTGTAGTTTTCAATAGTTTCTAAATGTCCGACTTGATGCTGTGAATATGAAGTCAATGTCTTCAACCCCATTTTTAAATGACACTGAAAAAGCTCTGCTTGTCTGTGCTTGTCATTTTTTTTTTTTTATTCCAGGTCAATTTGTGCACAGTTTGACTACACTCTAATACTGGATCTAGGCAGCTTTTGTCACTGTGTAAAGTAGTTAATTACCAGCAATAGTACTGCTAGTCTTCGGTAGGAATATCAGCGGTAAAACACATCTTTTTAGAACTCTGTAGAATATTTTTGGCTTCTTTTGGGGCGTACTAACCTCAGGATCAGAGGGAACTAAAGCACAACAGAGGAGTCTAAGGGACCTTACGGTGTTGTGTAGTGATACACTAATATGGTACCAATTATGCTGTATATTTCCACCCATATTGGCTAATATGATGTTAATTATATGCGTCTTAGTACAAATGCATGTGTAAAACTGGTTATGCTTTTCAGACGGCTCCATATTAAGGTAATTAAATACATTATTAAAAAGACCATTATACATTTTGCTGCTAGTTTGACAGTTGTTAGTCTACTTCTACAGAAAGAAAAAAAAAAGACTGTTTGACAACAGCTACATATGGGCAGACATAATATTGTACCAATTCCTGTATTGCTTTTGAAATATGCTCTTGGCTGATATGGACAATATGCTGATATATTAATGCATCTCTAGCCCTGTCTGTGTGCTCTTGATAAACTTTTTATTTCATCTATGCGGAGCAGAAGTGGGTGCTTCGTCTGCTTTGACTGAAGCTGCTCCACCCTGCATTGGAGAAAGCCCAGCAGTGATCTCATCCACCTAAAGACAGACCTAACCGTCTGTGTAGCTGTGAAATGACGTTCAAGATGAAAAACAGGGCGATATCAGCTAGGAGGTTAGAAGAGCTGAAAGGTCATCGTCCATATTTACACAGTTCAACTTTGATGGGATCTGATGATAAGCAATACTAAAGTTACATGTTGGGGCTGTGAGTTAAGAGAACAGACAGAATAGCACATGTTTTTTGGTGACAGAGATCTATGGATGGCTCATCCTGTGTCCTCTGTGTCTCTGTGTTCACCGTTACAACAGACTTCCCTGCTTTAAGTTCTCCAGACGCTAGAGTAAATAAAATCCTTTGAAACACCAAGGAGGACAAAAAGTACAAACACCAAGTTTTCTAACCACATAGAGTACACATACTCAACAACTTTGAAAAATGCCCGCTGAGTGTAGGGAAGAAAAAACGTTGACAGCTATAAAGACTACTGAAAGCATACTGTTGTTCACACAGGAGGTAGGGTTACAACAGGACAACAACGAGAAAGAGAGAGAGAGGCGAGTGAGGAAGAGAGAAAGACAGACTGAGGGAAAAAGAGAGAGAGAACGAGAAGACAGCTTCACTGGTTCTGCCAAACGATGGTCAAATATTACAAAATATTCTATTAACAATATTCACAAAGAACCCGGGCTCAGGACAGATTTGTGTCAGAAATTCTCAGCAAACGCCTTGTGCTTTTAATAGTAGTGATTTGAGTTCAAAATGTACTTTGTTTTTGGTTTCTTTGTTAGAGAATTTAGTTATTTGAGGTCTGTAGGGCTGTAGCAGCCACAATGTGAAGAAAAAGAAACGGGGTAGGAGGGGGGGATTCAGAAAACTATAAAAACTAAATAAATCTCTTTTTACTCCAGCAACAGGCACATATTGTGTAAAAGGCTTGTAGCTGAGAATTTCGGACAGAAATGTGTACAATGGACCCTTCAGAGTGGCAGCTAATCAAATATACCATATACTGAGCCATAGAGACTTCCAGAAGAATTGAAACACAGGTTCAATCAACTGAGACAAACACAATCTCACACACACACACACACACACATACATACTCACAGGCACATACCTCCTATCCAAAACGTTACAATTCCTCTATCTAGCAAAAAGTCACATACACTCATTCACAAATATGAAACTCATTGGTAACGCCATCACAGACCCACCTATCATATTTCATCTTTTAAAGGATTTTCACTCAGGTGGAATAATGTTGGACCTGAAAAAGAATGGTGGCATATTTATCTATCAACAGGTGAGTGGACCAAAAAGACACAAAACAAAAGTAAATCAGTGGAAAGAGTTCTGATCATGTATTGTTATTTTTTTCCCTTTGAGTTTTCTTCCCCTTCCCTTATGTCTCCTGCTAAAAATAGACGATGAGAGTCAAACTGAAGTGGAAATCATAAAAAGGTGCGTTGTGCACAGTGACACATGACTTGCTCATCTCTGACACTTGGGAGGCACACTCTCACACGCCTCCTCATCCAAAACGACTCCCAACACGTATTCTTCACTCTTTCACACACACGCACACACACGCACACGCACACACACAAACGCACTCACATACACGCACACACACATGCGTGCCAACCACTAACATGAATACACTGTATCTAAAAGCCATCCTTCTGTCTGTACAGAGAGTCCATGTCGTTACAGTACATGACCAGCAGAGGGCAGGCTCCACCACGGCCAAACTAGGACTCTGAATGCCTTCTCATTCCCAGTCCTCCTCTGTCCCTCAGTCTGTCTCGATGAGTCTTTGTCTGTCTTTCTGTGTGATGCGCCTGCACTCTAGTCTTCACAGTGCGGACACCTTCACAACGTTCTGGTGGGGCAGATCGCCATCAGGAGTCGTCACTGGCGGTGTTGGAATGCTGATGATTGCTGTGGTGATCTGGTTGCTCTGGCAGTTCAGGGACGCTGGCTCATCTACACGCATGTTCAGACTGGAGCGGCTACAAGAAGGAAAAGAGGACACCAAATGAAGGCTTAGGATAGTATTGTCCATGTTGAAACATTTTGCTAAAAGTTACTGGTTCATGTCCTAGACCAGTGGGGAAAAAGGAAATGTGAAACCCTCCTCTTGCTTTTGACAGCTACTGTTCAAGGTCAAGGTTGTTTTCATTGTCTCCGAAAGGATAAAGTCATCTTAGAAGTGCTCTTAACCAAAAAAAAAACTAATTTGTACCCCTTTCAAACTGAACAAACACCTCTTAAATCACCATTAGAGTGAATGGCTCAGCACGTTTTATGGAACTAAAAAAAAACAAGGTGTTATTGTGAAAATGTTGATTGTAGTGTCAAACCCACTGAGAATCAACACCTAACCCAACACAGCTTTTAGCAGCTAATGGAACTGTGGTCAGTTCAAATAACAGAGTCAAAGCAAAGGTTATCCTTGCACTTAAGCAAATTTGAATGTATTGTTTTTGGAACAAGTCATAAATAAGGGACCCAAACAGTTTTTCTCTTAAATGTAAAAGCACAAATATACAGGAAAAGTGTTCTGTTACTTATCTTGGGGGTACAACTAAAAGAACAAAAGATAAGCTTCAACAAGCTCAGAACAATCTAATGAGGGTCGGCTTAATCTCAGTCCAAGAACACATATCAGCGCAAACCATTTTGTCCCTCTGTTAAAGGTAGAGTTCAACAGTTAAAACTTATTATGGTCTTCAACATTTTATAAGGCCTTTGTCCAAATCATTTTTACCTGGTATCTTCAGTATGTGTGGGACCCTCATGGCCTAAATATGAGGGCTAGTGTATCTAACCTGACACAACCCAAATCTAAAAAAGTAAAGTAGGGAGAAGCACATGAGGGAGGATTTGAATAAAATCCCCAAATAATCTAAATCTGCCCATTCTCAGAAAAATTTATAAAAACAGCTGAAAAAAATGGATGCTGAGCAAGTAAGTATAGTTCTAACTGTTTGTCTGGTTTCTAAATGTTTTATCTGGGTGAGAGCAGGACTGTCTCACAGTGTTTTTTTATTTTTATTTTCTATGTACAATATTGATATATTAGTAGCATGCACATGTCATCCCTTTCTCCTGCCTGCCTCCTTACCTAGGCTTCAGGACCGCAATGGAAATAAGTCATGTGCCTTTATTGCTATATCCTGATGCATTTTATTACTGTTTGCATACTTGTGTACTGTATATCTAATGTATCAAATAAAATCAACCAATGAATAAATCAATCAACTGTGGCAGGTGAAAAAAGATAAACGTCAAGCAAGCTCAACACGCCCTAACATTTGGTGTTGGCGGACCATACTCAGAGCTAAAAGGTGAGAGAATATTCAACCTGCATTTGTAAGATGACCAGAAAAGCAACTCCCCAGGGATGCTCATGTTGTTCTGTGTGTTCTGTGTGTGTGTGTGTGTGTGTGTGTGTGTAAGTAGGTGGCTGTTTGCATTCACTGGTTGGATGTTTTAGAGACAAAGCGATCAAACTATTTTTTTTAACACAATAATCGGTAGTTTAAGTCACTGTGAAAGGCCTTTGCCAGTGCAACCTGTTCAGATTCATGACACAAAAGTATATGAAGGATTCTGGTTATGTTGTGGGGACAATCTGAAAGTCATTAGCCATTAGCTCTAAAAGTGAATCTGGTTAAAAGTTACTTGCTAAGATGTTGCACTACTAGTACAGATTATTGAAGCCAAAACACAATTGACTTATTTAACAAAAGAAATAAAAAGTGGATCAGTGGATGGCAGCCATCATTTCCTCATTGGCTTCTGAATACCAACATTATTTATCAAACGCATTATTCATATTCAGATTCCAAAAAATCTTCATGGAGGTATGTTGAGGGAACATGAGCAAATTAGAAAAGTAAACAACTCTTTGTCTGCACATCACAGTCTTACCATACAGTATAGAGCTGTGTAAGAGAAACAAAGTGATACTTGAGCCACACATGACTTTAACATCAAAGCACACAAGTTGAAGGTCATTAAAGCTGAGCTCACCTGGTGCTGAGGGGCTGGATGTGGATGGTGCTGAGCTCCTGCAAGCCTTGTTGATGTGTGTGCGTGTGTGTCAAAGGCTGCATGTGTGCTGGGGCACTGGCATTCGGTAAAGGGGTGTGGTGCTTCTTGCTTCGGCGGGTGCAGCACGTGCCCGTCACGCCATCTTGGCTGGACAGGGAAGGGCTTCGAGACGGGTAATTCTGCAGCCCCGCCTCCAGGTAGCTCTGCTGGTAATACTGCTCGTCCACAAACTCATGGTTCTACAATCAAAGACGAAGAAAGCGACAGAGAGTCATAAAAAAAAAAAAGATGTGGCATTTACAACATTTATATTTATGACCATGTACTGTACAGGTACAGGTTTTCTGCTTCATAGTCTGGGTCAATAACTCCTCTAAGAATGTGTGATTATTTTTTTTATTAAGACGTGTGAGTGGCTCTGTGGTTCAGCACGCACATCACATATTGTTTAGTGTGTTGGAGCTAAGCTCAGAATTAATTATCCACCGTCAGTTCCCTAAAGAGTCTACGATCTCTACTTTAATATCAATAATGGATCACATGAGTTGTAAGAGACAGGGGTCGTTCGTAGCGATGAACCTACACATAATTATTGATTATTGAATAATATTTGATGGACACAAACTCGACTTCAAAATAATTCATGTTGCCCCTCTGCTGGAGGTGTAAAAAAGCAACCGTTTGCTCACATGTTCGCAAAAAATCATATCAGTGTTGTGTTTACAGCTCCTTTCATCTGCCCTTTACATTCATGCCGACCTACTTGTGGTCCATATTCACAAATATACAAGGTGAGAAATGAGAGTTTGGATGTGTGCTAGATTCTTTCATTTGCCAGGCCGAAGCAGACAGAGCGTCTGTATCACACACAGGCAGACAGGGGTGTATCATAAATGCAGAGTACCGGACATCACGCTACAGTGGGCTGCACTTGCACTTGCCCATGCACATACAAACCCTGTAGCTCTTTACACATTTAGCCTGGCTGTCAGTTATTTTGAACTAATGAGTCACAGCTACACACGGAGATGTTTGGATTAATGCACAATCCACTATTGGGTTCATCCGAATGTTAAATAAATATCTTGAAATCTAACATAATTGAACCTTGATTCGTGTGCGATTCTGGAAAGAAAAGCAAAGGTTTTGTACATTGTTTTGATGTATCATTAGCGGAGATATTATTGCGATATTATTATCATTGCACTCACAGTGGTTTTCTCCAGACAGTGCAGCAGGTGGTGGTGCTGGCTCTCTAGTAGAGAGGTGGACTTGCTTAACCGCTGCTCCTCCTCAGTGGAACTCTGTAACACACACACACACACACACACACATAAAATGAGTGTAATACTACCGTTTTCATTTTTTAATCAGACGTGGGAGGTGCACGGCCGGCTGCTGTCTGAGTACCTGATCTGAAAGGTTCATCTTGTATGGAAGTTGCTTCAGTTGGAGAAGGAGACAAAATGACAACAGACAGGTAGAATTTTACTACTGGTCATCGTTCAGCACTGAGAACAGACCATCATGCCAATCAGACACAGGGAACATAACTATTCTGACCCTGAGAGGCATGTCTGCTAACATCAGTCGAGCCAGTGCATTGGTCTTTGCTGGAAGAGAGACATCTACCACAACTCCCTCCTAATGGCTGTACAGTATATACAATTCATATAAAAATTTCCATCATGACATTTCGCCCTCAATCTCTGTTATTGCAAAGACTGGCTACAAGCAGATCCTTAATGACTTGTTTTCCATATTCCTTCTTTTCTATGCCGTGGCCTGTTTATGTATTTATTTGTTTGTGTATCTGTGCGTGAACAAGTGGCCGCTATTTCTACTTCTGTGGCGGTTTGGATAGGAGGCTCATTTCTGGGCAGCGGTGAGGCGAGGTGAGTCGGAGTAATAGTGGACTGCTGGGGAGCGTAGTGGATCCTCTAAGAAAGTAAAGAAACCAGCAAAAACAACAAACACAACATTTGATTGTATAATATTCAGCAGTTCATTTGCTTATATGCAGTATTGCATTTGCAGTATTTGTAAGTGCAGTATGTTTGTATTGTTCTCCAACAAATCATGTGACTGTCAGGAACTTATAGAAAACACTCTTACAACACATACAATTGTTTAGTCTTTAATCGTTTGCTTTATGCACAGTCTGTTTCTGAAGTAATATTTGAAACAGATTCCCTTTAAATTTATATTATGCAGAATATTTGCATAAAGGATTTGGGGTTAATATCCTTATATATAATATCTAAGTAGGGTTTTGGGAAGAGCTAGTACACAGAACATGCAGATTAATCTGCTTAATTGTTATAAAATATGGCCATAACAGCCTTGGCTTGAGCCTGGAAAGATGTCTCTTCAGTATATTGCAGAATGCCATCATTGTTCTTGTCAGAAATAAAGCAATGCTTGACATATACAGACTTTCAATGGGTTGCATCAGTCTTCCCAGGCAGAAGCTGTGGTTGAGCAGTTTATAAAAAACAAAGCCAAAAAATACTGCCCTGATCCTGCATGCTCCGCAGCACTTGCCGTAAGGTAAGTAAAATGCCATGTTTGGAAGATTTGTAGTAGCAATTTTCTGTTTGTTAAGCGGGGCGGCTGGTGCTCCAAGCAGAAGCTTCTTTGCTGAGAGGGTACATTTCTGTGCTGATGACTCGGTTTGTCCTTGCCAAGACCGCTCACCTGTTCGCGCTCCTTATCTGTACCTAACACAGCAGTAAAACACAGGTGTTTACCATGAGTTATTTCTGTCTTTCTCTATACATGCGACCGCAAGTCCAGATCAGCAGTCTGTCTGGAGGCGGCTATGGCTCACCACCCAGGTGGCCGCCATACTGTAGAGGCTGGAAACAGCTTGATCTGCTGAGCGACAAAACACACTTTGTCGCTCTGCATGGTGCTGTACATGTTGTTGGTAAATAGCTGCCTTAGCATTATACTTAAGTTGGACAACAATTCAAATTTTATTGAGCAGACATTAATCTTTAAGTAAGTCTGTGAGTCCCTACCAGCACTGACACTCAAAACTAATGTGATACAAGACACATAATATATTGAACAAATAACTGTATCTATGCAAAGAAGTAAAACATCTTAAAGTACTGATTAGAGGTTCTCTCAGTGTGGTTTACATGACAAAGCCACTCACCTTTTTCTTTTGCATTAATGCTGTGCTGGTTAGTAAAGTGGTGAAATCACTATAACAAGAGCATACTGAACGTGCATTGCTCTATAAAGTTATAATGTTCCCAAATTCCAATACAATATTAACTAAACTACAAAATTTGTAATCCTCATGAAGCAGTGTGCACTCTATAATGAGTCCTAAATAAAGCCAAATCTTCATAGGAATACTAATATTATAAAACAATAAATAACACATTTTTGTTGTATTTTTTGTGTATCTCCTTATCCCTATTAAAAGTCTCTCTTAACACTGTTGTGTCAAGAAGTAATCTTGAATCTTAAACTTTATCGTTCAGTAGACACTGTGCGGGCAAGCTTTACTCATGACCATTTGCTTCCAATTAAGATGAATGGAAACATAACCACATATATAAAAAAAACAACACTTCAGCCTTTGCAGCACATTGTCTCAGCCACTTAATATGAATGCAATGAGTTATCCAACCCTAACTTTAGTATAAGCGCTGGTGCCATTCAGATTATGTCCTAGCCATTGCTATTGAAGAAAGAGAGCGTTATAGAGACAAATAGAGAGAGAGAGAGAGGTAGAGAGAGGAAGAAGCACTTGTTTTTGTTTTTGCGCTGTGTCAGCCCCGGGCCACGATGGTGCTTGCGAACTGCAACATTTTGGTGAGGCAAAGAACATCCTTGAGTTGTGTTTACATTCCCTGCTGCATTGCCTGAAGCATGTTCCTCAGCTGGGCAGCTGGGCTCAGAGATGCTCACATCAGAAGCGCTGCTTATCGAATGAGATCACAGTTAGCTGCTCTGATGGGACGCTGGGTGCATTCTACGAATTGATAATTAAAGGAGGGACAAACGAGGCCTGCATCCGATGACTTAGTTATTGGCCACTCGGAAATCCTCAGAACCGCTTCTCCAAGGAGAAAATCGGCAGTTAAAAAAAATATAAATATGTCATATGTGGTTTGGTAAACCTGAGGAAAACTGTGAAGAGACACAAGTGAAGCATGGTGTGTGTGTGGTTCGGAGGCTGGTCTTACCGTGAACTCCAGAGCTTCGTTGAAAAGGCCATTGCGCTTGCTGTGGAGGAAGGCGTTGGAGCTTCCTGTCTTGGCTATTCGTATCCTGGCCAAGCGGGCTTTCTGCAAAGAGCAAGAGACCAAAGAAAGCACTTGTTAGACAGTGCCTACACCACATCCTAAGTCAGAGTGATTGGGTATAACCTGACACGTCCCACTAATTTGAGCTACAGCACTTTCACATGCTTGATATCTTAGTTGTGATCTGAAAGATCAAATCAAACACGTGCTGCTAAAGCATTCACTCTGATCTCCTGTGATAAATTCACTCTGATCTGCTCTGATAGTAATAAATGATTTATAGTGACTACACGATAACACAGTCCTTGGGTTAAAAAACAGTCAGAGAGGAAACTAGAACCAAATCCTGCATGAATTAAGCAGCTATGTGTCATTCTGCATTTAAATAATGAATTAAATTTATTTGGGCTGTTTTTGTGCTGCCGTGTTAGCGGTTTTGTTCGACAAAAATAAATCAAGGAAGTATATCAGTAGTGTCGGCTTAAATGCATCTTTAGTCATCAGAGTCGTACGCCATGGTTAGTGCACAGTCCAGCTGCTTTTCTCTCCTCATCCCTTTCTCTCACGCTGTCAAATCTCTCCTGTGAGGCAGTCAGCAACAGAGATGAACAAGAAGAAGCAAAGGAATATGAAAGAGGACAGATGCAATCTGGTCCTTGGAGTGACTTCTTTATGCATCAGTGGCTTTGACAGTGAAAGGATTCTACTCCAACGTCCTGTTTTCATGCTCTCCCCGAAGCGCACTGTGTCTAATGAATGTGTGTGTGAAAACATGTCTGAGTGCACACTCATTTGTGTACACAGGCCTGTGTGATAAATGAAGGTCTCAATAAATCTCTCAGTTACCAGAACAACTGCTTTTACAGGATAGTGTAATCTGAGTCACTCACTTCTCAAAGGCCCGCCATTTTCCTGTCAAAGTCGAGAGCTGGGTGTCGTGCTGGCTGCAGTTACAAAGTGTGCGTGTTTCTGTTGCTTCGCTTTCTGCATTTTAAAATAGAATGACGGATTCATTGAGCGGAAATTGGTAGAAGGATAATGTGAGCTTTGTAAATGATGAGCAGAGAGAGAGAGAGAGAGAGAGAGTTTAGCAGGAGCCCCATGCACCGCTGCGGGGGGGTTAATTGAGTGTGTGAATGTGTGTTTGCATATCTTCATGTGTGCATGCACGCCTCGTCTTCATAGCTGAATTTCCATACATTTTCTTTACAAACCATATAGAGCCACAGCAGAACTACCTGGCTCAGTGAGAGTATGGTAATGTACCGGTATGGTAATTTAAGCTCATCCCCTCACTTGAGTTCCATTTAAAACACGGTAATGTTTGTTGACCTGGAGGTAACTCTTGCTGTGATTTAGTAATCTAAAGAGAAACAGAGATAAACAGGAGCGCATGCGGGCACACACATGCACAGCAGCCAATCTAAACTGTAGCATCTATAGCACAAACCCAACTCCCTTCAAATTGTTTACCTTCTCCTGCATCTTTATCTTTTTGTCTCTTTCACCCTCCCTCCAGCTCTCCTTGACAAGTTTTCCTCGCGGTCTTTGTGCCCTCACACTCTAACATCTATGTGCATTTTTCTTTTTTGCTGGCACAGCATTCCCACAGGCCTTTGGGATAACCCCTCTTAATGTTCTGGCATTGTGCTCTGCCAATGGGATTGTTTCTCTGGGGTCACCATGCAAACAGCAGCCCGTGACTGTGGCGATGGTTGCCAGGCAGCAAAGGGGTAATGAAGGGGATGTTAAGAACATGTCCTGTGAGATTGCATCTACTCCTGCAGTTCTCTGATGGATTCCCTGGGCTTTTGGAATCCGGCCGCTTGTGTCTAAGGCCCATCTGTGCTTTCAGGCAGAGCCACGGCACGACAGATTGAGCCTGGATTGCTGCTGAAGCATCATTGAGAGCACACAGGAGTGAAAGGAAGCCATGGACAAGGGGCTTTCATTAACACCTACACATACACAGAATACCATGTGGAAGGTTAAATGGCCAAAAAGTGTATCTGCTGCACATTCCTTCACACAGAGACACATACAGTCACATATACACCACATATCCTGGCACACACACACACACACACATTCACACAGAGTGGAAATTATAGTGCTCCGCTCTGTTATAGGAGATTGTAATAACAAAATAAATGTGTTCTCAGTTCTGGAACAGTATTTCCCGCACAAATAATATACTTTGGGTCATAGGTTCACAGAAAGCGGATGATTCAGCATGAGGTGTTTGTTAAATGATTAAATATACTTTCGATGCTAAATGTGTCTGTGGTCGCTCAACGGCTCTTTACATTCAAATATAAGGACCTCTGTCAGCATTTTTAAACTAATGAGGGTTTAAGGAATACATCATTTCTGTCCAATACAGATGTTACAGTATTCTTAAACACCAACTGTAATCACATGTATCCCTGTGTCTTTGTGTTGTGTGGCCGACTGCTGTCTAGCTGTTAACCAGTGTCACCGTCTGCCTATGATCGGATGCTGAACGATGATGCTTTATGCAAATATGGTTTAAAAAATAAAGTGATTTGATTGGCAGTAAAGAAACAAGTTATTTAGAATAATTAATACAGAAACAGTGGGCGCCATCAACCAAAACATATAAAATTCTCATCAACACGGGGCATGTGATTTACATTTCATTTCAGTTGGACTTTGAAGTAAGAAAAACGAAAATCCTAAATACTGTAACGCATGCCAACCAATCAGAACACTGATGCTCAATATCACCGGTTGAGATAATACATACACCCAAGGGCCAAAAACTGATCCAAACACCTTTTTTCTCTTTGTTTCCCCTTCTTCCTGCCACGGAGCCACGATTTAGGATCAATCACACTTCAAAGACTATAGCTTTACAGGATGCAAGCCAGCACAAATGCTTCATTTTAACACCATTTGCTGCCAGTTGAGGAATCTAAACTGGCATATCCTCAAATGATCAAAAAAGGCTACATGCCTACTTAGCTCCCTTGCCGTAATCTGCTGAGCATTGCAAGTTTTGTTAGAAGTTAATTTTTTAGTTGAAAGTGAAAGTTAAAGAATTCATGCCACCTTGTGAGTTACAGCTTCACAAGACTGCCTATATAGGATTTGGCTGAGTGAAAAGTGGAGCAATCGAGCTGTAAAACCAGATTAGGTTCTGCCCCAGGCCTGCCTTGAAACTGTACACGTGGACGAGGAGACCATCTGATGAGGAAGCACACACACACACACACACACACACACACACACACACACACACACACATGCACATAAATAACTGTGGAAGAGTCTCATTTTGTTTTGCAGCTGCCACTCATCTAAGGAGTTGCTTTTATACATGCTGACATTTCTGCCACAAGGAAATAAGTCAGATACTTGCTTTACTAACACACACACACACACACACACACACACACACACACCACACACACACACACACACCACACGCACACACACACAAGGAGGGTCAGAGAGAATGAGAGAAAAAAAAAGACAAATTTGGGAAAAACAATCCATCTGGGAGTTTGTGAAGGCAGAGAACTCAATGGTGGCAAAAATTGATTCTGTGGAAATCAAGTCCTCCGACACCTCTGGCCCACATATCTATCTTCCTCTGAAGCAAAGACGTCTTAACCTCGGACTAACACCACTCAGAGACTAAAATACCTTTGCTAAGCCTGGATTACCTCCTCTTTATAGAGAAGTGCAGTTCTGCTCTACAACTGGTGTGATGTTTAGGATGTATATTTAAATTTTCTACCAAGGACATAATTCATAGCAGCACTCTTGACCCCCCACCACTCTGTGAGGTCCCCTGTCAACATCCCTCCAACTCTCTTTAGGTCTTCTTCCAAAGTGCAGACAACTTTATTGATTGTCTAGAAGAGAAAAAGACTCTCAGCCAGAAGTCATCTCCACCCTTTGACTTCAACCTTCTGAGGGAGTGCTAAAAACAATTGGGAGACGATTAAGAGCAAACGGAGTGAAACTGAGAGGAAGTGTTACGGGGAGGAGAACTTGTTTTTGTTTGGTTTTGTTTCTGCCGTGTCAGCCTCGAGCCAATACAATGCTCAAGATCTGCAACAGACAGTCATTTTGCTATTCACTAAGTTTGAGGACAACAACTGGTCCAACCGGTGAACAATTTCCAGTCCAAGTGGGGAAAAAGACGACGGCAGTAAAAAAAATAGATGGCAAGTGAATTTTCACAGAAGCAGGAACAATAATGGGAAAGAATGAGAAATAAGTACTGTATACATCCTGCTGCTCTACACCTGAAGCATAATTTATGATTTACATTTGAACCATTTTGTCAAAAAAAGAGCCTTAACTGTTTAGCTCTACATGGTACAGCTGCATTAGTCTTTGTATACTTGTGGGTAGTTTTACAAGATCTGTGATTTGTAAATGAGGCAAAGGGGTTTCATGAAAGAAACTTGTATGAATGTATCAAACTAAAATCTTCCCCCCTTTATTGACAATCGACAGGTTTGCTTGAATGAGAATACGTCACGTTACAGTGACTGTTGTGTCAGAGAGCCCCTTATTTTGTTAAAGATAAAGAAAACAATTGCAGATACTTCTCGCAACTCATTCGCTTCAACTTGTTGAATGAGATTTGATCATTAACATGCCCTTAAATTGCCATATAAAGCTATTTATTCCGCTCCATTTCTGGGAATGTTTCGTTGACAAACCCATTACCCGAGAGCAAAAAGAAGGGCTTAATACTGTGGAACTTTAGGTCCTGCTGTCAAAAATCAGCAGACTAAAACATATTACATCTATCAGTGTCAGTACTGTAGCTGTATTTGGGGACCCGAAACCATTATAAAATATTAATAGTAGCTGTACAAATCCAACTGAGAAGACCTACGTACATATCATTCACAGAACCAGGGAACCACATCCAGGAGAATACTATAGGTACCCTTAAAAGTTAAGCTCATTTAAATTCATGCCCCCCTCTTTTTTAATCCTTCTGTATCACTTGCCCTTTTGAGATTCTCCATTTAAATCGTGCCCTCTTTCAGGTGTACAATTCAGAATTTGTAATTAGACCCACCTGAGGATATCATTACCTTTCATGCAAATAAGCTCCGAGGAGCAGCTAAAGAGTAACCCCTGCAGATTGGACACTTTGTTCCGGATCATTTTATGGGATCATGTGTAAAGACAGCGAAGGATTTAAACTCAGTGTTCAATTCATTTTAGAGCAAAAGTAGTGACTCTGAAGACTACAGGGAGGCAGAATAGAGAATATACGACTGTCTCAACTGTGTGTTCCTCTTTGCCACACAGCAACTAGTGGCATCCTCATGTATCTTCCCCATTGTGCAGTGAGATAGATCGGGGGCTGTCTGTCTACCACCACCCAGATGGATGCCTAATTGTAATGGGAGCCCAGAACAGCTAACAATTAGACCTGGATGAAGATGGATGTAATTGAGGGGGGAGAGAAAAAAAGAGAAGAGAGGAGGCTGGAAAATGCTGAGGGACTAATACTGCACTTCCTCTCCTCAATAATTCCCCCTTCTTTTCCTCCTGTCTGCTCTCCCCTGGTCTTTTAAGTACTGAGAAAGGCAATCTTGAATGGCTATCCTATTTTACTCTCAGTTAAACAGAGCCTTATTCTAAGAAATGGTCTGAGGAAGAATGGATTTTCCGTGAAATATAACCATGTGCCAGTAATAAATGCTGAGGAAATGACGTTTTCCTATGGTAAATGACCAGTGACACTTGTTAAGCGGTTTGCATAATGGCTGATGTCATATGTCATTCAGGTTATGGAGCATTAAAGAACAATACATGGGATGCAGACAGTAGTAATGGGGTATTGAAGGAAATGGCATGCCTGAGTAATTCATGGCATGGGACATTAGAGATCACAGTTGTCATTAGCAATGAAAGAGTGGAACATACAATGCTAATGGCTCTATAATACACTCTCCACACTGGGATTACCATCTTTTATAGTGTGAGGGACCGTTGCCTGCCAACCAAGAGTCAAAGAACATTAAATTAATGCAACGTGTAATGAGCTGAACACATGTCAGCAGCATTTGTTATAAAAGGCAGTAAAATCCATTGCACTTGCTATGAGCCATACAGGACTCATGCCGCATTTCCACTGCATGGTACGGCACGGCTGTACTCAACCATGACTTTCTATTTTTTGTAATTTTCTGTAAGTTGAAGTATTGGATAGTACCTGGTAATTTTTTGCCGATAGTTAAAACACTACAGACCATTGATTGACGCTGACGAGAATGTCATTAGTTTTGCAGGTATTTCGTCATTAACAAAAGTATTGCACACGTTGATATTTTGACTTAAGCATGGCTAAAGAGAGGCAGAAAGGAAAGGTTGTTTTAGTTAATAACCAGTTGGGACGTGAAATCAAATCATTTCCACAGCATCTACCACTAAAGCTAGCACAATATGTAATTCCAGATATACTCTACTGATCTCAAGCACACAAGCTTAAATGCTAAGTAACACTTAATCCTGTAGGCTAATTAAAGACGGAGATTGTGCACAGATTGCATCTCCTAAATGCTTTAAAATATCACATTTGCAAACCTATCATCATCGTTGGCACTTAAGACTTTGATTTGCCGTAGTAATAATGCTCTCAAGGATCAAGGCATCCAGGTGGAATATTATTATGAAGGCAATGATAAGGCGTTTGAGTCATGCCGTTATGAAATAGAAAAAAACGTATCCGTTTGATGTACGGGTGCTTGAGTGAATCGCTGACCTAGGGAGACGTACAATTGCCAGAGGGAGTCATTCAGTGCTGGTTACCAACGACAGCACTGCCCTGCTACACTGGTCAGTTGGTGGGTACTTCTAGAGGTGTAGGAGTCTGGTACCGAGCGGCGTTTGGGACACTGCACCACAATGCAGCTCAGTTGAGAACACTTAAGAAGGTGGAACGGACCAAGGTCAGGCCTAAACTGACAGAAAGTATGGTGCACACACACACACACACACACATTCAGATGCACACACTTACACATACAGACGGACAGACACGCAGCCTCCTTCCAGCTAGCACCTCATCTGGGTGATGGCTATTTCAGGAAAGCACACAGCATTAGGACACACATCGCCTCCAGCTCTCCCCCCTTTCGACTCTCCCCCTGCCTCCCTCCTTCCCTCTGGCTTTCCTCCTCACCACTCCTCTCTCTCTTTTCTGCGTCAACACTATACATCTGAATGGCTCCAACCGGTTTTCAATCTAGATAATTTTCCCAACCTTCCAACCCTCTTACTGTCCCCTCTGTGTGTCTTTTCGTCCCCGCACACTTGGCTGCGTTACACCGGAGTCTTGCTTGGCAGACAAGGTTACGGTTAGTTAAGTCTGGGCAGCGGTCAGGCCACGGTCGAACTACAGGACTTTAAACAGGTTTAAACTACAACCAGAGAGCATGTGCTGAGATGGATGGCAGTAATCACAGAGAGGGTGAGAGAGAGAGGGAGGGAGGGAGGATGGATGGAGGCAGAGGAGCAGAAATGAGCGGAGAAGAAATAAGCAAAGGGAGCGAAAAAAGCCTTGCTAAGAGAGGTGTGAACGAGGGTGATGAGAGAGAGGAATGGACTCTGAAAATATGTGTCAGTCTGTGCATGTCTGCCAGCAAACAGCAAACAAACACACTACTATCTTTCTCAGGAGAACACAAACTGTCAGGCTTGCCTTCAAGCTATGATTACCAGCCCAGTTTTGTATGTGTGCCAGCTGATGCTTTACCTAGTTTGGCTCATGGACACACCACAACAGGATTTTTTTTTTTTTACGGTCTAAAGGCTGGGCTATTTACCCAAAGGAAGATAGGATCTTCAAATCTTCCACAGTTTAAACACGAGTTTACTGAATCCCTTTATAAATGTGTGCCTGCATGTGTTTTTATCGCTATACTTACAAGGTTAAAATCTCCCCGCAAGGACAAAATCATGTGAAGACGGAAAATAGCTGATATTCACTTCTTTGACAGGCTATTTTAGGATTAAGGCTTGGTTTTTTGTATGAGATTGGAGTCAAAATAACATTTACGTTTAGTTAAAGGAATACTTTGGTTTGGGGGAATTTGATATTGTACATAAAAATACAAGTTTTTCCTACGTTCGGCTCAGGTCATGGGTGTTAAGAAAGAGCTCAATGTTGTAGATTTAAAGCCCTTGGAAATTGATTCATAGTAATAAATTGACTCAGATAATCTGTTTCTTTAGGAATCGGTGGGTAAAGCTGACCACATCTGATTGACAGTGATAAAACAACCCATCAACCATTTAAATCAGGTTTTGATTCAATCTTTTTCCAAGATTGCCCCGCCCAGTTCAAACAGCACAGAGAGCACACAGAAATCTCTCTTAGGATATAACCAAAGATTTGGGAGAACATGTTGTTTCCCCTGTAGCTTATAGGGAGAAGCTGATTGAGAAAATCTACCTTTTCTCAGCAATGCTTTCACAACAATATAAAAGAATCTGAGTTTTGGGTTGCCAGTTGGTATAAAATCCCTTTAGCCTGTGTTTATTTATTTATATTTATTTGGTTATAATGTAGTGCAAATGCAAATGTTGGTTATAATATTAAGTCTCTAGTTATACATGTTACTAAGTTAGTTAAGATCTTGTTCGAGATTTGTCAAGGTTTTTCCATAAGGTGCATTAGAGGGTTATAACTTACACACCCTTATTAGAAAGTGGAACTAAAAATCATTTTATATCGACGGAATATTGAATCTATAAATCTATACTCAATAAAAATAGATCTGAAGTTGTATATTATATACACACACACATATATATATATATATATATATATATACATGTATGTATGTATATGTATATTACAGCTTGCAACTAATGTAGATCAGCTGCCCCTTGATCGCATTGAAACCCCAGAACTGATATATAGGCTAACCTTGGAAATGATTAAAATATCAGTATTGTCTGACTGTGGGAAGGAGCTAAAAATCCCTCCAAAATGAATCAATTCAAGCAGAGCAAAGGATAAATATGAAGGTCACAGTTTAGGTATGCATGTCAAGGGACAATAGTCGTTAACGTACGGTGATACTCACTTAATATGCATAACACACCTACTGTTCATGTGAATGCAAGTCAATGTGCATTATACACACTTCATCATTAGTCTCACGGAAGACCTGAACCCTGTGGAGTCCTCTCCTTTGGGGGAGAGAGACGTCAGAGCTCCCCCTCTGAGGACAGCATGTCCGGAGGTTCAACTCCAAGTTGAAGGAAAATAAAACTGTGTTCACCTGTACCTTCTGCGCCCGCCGCTTGTCTGCTCTCTGGTTCTGGTGATAAATGCGGCTAAAGTTGGACACGATGACAGGGACAGGCAGGGCAATTACCAGTACCCCACTCAGAGAGCAGATTGAGCCAAAGATCTTTCCTGCAATCGTCTTAGGAACCATGTCTCCGTACCTGTGAGAGGTGAAAGGGAGAAAGAGAGAATAAGTTTACCCACACGTCTTATTGCGCATTTAATAAAATCTTTCTGTGGTAGCTCAACCTTCGAGTCATGCACAGCCGACTGGAGGTCATTCACATCACACACACACACACACACTATCAAAGAGTTCAACGAGCTGCCCATTCATTTCTCTTGCACAAGGCTTTCATCTTTTTTGTAGGCTTCTCTATGCCGCATGTGTCCATCCCCACCAGAATAAAGCTTGACCTGCTGACACTATCCCAACCCAAGAGAGAAAGAGAGAGGCTCCCACCAAACCTCCTCTGTCACTGAATGGCACAGTAAAGTCACTGAGAGCAGATACTATTAACCTTTAGAGAAGAGAAAGAGGAGGACGCGATGAATGCCAGGGACATTTCCCAAAAGTCATTTAGCCCAATTCAATCTGAAATATTTGCAAGTCAAAAGCAATCCCGTCTTGACTTCAAAGACAGACAACACAATTACAATAACTATATTACCCTCCTCCCTGTTTTTTTTACCCAAGAAGAAGCCAGACTGAGGAAATCAACAGTGGAAGGGAAAGACAAACGAGAAGAAATACAAAAGCTAAAAGAGCATGACTTAGGTTGGAAAAGCAACCTTTATTTCTAATGGTCTTCATTTCTTATTCATGAGTAAAAAGTGCAGGTTATTTGTTCTCGTTTTCAGGCTAAACAAGAAGTTCGACTGAATTTATTAGAACTGACTCCAAGTCCCACTACAAATAAACCTGTAATAAAAAGCCTTTGTGCATTACATATAATTAAGTAAAGACTGATTGTGGAAAGATGTTAATGTTTACTTCAATTAATCAGAATTTTGAACACAAATGTTTTCTCCTTCAGAGAGAGTTGTATAAACCTGTTAGTCACAGTTAAAATAATTACCTCCTCAGTTATTGCAAACAATAACCTTTCCTTTGTATTCATCAAATTCATTTCATCATGTGAAAAACAGCCTCACTGCAGTCAGGCTCGGCCTGGAAGAATTATGGTGTAGTTTTTGTTTTAGCTCTAAATTATTATTGCACGAATAAAATCAAACGGTACAATTACTGCGAAGCACTTGTGCTAGACATGTTGCCGTGTGCATATTACAGATTCTCTTGGCTAAACAGACAAAGAAGAGAATTTCCTGGACACACTGATCTGTTAACATATCTTTTGCACATTTGCAGTTTGGTTGGCGCAGAGAGGCTGAGAGGAAAAGTCTCAACAGAAGCAAAGCCAGAAAGACAGCAACAAAATGTTTCAGGTGAATACGTCTCTTCTACGGCTCGTCACACTCATCCCTGTAGCAAGCAATGTGACGTGTCAGAAACAGTGAAACTTGAGAGATAGGCTGGTGTCAGTGAGCTGTAGTGTGAATAAACCACAGATAGGTGGAATTAGAGATGTTAAGCTACTGTCACGCACTAATGGAATCACACACATATGCTATACGCACCTGCTTAAATACTGTCTATTTAGGAAGTGTACACTTAATTCTAAACATACAGATTTGCATATGCAGTACATGCATCAGTGGTATAGAGTACATTTTCTTGTATCATACTGTATGTATGTATGTGTGTGTGTGTGTGTGTGTGTGTGTGTGTGTGTGTGTGTGTGTGTGT
>CALSBV010010214.1:643053-653053 GCA_943590825.1 Bovichtus diacanthus
TGTGTGTGTGTGTGTGTGTGTGTGTGTGTGTGTGTGTGTGTGTGTATGTATGTATGTATGTATGTATGTATGTATTTATGTATGTATGTATGTATGTATGTATGTATGTATATATATGTATGTATGTATGTATGTGTGTATGTATTTATGTATGTATGTATGTATGTATGTATGTACGTATGTATGTATGTATGTACGTGTGTAAGTGCTGTATTCTGAGGTAGTTTTTACTTTTAACTCAACAATATTTATTTGGCAGGCATAGTTACTTTACAGATGAAGATTAAAAAAAAAATAAAAACAATTAAATAAATCATATGAAGAAGAATAATGAAGAAATCTATAGGTGTTTTTTTTTGTCTTTTCAGTAATGCAAATGAAGATGGACCGGCACACGTCTGTCATCTCTCTGGCCTGCACTAATGAAAACATAGTTCTGAATATTTTATTCCATTCCTGCTAATAGATCCCCCTACATACTACACACTGGGCCTTTAAGTAAAATATCTGAATACTTCCTGCCAACACACTGACCTACACTTTATTAGGTACATCTTGCTAAAACTAATGCAGTCTGATTCAACAGTCCTGCAATTAAACCGACCTTCAGGAAGGTTATGATGTTCAGTTTGTGTTGCAGCCGCTTTAGAGAAATGTTGTTTCAACTTTAAGGTCATTTTGGAGGCTGCAGTTTGTGGTGCTGTTCAATTGTATTAGGTTATAATGAAAAGTGTTTCTAATATTTAGTGTGCCCTCATTGATATAAACAGGGTTGGCAAAATGTTACATACATTTCTCAGTATAATGCAATACAACCCAATGGAACCACAAACTACATCCTCCTACATGAACATAGAATGGAGTCAACACCTCTTTGAAATTGTTTCAACAAAAACTGATAGCAATAACTTTCATGAAGGTAGGATTTATTGCAGACATGTTGCATTAGAATGAATTAGTTTTAGCAGGGTAAACCTATTAAACTATTAACTGAGTGCATGAACACACAAACAGGAAACCCACATGGATCGTATCTCCCCGTAGTTTTGAGTAATTATTAAAAAAAAAAAAAAGAATAATCCTCTTTTCCACTGATCTTTCATTAACACTGTACGTTATTGCGTGACAGATGGATATATTTTCACATGGATGCTTACAACAGGGGAATGAAACAGAATTAAGCAATGGTCCCCTGATGCATCTATAATGTATATTATAAGCCTCTATAGAATTGCAGAGTGCACGTCTAATAAATCCACCTGTTACTGCTGCTAGGCATGCATGAATATGAAAAATGCACCGACTCGTATACACATTTGTGCACACTCACATGAGTCTGAAGATGTTGCTGTAAGAACATTTTCAAAAACAGAAATCTTCACAAGAGTCTACTGCTGTGTCCTTTTTGAGCAGCATGCTTCACAGCAACGCAACGGGTGCGAGGCCGTTTGTGTAGTTACGACATTAACCGGATACAAGAACCCCATCAATACTCAAGTTTTTTCGAGTCTTGCAGATATCCAGAAGTACAAGTTTTTTAATAGCACTCATCAAATTCCTCCACTTTGACCGATCACAGCGAATAGCACTGGTTGGTATTTGACGACTTGGCAAGCAGTTTCCCAGAGGCGCTCCATAAATGAACAATAATCTGCTTAAGAAGTTGTACTCAAGATAGTTGCTTTATAATCTAATGAAGCACTTCTGTCACAGTCTGTCAGAGATAGTAAAAATGCGGAATGGTAACACACGCACACACGCACACACACACACACACACACACACACACACTAAAACACACACACAATAAAGCCATTCAGTTTATTTTAGGGAAGCAGATGAAACCTCATAATCATTAGTCACAGATTTCGGCAAAAACAAGCCCAATATGAAGCCATATAAATGGAGGGTAGTTTTCGCATCAACAAAGCAAAGCACTGCCCACACACAGTGAACCACTGGTCCACAGCCATAACTGAGAGTATACTTACAAACCACATTCATTGTCCCTTCCAAGAACTTTAATGGTCTTTCTATCCAAATTAGGCAATAACAATTCCATCAGTGGTACAAAGGCCCTATCACTACAAAACATTTTATCTCCTCCCCTCTTCAGAAGTTGTTTCCATTAGGAGGAATGAAAAGCTAATCATATTCATCTGCATGCCTTCTTTAATGGGATCCTATCAGATTGCCTGATGGAGGCCCTTCTCTCCTAATGCTACAGTCAATTTGCCGCTCCCATTTAGTCAAGCCGGCCTGTCTCTGATGATACCATTTCTGAGCCATTATACATGGCGTAGAGAATAAAACTGTGCTTGCACACATTAAAGAAAAAGTAAGTTGTAATAAGTGGCGTGAGGGTGTGCATGAGTGTGTGTGTGTGTGTGCATGTGATAAGAAAGGTGGATAAATGCTGGGGCCATTTCTAATTTCTTTCTAACAAGACTTCATTGAAGGTGGGGGTCGAGGTAAATGTCTGAGAAAGGAGGAAGATGGATAAGCAGTGAAAGGAAGTACACTGGAGGGAGAGATACTTTCTCAGCAGATGCAGTGCACCCCGGAGTTTGTTTTCTCTCCATCAGCCCTCTTGCTCCCTCGCATGCACATGTGCACAAACACACAACTGTGTGTTTGCTGTATTTAATATATGTGCACCCTCACATGCAAATACAGAGTGCATGCCTGTACACACACACACACACACACACACACACACACACACATGGGCAGGTCAGTCCTCGGTCAGGATTGTCACATCTCATCGCAGGAGGGCCAGGTCTCTGCGGGTTACATTAATAAAGGCTAGGAAGGATAGGGGGGGGGGTTGAGTGGGACTGAGTGCTCTTGTGAAGGTATGTGTGATGGATGGCCTTATCAGAGATGGTCGGAGGGCTGACAGACACACAGATTTGTGATGATGGCAGGTCATGTCATGTCAGGTCATCCCCTTAAATACCTGCTGAAGAACACAGCCAGCACACAAGGATAACACAAAACAACAAGTATGAAAGTGGCCATAATCAAGAGACAGCAGTCACAAATATTGTTTGTACAAATGATATAAATACCTGCTTTGTTAAATATACGATACTTACAGTCATTTTATGGTATGGGTACACTAAAAAACATCTGCACCATAAGCTTTAGATGAACTGATATGAGCTGGGTCACAAAGTAAATGTTTATTGCTGGAATTTGTTTTCACTTTGTTGGATCATAAAGTACTTTTATGGATGTGCTGTAAGGATCATAATGCCATTTTATTTATATGTTCTGGGTGAGATGCTTCTATTAAAAGAAAGAGAGAGAGAGAGGGAGGCAGGATAGAGACATGTGAAGTGTTGGGTTTCCATTTACAGACCAAATCCCGCGTGATCCCTCTGCAATCTTTCTCAGTTCCCTTCAGATACAGCCTAAGTGATTCTGCTTAGACAACAATCCCTCCACCTACTGGAGGAGGCAGAGCATTCAGTGGTAGTAAGTGGGTTTGTGTCTACGGTATGTGTGACAGGTATGTATAGTTTGCGTCTGTGTATGTAAGTCAGTGGGGTCTACATACAGTACATTTACAGCGAAGACATGAGACAGAAAATGTTTAAAAAAAGAAAAGTGTTGAACAAGTGGCTCCAATTAGACATACAACAAATATACAAACACGTTTAGAAACATTGTTTACTTATTAAGGAAAATTATGAATAATTATAACTAACTAATAACTGTATGAATATATTGGTGGAGACTGATGTGAATCACAATACTAAAATGAGAACTGAAATGATCTGGTAGATTTAAAATACTAATAAAAATGCATAGCCCTCCAGAAAAGCAAAGCATTTTTGACATTCGATCCCCTCCGCGTCAAATTAGCATTCCTTTACTGGCACATTACGTTTCTTTCTTTTATCTTGTAGACATAGCTTGATGCATAACAATCAATCATTATTAATTCAGATTTCACCAAGTATCTTACAATAGTTCCTTAAGCCAGAAAAGACAAAGATATTCAGGGATTGCTTGTTTATTTTAAACCATTCTGAATCGGCAATTTTCTTTTTGTGTGCCAAAAATCCTGGATTACATTTTTTTCCATCAAGGTCTGCAGTTTGCAGCAGGTTTGCTGAGGAAGCTGGGACCCTTCAGCACCATGGACAGCTACTATAGTTTCTATCTCGAGTGCCTGCTCTCACACACTTTCCTCACAAAACCAACAGCTGTCTGCACCACAGTCTTCAACTCCATGTAGATTTCTATGTTAACAACCATGTCTGTTAAGCACCTTTGCAGGCTACAAGTGTTTTGTTAGAAAAAAAGGGGGTGGTCACAACTCGTATATGCTATAATTTGCAGTCCATATTTAAAGCCTTAAAGTCCCTACAAATGTTTTTCAATCAGCTACTGTTAGCAGTTAAACTCTTAATTAATCACACCTGAAGACGTGTTGTTTTTAACTTGGGTGCTGCTTATTTGATGTTATAGAGAAATATGTAATAATTGAGGTTTCCAGTGGCTTACAACAAGGCAGCAAAACCTCAGGCTGAGTAATAAAGTGAAAATATCAATATAACGTATTAGGGTATCACAAATTTCTGAAAAATCAAATATAAAATGGTCACATTGATAATTGCTTTAACTGTGTTCTATTGTTACAGATTACATCAGGAAGAAGTGTGAACAACAACTGCAACCTTTTTTTTTGTTGGTTTCTAATTATATCATTATGATGTGACTGATATGAGAATACTAAATTACCACTCAACTGAAGCAACACCGATATAATACATCAATGATGCTCCATATTATGACATTTAATATTTATTTAGTGGCAGTTGTACTCCCACTAAAACATTAAATGCCACTGCATTGATTAAGAAGAGAAAAAGTAATTTCTGCATATTTCTCAATTCATATTAAGAGCTGAGCTCTACTGTGAAACAAAACAATGTGTTACAGTGGCCATTAATGATGATGCCTCATAAAAAATACCGATAAGTTCTAGTAGACTTCCATTTTTTATTGGGAAACCTGTCACAGGCCAATGAAGCTTTGCACTTTTGGCTCCAGCAGAGTGAAAGATGTCTCTCCAGGACTTTAACCCTCAACCACTCATCCATTGTAGTCTCATCTGACATTTCATGGCCAGTCACTCAGATGGAAGTAACTCCGATGATACATGGCTTTTCAGGGACGGGACAACCATATATAATCACCCCCACAAATTTCACCGCAGAAATAGGGAGGTGGAGGAACAACAGTTAGGGATACAGAGAGAGAAGAAAAGGCAGAAGCAAGAGCACAAGAAAGTGGCTGTGAACGAAATGAGTCGACAGAAACAGATCAAGATCCAGATAGTGTCAATGCTAATAAGCAGAGGGACTGATATGTTTGGTTAAATAAGCCTCAAAAGATGTCTTAATAGGGATTGAATGAGATACACTGAAGCTTTTCTAATCTCAGCTCTCTCTTAAGACAGCTCAACACAGACATGAACTCTGATTGTGATCCTGATCTGTGGGGCTCGACTAAGACTTAACTCAGAAAACTGATTGCCTAACAAGTGTGCTTGTTAAGAAAGTCCAGAAGTTCCAAAAATATATAAAAGATATTCTTCCTGAGGACGAGGACGCCTCATGTGGAGAGTGCTTCATGAGCCTTAATAGAAAAAGGAAGATCCAAAATGTGCAGTTATGAAATGATTATCCCAGAAGGAGTTATAAAATGTTATGAAATTCAGTGGCAATTGTTTTGGTTTTTGGAGTTCTGCTATTACCTCTTAAAGTCTACAGTAAAAGTGTGCATCAGGACAAAGTGCGATGACTTATTCAGATTACTAATTATTATTGCAACAGATTGTAGAATTTTGCCGACGCAAGATTTCATTAACTTCCGAAACAAAATGCCGTTCAGATGGGTGATGTTACGTGTAGGCAACAAAGATATTTGATGCTATTAAAATATAATACCTGTAAAAGTACAAAAAGTTCCAAATTGCAAATGACTGCACACGACACCCTGCTTAGCACCAATCAAACAAGCCATTCAGAAGCCAAGGCTAAAGAAATTGAATAAAAATCATGAATGGGGTTTTCACAGCAAGGAAACCACGAGGTATTCACAGTATACAGTGGCATATTAATTGCAGCAAATGGCCTTGTTTTAGATCAACTCTCCGATAAAAACCTTTTGGTATTGTGAAAGGTGCGAACAATGGCAAGCAAAAAATGTCACAAATTTTTTTTTTTACAACGCTTTTAATACATTTACCATAATTTACCTTTCTTGTATTACTTCAGTGAACCACCTATTATTATCTACAGTAGGAGATGGCTAAAGTAGCATATTGTGTTCATTGTACTGTAGATGGGTCATCAGAGCTTTGGAGATAATTTAAGGCTGAAATTAACAATTGTTTTGCTTTATTAAGGACATACTTCTGCATTTATTATGAGAATATAACAGCTATAAAAGTGATGCGGCTGCATTTCAGCTCCGATTCTAATTGCTCACATATAACTTCAAATGTGGGACGTTTCATAAGTGGGAGATAACAACTTTGTAATTGCTATGTCTGCATTGCTATTTATGACCTAGCTGAATGCTTAGGTTGCACTATGGAACTGTTTTACTTTATACAGGTGCTTTGTTTATGTATGCTAATAGAGTTTGTTGCTGGAGCACTGCTATGTTCTCTTTTATAATAATAAATAATAATTAACCATATGTGCCTGACAATAAAAGGATGATTAATAAGATAAATAGAATCACTTTGTTACTATCAGGAGATTTTTTTAGCTAGATTGCTCTCGTACATCAGAACAATCAATCTAAAAAAATATCTTCACATACATTCCACATTGTTCAGTGTCTTTTTTTTCATTCACACACAAACACAACCACAACTGCAAAACTATGGCAAAATCCCGTTTCCTGGCCTCCCAGGGTGCACTGAGAGGCCGGCATAAAGGCTATTTCCTCATTTACATTTGTCAAGTCATGAGAGGGGAATGGGAGAAAGAAACACACAGATAAGTTGATAAAGTGAAGGGCATTACTCTAATACTGCACTGCAGACAGAGGAAAAGGTCATTACCATCACTCACTTCACAACCAATCTTACAGGGAATCACACTGAGGGATTGCCATCATTTCTTTGTGACACACATCCAGTTTGCTACATTATGACTTGGAATTGAACTAACTTTGACACTTTACAGAGTTGCATCCGAACGTTGACATTTCACAGCCTTTTAAAGTGTTTCTCATACATTGATTTTCACTATTTGAAATGAGTAAAATCTTATTCCAATATAGATCTGGACGCAGCACATTTATTTGCTTAGCCCCTCCTTGCCCTGCTCTCTCTCACACCCAATGGACCCTCCTGTGAATGGCCTCTCCTCTCCGTGCACACTCTCAGTTCACGAATGGTCAGTATCATGAAGTAGTTGGCAGAAATTAGTCCAAAACTGCTTAACACAACAATGTCAATCTCAGAAACCCAACTCTTTAAAATGTTATTAGCAAGCATGTATGGAGCCAACTAGTAAGGATAGTTATAAGTTAACATTAGAATATCGCTAGGTTGTCAAGGTTAGCACGCTGTACACACACACACACACACACACACACACACACACACACACACACACGGTTTTACACCCCCCAACTTTACGGTTTTGGTCCACTCACAGCTCTCATCAACCCCCTCCCTGCCCAGCAACAAGCAGCAGACAGTTGCCGGTTGTTGCTATAAGTTAGCAACAAGCTGGTGAACACCTGGATGCGTAAATAGGAAACTGTTTTGCCATATCAACATAAATGATGATAATAAATCTGTGTTGTTTTTACAGCTTGTTTCTGGTCGGCTGTGTTAAAACAGGGTATAAAGAAAAATATTTTTGCTGTAACACTCAGCAACTGGTGGTTATCGCTGCTCCATCCAGGCACCACCACCCCATTGATCAAATTTTACTTATCATGCTCCAGCAACTGACGACAGTGAGGGGAAAACCCAAATCTAAGCTTCTAAACATCTTTACAGAAACCTACATGTGCTGTTACAAATGCTGTTTCCAAAAGAGTCGCATTAAGCAGTGCGAGTACACTTACTTGCCAGGATGTCAGTGAATAATAGCCAGGGACCCTGTTGCAAGCTCTGCTCATTTGTGTGTGAGCATGTGTGTGTGAAGGAGTGTGCGGACGTGTGTGTGTATGTGCCTCTGTAATTAGCGATTACCAGACTGCTATCAACAGAACGCTTCAGTGAATCCACTTCCAAGAGTAACCAGGAAGTGCAAACACAATTACCAGAAGAGAAGGAGCATAACAACATTTAAATATGAATTACATCTGAGATAGGAAGAGTCCCCAAAGCTTGAACTACTGACTGCCTGCATACTGCCTAATTCACAGAAAATAGTAGAGCCATTAACACATTTGTGCATCTGCCTGTGTGCATATCTCTGTACATATGGTAATTATTTTTTTCTGTGTGAGAGCGCGGTTATGTACACACTCCTGATAATAGACATATCTCTACAAGTGCTCAAATACTTTCAAGATTGGAGGGCTGATACGAGGGGATGTATGGATAAAACCAGTAATAGCTGTTGGTAATTGAAACAGGAACCCATCTATCTCTGTGAGCCTGGGAACATTGAGCAGTGTGTCGGTGTGGCAGGGGAGAGGAGAGAGGTTGAGTAGCTGGGGCACAATAACCTTGATATGTGGTTCAATTAAACTGCTAATGAGAACTTACTGCACTCAATTTGAAACAAATCTCGGGAGAAATGTTTGAATTCTGAGATTGATCTCTTTTGTTGGATGCAAGACAACAACGGAATAGTGTATGCTGTCGGTGTATACACGACACGCCTTTCACCTGGGAATCAAACTTACAGGATAGATAAGGCTGCAACAACCTGCACAACTTTAGTGTTATACATCTCCACTAGTGTGTGGCATTACAGTCAGCAGTGTACGAAGAGATGTAGAGAGAGGACAAAAAGGAACGAGACAGCAAGTGCAAAGTCTGTGCAGACATTCGTTGTCCCCAGAGGATGAATCTTACTTGATTTGATGATCCCATGACTTTTTCTCCTCTAGCGCCACCATGACAATTGGATGAAGTGAAATTTGCGGCCGATATTTACGCACCCCTAAGAATGAGTTGTAATAACTTTGATGAACTATGCACTTTTCATCTAGTGCAATCGTCACAATTTTAATTTGTCCAATACTTTGGTTTATGATTAAATACCTGCAAAACGAATGACATTCCTACCAGTCTCAGCTGTACTTTATGTGAAGTAAAACATTGTTAACATGCTACACTAAGATGGTGAACATTGTAACCATTATGTGCAAGACACTTGGTCTTGTTTTCATATTTCACCCTTAGCTTTCACTTATTCATTTAATTTCCAGCCATTTCTTTCATTTTTGATAATACACTTTGCTGGTCACCTGTAAAATATCCTACCTCAGTACATACAGTTACTTTGTGTCCACAACTCTGAAATAACCACATTTTAAAGGATCCTTTCCCAAAAATATTTATTTGTTATTTATTAATATAAAAATTGTAGCTTTTTTCTATCTCAACAGGAGATCTATGAGCACAGATTTAGTTAGAAACATACTTTTATATGAGACTCTATCGGCAGGGCCACGCTTTATGAACATAATATGTCTAAAACAGAATACACCAGCATTTTAAAGTTCTATTGTGTACTTCTTTGATCCATCATATGCCTTGCTTTTAGATTTTTTTTTCGTTGCCAGTTCACTACAGCCGTTCGATGTCCTCCCTGTGCTTGACCCCTGCTGAAACTGATGTTCAGAGATGAAAAGAAGCGAGGCTGTGTGGAGAGATAAGGATGAACAGAGAGAAGAGAGAAAGAGAAAGGTCAGAGCCTGAGAGTTCAGGGGTCATCTCCACGCTCCAGGGAGCCTGTGGCCATAACAGCAAGGTTGGTCCCAGGGCAGATTTCACACAGGG
>CALSBV010010214.1:656471-741410 GCA_943590825.1 Bovichtus diacanthus
GAGAGAGAGTGAGAGAGAGTGAGACAGTGTGAGAGAGAGAGAGAGAGAGCAGTGGGTGGGTGAAAGTGCAGAAAAGAGGGCAGGCTACAGGGAGGCACTATTACATTTTAATTTCAGAGAGGTCAAGTTTTCCTCAAGGTCAAACGTAAAAATAACCTTCAAAGGATGAGTGGCTCTCTGTAGGACTGCTGGGGATTAACCCATAGCACAGAAAAAGCAACATATCCCACATTGAGAGCATGGGCGGCATGTTAACATGCACTATAAGCCAATAAACCATGGGAATGAATGAAGGAGGAAGGAAACATGCTGTCTTTAACACAAATAAGCTTCAGCTCAGAGTTCATGGGACATTACCCCTACTCATCAGTGCCACACTTAGACTTTACTTTGGCAATCCGTCCAGGTATATTCAAAGCTGCCAAAGTACAAAGTTAGGCTAAATACATTTAGTCTAAAACTGATGCGTTCAAGTTTACTCTGATAAGTTAGTCCATCTATGATCCGAACACAACGTTGTCAATCGTGGTGACTCAACTCATCAAATAAGTAATTAACAAGCATGGAAGGAGCTCAGCTAGTAATGAGCTAGGTTAGCAGACTGACACACAGACACACCCAGACAGACAGACAGACAGACAGACAGGCAGACAGACACACACACACACACACACACACATTTTAGCCTGAGGATGATTGAAAGCCTCTGTGTTGTAATGGGATCAGCTGAGAAGGATGGAAGATCGGGGAATTCAGGCATCACAAATCATTTCCATCACACATCACTGCTAATGCCACTGATACTAATCCATCAGACAGCCATCTCGAATGCTGCAGATAGCTAATCTGTCAGGTTGTTCTGCACGCAACCTCCCTTCCCCCCTGATTTCCTTCCACACATGCACACGTGTACAAACAACGCTCGCAAATGCACTTCAAAGCTAGGCAGGCAGTGGTGAGACATAATTAACTCTTTCATGGTTTCCTTACTCCCCACAGCACCCAAAAGCATCGGCCAATAACATAACCTAACGTGAGATAACTGTACACCGCGAACAGACTGATCACCAAAGATATACTGTAGATGTTCGGAGGCTCCGACTCATAGCAATTCTATCTGTGAGTTTTAAAAGAACAAAAGGAAAAGCTGTAAACACAATAATTGCTACCATCAAACCTCTCTTGAATATTAGAACACTATACAAAAACTATCAGGGCAGACATTTTTGATTGTATAAAAAAGTTTATTGGGAAAATAAACAAATAGAGGGCTTCACTAGATGACGTATTTAGTGTCATGCTCTCTTGACTGCTTCTTAACTGGCTCTATGTCCACTTAAAGGGATTGCATTAACCTCTGCCACTCTCTGTGGGCAGATGAGCTGCTCCCTCACCCTGCCTTTAAGACGTGCTCTGTATTAAACTCTTCCTTCTTTGGCTGGGATCCCTGTCTGGCTCCTGTCCAGCTAAACACACGCACACACACACACAGAAAGCCAGACACAGTGCGGTGTGTTCTTGAACAATATTTCACTATATAAGATTTGGCACTCTTTGGACAGGTTACGGTTTTATGTTTTTTTGAAGGTACTTTGCCATCGAACACTTTTTAGAGGGACAGCTATGATACATCTCATGTGATATAGGAGTTTGGGATGAGGGTGAAGAGCAAAGAAAGAGAAAAGGATTCTTACAGGAAGAATACACGTGGTTGTGTCATGTATATTAGGTGTTATTGTAAACAATAAAACGGTACCTTGGAAATGCGGCTTACTTACAATGCATGTCTTGCTCTGTTTCACATCAAAAGTGGGTATGAAACACATGTGCACACATGCTCTAACACCTGCAATAATTCTGCAGGCATAACAGATGTTGACAGAAACATGTGTACACAGACATACTCAACTACTTCTCTGACATGTCTCTCTTGAATTCTCTCAATAGCTCAAGTCCTCCCGGAAGAATTTCAATCTCGTAGCCCACCTGTATCTGAAGCTTGTCCAGATTGCCTGACAGTCGGTATGCCTGGTCCTCTCTACCGCTCATTCTGCTCTGCTCTCTGCCCTATCCAGCTGGCAGTTCTAGCCTTCTGCTCCCCTCAATGCCGTCTCTGCACCCAAGCAGCTGGTGTGCCAGCCAATCTCTGCCCTCTCCCTAGCCTACTCTGCCCTTGACCATCTTGGAATGAACACATCTCTTTCCTCTAAATCTGGTGCTCTTAATCTTTTTCGCACATCTCTCTACCTTCCATCCATCCGCCTATCTATCCACGCAAATGCGCTTTCTCCTCAGAGAGATTACTTAAGTCAAGCAAAAGCATCTGAAGAAGCTTTGGAGGCAGCAGTAAATGTGTGCACATGGATAGAGCCTGCAAATAAATGAGAGAGAAAATAAAGTATCGCTATGTTGAAACAACAATAATTCAAGTACAAACATGACTATGCCCCCAACCTTGGACAGAGAGAGACAAGACATCCTCTTTGTTCCCCACATCCACTCTTGCACCCTCCGGGACTGAAAGGGTCAGCCTTTTGCACAAATGGAACCCTCATCAACACTAATATGGAGCGCAGAAAGGGAAATCAGCATGTTATTTATAGTGTTGTTAATGGTTGCAGCAGGCCTGCTCCCTCTGCGTTAGCACATGCACAGTGGCAGAGGAAGATGCACAAACTGAAAAAAATCCACACTCTTGTGTGTGTGTGTGTGTGTACCTGTGGCAGCGACACACACTTGCTGCTTACATATACATATTTGCAGATCCAGGCAGACACACACACGCGCACACACACACACACACACACACACACACACACACACACACAGAGTAGAGTTAGAATGTCACACACTGACATTCCTTCCACTGAGCTGTGTATGTTGCGGCCAATCGCTCTGTCAAAACATTTCAACACTGCTGGGAAAGGAATATACAACTCCAAGACCTGACTGTGCACGGTCTATCGCATGCACACACACACACACACACACACACACACACACACACACACACACGCATAAAATACACCTCCAGCAGCCACATACAAAAGCACAAGATACAGATCAGTGCTGTCTGCCTCTAAAGCGTGTCTGTCCGAAGACAAAAAAAATATAGAGGGGGTGAAACACACTCTAAATCTGCTGCTTCTGTACGTTAGTGTCTCTGTGTCGAGAGAGCAGAGAGCAGCAAAAAGCCATTGAGGCAATGCATAAAAACTTTACTGCACTGTACTCTATACTCTCGGCTCTGTCTGCGCACACTATTCAATGTTTGCCTGGCAGCCATTCCTCAGGGCCATTCTTGTAAACCTTAAGAGAGAAGTTCTGAAGAGATATTCGGCTAAGCGAAGGGGACACTAATCAAATAAATAATTTCTCACTTTCCACTCACTGAACGTTCTGCTAACTAATTGGTGTCAACGGAGAGCAAAATATTAATTCAAAACCCTGTTTTTAGTACACTCTCCCGGGCAAGCAAGACCGTTTAAGACAGATTTACTTGAAAAATAGAAGGCAAAGCAGGACCTTCATGGACACAACTATTATTTCTACAGATAAACTGGCTCTTGGGAGAGTTTTCCACTCAACATTTAGATAAAGATGTCACTGTAACGTTCTCCATGAACAAAATTGTCAAAGATTTTGAAATTCTGTAGCAGGCAAGGCCAAACAAATCTACCAGTGTTTGTAAAGTTGTGTAGTGCAACCTATTAATTTGATCACCAGCTTCAAAACAACCAACTAACAGGGTTATGGAAAAAGTACAGAAGGACACTCCATTCTCCTTGGTAAACATTTGGAGTTGAGCTGAAAGCTTTTCCATTTCAGGGACTGCAAGTCTGCAAGAGAGCAGCGTCAACATGTGAGTGTGTAACTGTGCATGACTATTACCTCATTTCCATATTAGCCTTTGATTAAAGCCGTAGACTGCTCCTGTGTTGTTATTTAGTGTGTGTGCGTGTGTGCGCATGTGTGTGTGTGCATGTACTGTATGCACAGCAGAAGTGTGCAATGATGTATGTGTGTAAGCCTGGAGCACAGAAACAGCCTTTGGCCAAATACTTAAGCTAAATTAGCCTCTTTGCTCCATGGCTGGAGGCTGATCTAGGAGGGTTGCCTTTGATCTGCAATTAGCATCCTTATATACAGTAAACACAAGGTAAACACTTGCTTTCTCTCACATCACATCTGTGAACAGGGGCTCATTTAAAATATATATATATATCTCAGGACCTTTTATTTCACCACACGTCAAATAGGGTTTTTACTCTGATTGGCGAAGACCGGGGGGCTCACGGCAGAGATGGTCAAAAGCACGTTGTGCTCTGGAGTCAAACTCTGCACACTGACCTTTACAGGAGACAAATTAGATGTTACACTTCATCTTACTCAAAACATTAACCTTAGATAAAACATGGCAGACTTCTTCTGTCAACCCGTTGACTGCAAAGGAGCACAAAAGTCCACCCACCCCACATGTAGCCTGGTGAACCTGTCTGCTTGAGAGGGATATTTCTGAAAGGCAAACTCCATGTGCATGTAAACTAAACATGTCAAACGGGCATAAGTACACACACAGACTCACAGGCACTTCAGTGAGGGCTGTGTTGGGCTTACCACGGGCTATCTGTGTGGCTGATGCTCCATTGTTTAGTTCCACACAATTACATTCACAATAACCCAGAGCCCCTCAGGTCCCTCGCAGCCAAAAGCTGTGTTGCATTACAAAACATTCAAGCCCTGTTCCAAAACACCCTTAATTGGCTGAAATGTAATCAACTTACCGAGACCATTAAAGTATTTTGTTTTTTTTTAAATTAACCGCTAAATTAGCAAGCGGTGCAAACTTAAACTACCTGAAACTCAGCAGCTGTGTGTACCTGGAGCCCCGGGCCAGCTGCTGAGACAACTCAGGAAGGGAGAGAAAGAGATGGCACTACCAGACCTTTCTGTCTTCTCTCCTTACTGCCAGTGAGGGGACCTTGGACTTTCACGCTCTGACAAACACAATTAATTGGGGCAAAATGTGTTGCCCTTGGGGCTCCAATGACTCCTGGCTCATTTAATCTGTGCTGCCTTCAACCTGTATCCCCCTCCAGCGTGGTTTTAGGCGATGGCTGGCCTCAGGCTGCGGTGGCCATAACCTCTTCAGCAGCGTTCAGTGTTTTGTAGGCTGAGAAGACACATACATTTCAGAATTATTTTTCACTCCCACAAGTGCTTTTTAAGAAGGCACATTTTATTTTCTGCCGCCGTAGAGAAACGAAGGTTGACTTCGGGAAAGAAAGAGAGATTGGATGGAGGGAAATTTGGGACGGGAGTCTAAGCAGCTAAACGCGAGCACGAACATTAGAATAAATCCTTGTGATATGCTAATCAAGACAAAAAGGGAACTGCAGAAGGAGGTGCAGCGAGGACAAAGAGTACAGAACAAATAAGAACGCCATAGCACAAAGTCATATATAAATTTCAAGAGAAAAAGATAAAGTGAAGTGACATAGAAAGACTGAATGTAAGCAAGTCTGAAAAACGCAACGCAGCAAGAAATGGAGCAGTAATGCAGCGAGAAGGCAGTAAACGACAAAACTGGGGAGCTATATTCAGCATGCAGGGTGAGCTCAAGTGAGCCAGAGAGAGAGACTGTTAAAACAAGTGTTGTGACTCCTACGCGGCCCACGCTGCATATCGAACCACATCAGTATACCATGGAACAGGTCTAGCGGGTCATCAGCAGCAACAGCAGCAGCAGCAGCTGAGAATAGCCTTGTAAGGCTTTGCGGAGTGTCAGCCTGCTGCTTGGACTCCAAAGCAGCATACGCTGGCTGGGTGCAGAGCAACAGTGTGGTGTTTCATGTGGAGCTCAAGGGGCTGATGGGAGGTGTGTGTAGGGTGTATGTAGGCTGGCGGCAGAGTGAAAACAAACAGACAAAGCAGGAAATTAAGGGGGAGGAAGCACAATAACATCAGAAGAGGGAGATGCAGGACGGCTCAACTGCAGCAGGAAAATGCAAACGCACCGAACAATGAACATATAGTATTATTATGCTAACATCTCTTTTGTATCAAAAAAAAATCTGCTACATAGAGACATCTTCATAACCATACGACAGTTTTGGTTTAAAGGGATACAAATTGAAAGTAGGGAATAAAGCCCGTCATTGTGGCGAAGATGAGCAAAGCCTCTAAAAATACAACTGAGAGTATTCTTCCATTATTCTATTAGAGCGCAGTGGTGAGTGGTGTGTGTGGGAGCAGGAGCATGCGTCTTAATAAGGATGACATCACCTGTGAGTACAACAGCGAGAAGAAGGAGCCCTGTGGGCTACACATTTGCACATCACACATGAGCAAACGCACACATAAATAATATGCAATATGGATCATTATTTGGCTGAGCTTTTAATGTACTAACAGTACAGTATAACACGTGCAGTATAAAAGTCAGTATTTAAATTGTCATTTACAGTTTAATCTGCACATCAAAATCAGTTTAGATTCAACACTGTATTGTGTCACATTGTGCCCATGTCTAAATTGTTGTTTTCCTTGTTTTCAGTCTTCAGTTACTTATTTCCTGTTTTATTTTGGCACAGTCAGCCTTGTCTCTGCTGCCTCCTTTGTCTGTGCTAGTTTGTCTTGTCTGTTTTAGTAAGCGTCCCATATCTCTATTTTAAGTAAAGACTGTTACTTAAACCTTTTCGTCAGTGGGTCGTGCTTTTGGGTCCATTTCCTGCTGGTGCCAGAGTACCGCATATTGCAGTATTCTAAAAAACATTTACAGACACAATAACTGCCATGTCAGTTAGCACATAACAACACATTGCTTTAGGGCTCAATAAGTCATTTATTCATGCTGAACTACTTGTGTGCACATTTCTGGTGTGCACAATATTTAAATTGGTTGTTTTGCATGAATCGACAGCAATTAAATTAACCAATCGATTAGTCGCATGAGTGTCAGTCCACTAAGGATTTATTTAGTCGGGGACAGCCCTACATTGCTTACGCAGTAGTTTTGCAACCAGTCAAGCTAATAAAATAACTGTCATAATCATTATATTACTTGTAAATGTCCATACTGTATTTGTACCGTACTGCATTCCCTAGTTATTACTTACTTGTCATTTAAAAATACAACTCGGATACTTACTTCTTTCAGCCTTTACTTCACTATTACTTGACATGTACGGTCTCATTTGTTATTAAAGAGTAATTCCTAAAAAGACACTTTGGTAGCTCTCTGTGACTGTAACTTATTTTACTGATCTATGTCCTCCGTACACCATCACACTGCATCAGACATGATGCACTCGCCATGGCTTAAACACTTACAGCACAATTTGTAGCTCCTGAAGTGCCAAAGAAAAGATGAAATGCATTGAATATGTAATCCAAGTTTGTCACCCCCCCTGGCGAGAGAGTGGTGCAGCTCCACTTCATGGTCCGAGGCCTTCTCAGCTCCCCATTGTTATAGCTAAGTTCTGTGTGTTGCCTCACAGCTGTTATGGAAGAACATGAATGTAACATGAAATTAACATAATGAAACACAAGCGTGAGGCATGATTGTCTACACATTATGGCATGTGTCCATATGCCCAGAGACATTTGGTAATGGAGCAGAAGTAGAAGGGGGGAAAGAAGAAAAAAATGATACAACGGATTTAAAGAAAAATAATTGTTTTACATTTTGTAAAGCAGAAGTGGAAGGGAGACTCAGATTCATTTCATCCCACTGAGAACAAGGGCTCAGGATTGTGGCTTACAGTCAAAGGGGAGCAATATGGTGCTGAAGTCCCCAAGCTCCCAAAGGCTAAGGATCACAAAGCCTCTCATTTCTGTGGCCTCCACTTTAACTTGGATCTATGCCCTGTATTGTGTCTGAGGTCCTATCCTTATGCTTTAACTATAGGAAGAAATCTAAGGGGAAAAAAAGCTTCCAAAAGTTTCAACTGTGTTGGCAGACTGCTGTGTTTGACTGCCTTAATGCATAAGTGTTCAAGTGTGTACAAGATGAGCCCGTTTGAGCACAATAATCTATAAATGTTCTGCCAGCTGTTTGCATCATTTTTGAAAAAGGCCCAGAGTAATTATTTTTAAAAAAAAATTACAATCTGCCAGCATAAGACCCAACAACATTCTCCGTAACATAGCTCTACAAAGAAAAAGCATTTACGTTGCCAGAAAAATCGTGCAAGATTCTAACATTCCTACATATGATGTGGCAGGTAAACCAGACACGAGATCAATTTGAATCTGCGTTTCTGTCTCTGAAAAGACACATTTTCTACATGAGCTACAGTACTTTGGTTAAAACGGCTGGAGATTGGTCTGACGGCGCAATTAGATAGACTCTCTGCGCTGATGATAGATAACAAAACAGCTTAGTGGGCTCAAGCAGTAAACAATCTCCGGCCTTATAAATAAACCTCTCGTGATGCCTGGTTTTGTGTGCCAGATGCCCGATAACACACAAGCAGTTTTTATCTGGAAGCAGTCTAGTTAAGTTTGAATAGAAAAGGTGGAACTTATAACGTAGACATAGGTATGTGTGAAAGTCAAAAGGCCGTGATTTATCTCCAGCTATGTTACAATGTCCAGGTCTGTAAGGAACTACTTTACAGAGAGAGCAAAAAAGCCATGACGGACACAATGCACTGAGAAGTCAAGGAAAAGCTCTGGGAACCTGCAGGTAATGAGATAACATGTACACTTCAGGGATTGTACCTGTAGGCTGCCTTTTCTTGTGTTAGCAATGGCAGAATTGAAACCCCTAGGGGGATAACGCGGTTCCCAAGGGGTCTGTTGCTTGGAACTACAATGCGTTTCTCTTCTACCAGGGGCCATTTTCTACACACACACACACACACACACACACACACACACACATGCACACACACAACAACAACATGCAACCTTGCTGCCGTGCTGGCGTCATCCACATCTCCAGTTCTCACTTCCTCATAATTCATTATCGCCTGAACAACTGTGTTGCTTCGTTCACATCTCCTGTCACAACCCAGCTTCTATACAGGACCCTATATTCATAGAGCAAAGCCGTGCTTTTATATTCATGCCTGATATCTCCATTGAGCCCTGACTGAAAGGCACTGGATGTGTACGAGTGGCCTTTGAAGTAGGAACAAAGAGAATTCCTGCCCTTCTCGCTACTGATGCCTTTCTTTCTCTTTCTCTCTTGTTCACTGTCTTTGCTTTTTGTTCTCTCTCCCTGGCTTTCTTTCTTTCCCTAAATAAAACACCTGTAATCACCTATTCCTTTTTAACTTACCCTCCCTGTGAAAATCACTGGAGGTAATTCATAGCTCGTCACCTTGCTCTTCACTCAGCTCTTGGCCAAAGTAAAGTGAGGGTTAAAAACTGTGAAGCTAAGGAAATCTTACTTTATCCCTTCTCTGTGACTTTCTCCGACTATAGTTACACTCTCATTAGAGAGGCTGAGAGGGAGAGATGATTCAGGTAGACGGCAAGGTCAAACACGGCGTCTGTCTTACAAATTGGATTGTACAAATGCAAACCCGAAAGCACAGATGCATGGCGGCATGCTGTGCACGCACAGCAAAACAAACAGGTGCACAGAAAAAGGCCACAACACAGCCTTGCAGACACATGATGCTCACACCAGGAGAGGTGCAAACACACTGACCTCTTTTCAGGCCTGTGGAGTCGCACCTCTGTGCTGTGAGCTATTTTTAGCCTCTCTGTCCTCAGGCAGTTAACCCACGATGCCCTTACATCTCACAATGTGTCTGCCCCTAGTGGGACCTTTTCAGTATGGGGACAGTATTCTTCTCAGGCTACACACACAGTTATGAACAACACTTTTACGTACTGCAAGCGTTGTGCTCAAAAAGTGACATGTTTGCAGTCTTAAAATTGAAATGGATGTGCACTCTTTAAGCCTTTCCTTCTGTGTAACTGTACTATACAAACAGCACAGAGTTAACAAGTGCACGTGTGTGTGTGTGCCTCCATAGAAATACCCTACGTGACCGACTGTAAACGCAAACATTACACAAATATTTGATCGTTTTACATCTCATTCCAAAGCCAAGGGCATTAATAAGCTGCCATAACAGCCTTTGCTCTTCTGGGAAGGCTCTCCACAAGATTTAGGAACCTGGCTGCAGGGATTTGCTCCCATTTAGCCACACAAGCATTAGTAAGGTCAGACACTGCTGTTAGGCGATAAGGCCTGGCTCACAGTCGGCGTTCCACTTCATCCCATGGACGTTTGATGTGTTTGAGGTCAGGGTTCTGTGCAGGCCAGTCAAACGATCTACTTATGGATCCTGCTTTCTGCACTGTGCACTTGTGATGTTGAAACAGGAAAGGTTTTTCCCCAAATTGCCACAAAGTTGGAAACACACTATTGCCTAAAATATCCTTGTATGCTGGAGCATTGAGATGTTACTAAATTGCCACCAAAGTGCCTGTAGACATACTTTTGGCCAATTAGTTTATGATGAGCATAAATTGTGGTAAAGTGCATTCTTGTAATTTATTATTAAATATTGATTCTAGATTATCATCGGCCCCCGTTATATTATGTCGACTGATATACTTTGGCAAACAGTTGTACTATGCTAGTAAAGCATATGAATTGTATTCAATTGCAGATATGCTAAGCTGCTTGTCATGTTCCTGTGCCCTACTGCTGTCAGAATTTTGTTTAATAATGCATTCATCTCTCCTCCCTAGACCAATGCAACCCTGCCTTTATCCTCCACTCATCCTGCCCTGTGCGGGGCAAGAGCCTGCGGCCACACACTGCTCTCCCTGCTCAGTGTCCCACATTGCTGCCCAACTCTTTGTCTGTGTTTTTCTGAGCCACTGTCAGTCCTTTCCTCTCCCCTTGCATCATTCTGTATTTATGTTTCCAAACTGCTCTCACAAGAAGGGAGAGAGCAGCGCTGACCTTGGTTTGGGTGGATTGCATGGAGGTGTGCATGCATGCTTACACTGTAATTCTGGACGTAGTGTAAGAAAAACTGACATGCTATGTTATTTGAATTAGCATATACTGTCAAATCACATTCTCTCCAAGTCTGTATCCTTTTTTTTTCCTTCTTGAGAAAGACGCCTCTTTTTCATAACAATATGAGATTGCAAAGCAAGAATGTGAAGCATGTCAAGAGTAATAGGGAAAAAAATGAATAAATCTGCAATGTTTTCACAACGTTTTTATTGTTAAAGCATGTTCAAGGCACATGGGGTGTTAGTGTTATTAAAGATAAACATATTGTAAAAATAAATAAGGAACTATAACATCATACATTAAGAATATAAAAATGTTTGCACAGTATATGCATAACTTGTACTGACGAACAGAGATGTTTTTTTCACATTTAAAACACAATCGTATCACGTCAAACCTCTGTCTTGCCTTAAATGATGAAAAAAGCTCAGAAACATCTGTATTTCTTAAGGAAACTTAAGAAAGCAGTATTCTCCGTACAAGTTCTTGTTAACTTTTACAGAGGGGCAATAGACAGCATCATGACTGCAAACATAAACAATTTGGCAAGGGATGTGCATGACCCAGGACAGGAGGGCTCTGCAGCGGGTGATTAAAAATGCCCACAACATAATTGGCACCCATCTATCGAGCATCAGTGATATTGGGGAGAAGAGGTGCCTGCGAAGAGCCCAGAGGATATTAAAGGACACGACCCAGCCCAGCTACAGCCTGTTCACCCTGCTGCCGTCTGGGAAGAGATACAGAAGTATACGCTGTCGAACCACCAGACTACAGAGCAGCTTCTTTCCTCAGGCTGTGAGACTCCTGAACTCATCCTCTACACTCCACCGCAAAAAAAAAATATTTTCATTGCATTTTGTTGTAGATCCCTGTGTTGTACAATGACAATCGATTCAACTTGAATCCATATCTGCTGCAAACTTTTTTTTGCCGTGTGGGTCAGGTGACCGACATGAAGCTGAGCATAATGCAGGCTACTACCTAATAACATGACCAGGTATTTTGGCCACAAATAATGACGGGAAAAAAACAGCAAACCCAATTAAGGTATCACGTTTAAGGTGATAAATTGTGTGGCTCGGGCAATTTCATGTCTGTGGAAGTTGCCATACTGTGAAAAATGAATGGCAACTAATGGCTTCTTCTGAGAAACACAGGCCACAATATCTATCACTCCAGTATAAGCAGAAACAGCCAGGGATAATGTGAAAGAGGGGAGCACCTTAGACAATTAGAGAAAGAACAGCATTGTCCATTGAATACGACACTGTTCTCTGTTAATTACAAAATAATCTTCAGGCCTTCGTTGTTCATATCACTGCGGATCTGGATGTCTTAGGGTTAATAGTATTCAGCCAATCCGAATCCGAGCTCCCAAGTTCAATACTATAGGCTTTATCTGTTCTGACTGTTCAACAGCAACATGAAAAGATTTAGATACTGTTGTGACAAGTTTGATTATCAAAATCAACGCTACGATAGCGGCATAGAGCCTTTGTGTTGTGCTGTGAAAAGTGCAGACATGAATTATGCAACAGAGGAGGAGTATGAAAAATCAGAGAGAGAGAGAGAGAGAGAGAGAGAGAGAGAGGGCGAGAGAGAGAGAGAGAGAGAGGATAAGTTGCCGCACACACACCCAATTAGGCTCTGTCTGTCTGTTTGATCCATGGCACTGCATGGATGCAAAACCAACACAAACAAAGTGCTCTTCTGGAGATTACATAAGCCAGTATAATGTGAATGCCTCTCTCCACTCTCTCTTCTCTCACCTCTATTTTTTCCATCTTTCTCTCGCTTCTTGTCTCTGCTCTCTTGCTCACTCTCTGCTATTAGCCATGGCCAATGCCAAGTACAGAATAGGCATGATATTTTATTTATTATTATTTCAATGCAACTCAAAAGGACACAATCACACAGATTGGGAAAATACAATCAAAACGTAATAATAGAGACAAAGCAATAAAACGAGAACCGTGCGAGACAAAATGAAATAAAAACCAAACTTCAAAAAGGTAAAAGTATTTTAAGCTACCAAAGCCAAAATGAATTTCCCTGAGGTCATTATGAAAAAATGAAATGCAGTTCAATAAATCAATATGGTGTTGTGCCAGAAGAATAGCTAGTGGTAAGAAGACGACGGAAAGAGAAAACGTAGAATAGGGTAGAGTTATCTAAAACACTTAAGGCTTAAAAAATAAATGCTGCGGCTCTTGAATCCTTCTAATCCAGGATTTGAAGCTGAAAGCCCAGGAGTTCCGGGTGTGGTTGACGTCACATTTATCTATTTTTTTTTTTAACAATCTGTTTAACTCTGGTTTCAGGCCATCTGCCCAAAAGTTCAGTTCTGCCAAATTCAGAACATCATGGTCTCAAACGAGTAAATTCTTTTTGCGGAAAGGCAGCATAAAAGCCTAACCAGGGACAGGCACTGCCAATTTAATTCAACTACGGGCCCTGTATGCATTACATACTGTACATTTTCCTGTGATGCACAGGAACAACAAGTGCAGGTGACCAATCGCCTCTGATTTGACAGGAGCACCATTGTTTTCTACTCTAACTCAGCTGTATGAAAGTACTCCAAACACGCTGATTGTTGCATTCAATGGCTTCCTAATGCTCTATAATGCAACTTAAATGACCTACTAGCTGAGTAGGAAAACGAGACTTGGAAACATATCACTCAGGAAGTGCACTGCCTCATTGTGCATCAGGATAATGGCAACAAGAGAAAATAGCTGCGCAATCCGAGCTGAGGTTATTACCCACATGACACCCCGATGAATATACAAACTCTGCACAGAAAGGCCTCAGTTGGCCCCATTTGGGCTCGCACTTAAATATTTCATGCTTAACATTGTACGAAAGCCGTTAAACATAGTACATTGAACTCAAACGACATTATTTATGCTTTGAAAGGTAAAGCGACTGTATATCCCCATAAAGAAGATGTAACTGTCATTAAAGTGTCATCTGGCGTCCCACCATACTGTACACAAAGCCACGTCGGGATTATTAGTGTCACCCATGAGTCACCAGCCCATCTCCTTTAGCGACCTTTCCCGTTCTAAAAACGAATAGTGGTGTTGAATTTCCATGAATGTCATTGTCTTTATCAGGACAGATTGATGCCAATTTACTGTGCCTCAATTCATCTCTTGAGAGGCTCCTTCCCGCGTCCCCCATAACTTTCTCCTTCCAATATGCCAGCTGATAAATCGTAAATGCTAAGGGGGGGGGGGGAGCTGAGACCGACTATATCAGTCTTCTGCCTTTCATCATGTGCCCTGTATTCACAGTTATTTGTCAACATGCACATCATAAAAACCAAAGTCATCTCTTCAATGGAGGCAGTTTTAGAGGCCAATAAATCATGTGGCGGCTTCGGTGTTGTTGGTTTGAGCTGAGAGTGAAAGAGACACATAAAGGTAAATCTAAAACAGGCAAAAAGCAAAAGGGATGATTATAACAGTACTTTATCGTGAGTGTCAACATATGGTCGCCAACATGGAACACAAAAGATGTTATATTCAGGGTTAATGTTGAAGAAATCTATTACGATAGCCGCCCATCATTTTTTATAATGCCGGCTAAAGCGGTGGCATTTTTTCACACTGAGTAAGCGGGTAGAAAAAATGAGCTTAAACGGGGTAAAAGGGTTGCCATGTGCTAACATATACTGTACAGTAATCCCACATTTCAATAGGAGACCATTTAGGATTAGTTCAGAACATGTTGCCCCTCAGCAAAAAAGGTAATCTCTTTTCACCTTCCCACTTCCACAACTCATGTATTTTCTATCCTCTCCCATGCCCTTCTAAAAAGCCACAGCTGGCACAGTGTGGCACTGTCAAATAGTGTCCATTAATGCAGCAGACCCGCTCTGCCTACTGATGGCTAATAAGTGCTAGTGGGTGTTAAAGCATCCACACCCATTTATAATTACTGATTTACCAATCCTTTGATCGACTCTGACCCTGAATATGAAACAGCCTCCAGCCCCAGCAACTATTAACAGCTAGTGCGGGGCCTTAGAGGTCCATACGCATGTCTGTGACAGTGTGACGCTGAAATGCATTTCTCTATGAAAGAGCATGACTCTTGCTCAATCTGAGCTCCAGTAATGAGGTACAATGAGAAGCTGGTTTTGGACAGGAAGCAGGTTGTAGAAAGCATTAACAGCATACCTTGTATGCAAAGCTAAGTAATAATAGAAATGGAGTCAGGCTATTTCCTGCCTCCACTCGGGGGTTGTTGGCGATGCATAAAGTGCTGCTGCTCCCTCTGGATTGGGCTAATTGCAGTATTTGTCAGCGGTTCCATGAGAGAATATTTCATTTCCATATGAGTTATTGTAACGTACTAGCGAGGCACAAAGAAACCATGAGTGGAAAGCTACTCCACAGATTTCACTGTAAACAAGGCCGATGAGCTGCTGAGAGACGAGAGGACAACGGGAACATGATTCATAATTCCCCCGCCTGATGTGTAAGTGCCACTGCAACAAGGTTTTAATTGGTCTGAGGGGGCAAGAACTCACACGCCGGACACAGGAGACACAAAGACTAGCATATGGATGCTCAGGCTCACTCCCTGCGCCATCACAGCACATGCACACTCACAAATATATAACACAAAAGGCCAAAAGCTTGCATTCAGCCACTAGGAGACATACCAGTCAGCTGTTTCTATTTTTACACCCCGCTTCCTAATTACAGCTTTTCCTGTCCATCCATGTGGAGAAGATGAACCATTTACTGATGAGGAAGTATATAAATAGCAACAGCCGCACACACGTGAAAACATATACATACACAGACTCCCGCCCACACAAACACAGCACAGTATGAATATTAAGCATTGCAGAAATGATTCTATTATCCATTACTGTAGGTATGCAACATAGCTGCCAACAGTGTGATGACGGCACCGCAGTCAGTCTAGAGGTGGCTGATGAGGCAGATAACATGGAAAAAACACAGCTTTCCATACGTCAACCACTGACTCGCCAAGGTCATTTTAAATAGTCTCTTGGTTGTAGGCCAGTTCTCTCCACGGTGTGTTAACCATGGCTGCATGGTTTGGTCATGTGATGTGTAATAAATGTGTCGTATACATCGCAATGGCAGCAGGAGACGCAATTGAACAAAAAAGTGTTTAAAGTTGTACAAATCTAAACACAGGCTGCCATTTTTGGAGCAACAAGTCACATTTTGCTGGATAACACAGCACTTTGATGAACAGTAAGCCAAATGCTTCAACTGTTTCACAGGGAAATCAGTGCTGTTGATTTTATTTCCTCAGATCGCTGGAGCTTGGAAACATTTAACTGTGTAGCTGCAGGCATGTCACGTTTAATATATGATGTGTTGAGCTACCTGCTATATGATAAAATTTGGTTTAAATCTAGTTGTAGGCGTTCTACTATGATTGGACGTGAAGGAAGAATGGACTTCATTACAGCTCCAATAAACCAGGGCAAGGGGGTTGCGGAATCCAATATTCCAGCACAACAATAACATTGATACATTGTGGAGACCGAGCGTGAAGGTAAATAGTGATGAGCAGAGGAGAAGGGCTCTTGTTGGAATTTAAATGGAGATCAATGACCATGAAGAGAGGTGAAACAGGAAGGTCAAGGCCATCTGACCTCAGGAGCAGGCTGTTTACTGTGAAGCTTCCATAGGAGATTAGGGAGGGCAAAAGGTAAGTGAAGGCAACTATATGAAGGTCAGAGGTCAGGACTAGTCCTGTGACCACCTCCTCATCATCAGAAAAATGCTGTTGAGATCATGTGGCCTGTTAGGTGCAGGCATATGTGGCAATACACATGCATATACTGTACTTGTACAGCGCACATGCACCTACATGCACTGTATAACACGCGTTATGCGAACGCACATAAATAAATGAAGGCCTTTAAAAAAAATAGGTTTTAGGCAGAGTTTGGCCTTGAGAGGAATAGAGAGAAGTCTCACGTCCTGTATAAAGCATTGTCTTCAAGGGAAGATGTAATATAATGGATGTATAATTAGGTGTTGATGCATAATCTGGGTTAAGGCCCCTCTATGTGACTGTGCTGTGTTGGATAGAGGGGATAGAGTGTCACAAGGGAAGAAAGCATGGAGCTGGAAATACACAGCAACAAGACCCTTAGATGCTACATCTGGAGTCACCATGGCAACCGTTTCCCAAGAGTAAGCCAGCTGACAATCAAATCTTGTTAAAATTATACGTGTGTGTTTTGCCTGTGCGTTTAGAGTTTAATCTCAGTAGATTAATTGCGTCTGTGTTTATCATAGGACTCATATAAAAGGCAGTGCGGGATCACAATCAAACAGGATTCATAGGATTGTCACACTAATGACTGGTCTGTGGAGGATGGCGAGGTTAGAAGCTCAGGATGGGAAAATGAGAGGGGCAAGAGGAAGAGAGTGTGAGAGAAAATTTGTTGAAAAGGGGAGAGAGAGAGAGAGAGAGAGAGAGAGAGAGAGAGAGGACCAAAGGGTGAGAAAGGTGGTCATGTGAGAATTAGAGGGAGAAACAAAAAGAGAGACAGCAGGAGAGAGGCACGGTGAATGGTTTAATTAGAGGGGCTATAAATACAGTAACCTGGGGCCTGACATTTGAACGTGGAGACCTACTGAATGTCTCTCTGTGTTTTCTGCTAGATGTGCCTGATGTTTGAACACATGGCACCAATTTATGTTCTTTCCTCTTTCTATTTCTTGTCTTCTTGTTGAGTCTCTCTTTCTCTCTCCAACGTGTCAGTTATCTTGTCTCTCTCCCACACATGCCGACTGACAGACACACATAGACACACTCAGTCAGTCACGTCTCCATTTAATCTTTGCTATATATGTACCAGGAGCAAGTGGAAGTGACATATCAAAGACATGGTTTTTCATTAGCTGTCAGGAAGCGGAATAAACCAGACTTGGCACCAAGTATGTCAATATCCAGCCACTTAGAGTTCAGACTGACACCCAGCACCAATCCCCAACAACCGAAAAAAACACATCTGCCACTTTCTGTTGACACTGGAACACACACTCTGCAAGAGATTTGGCGACAGGTCTTTTACTGCATCAGCAGCAAACTTTTGGGTCAATGAAAGAAAAACAGAAACATCTCTCCTTCTCTCATTCAGTGTGTTTTAGTGCTGTTTAACATTCAGGGATTGTAATGCCCTTATGTAATTTTGCATGTCCTCGTGTCGCCTTAAAAGCCTTCATCTATCTCTAGAAAAGTTGCTATGGGAACTCTTGGTGCTGCCAGATGAGGGATGGGCAAGGGATCTGAGTTGGAGAGCTGTGAAACGACATCATATGGATGACTAGGAGGTTGCTTTAAAGAAAGGAGAGCAAGTAGAAAGTGGGGAAAAAAAAGTCTTCTGCATCTCTCTGTCAAAACCAAAAAGGTGTAAAAAAGAGAGGTGCGGATTGAACACACAGGAGAATGCTGCTGAAGTGAAGGAGGGGACACAGAGGTTGTTCATCTCTGTCTCAGGAGAGCCTACCTGATTTGCCAGCAATAAGACCAGTCATTACTCACTAAAGCCCAGCGGTAACACTTCTACACCTCCCTCCCCCCTCCCTCCATCTCTTCTTGTACACATCCATCTCTCCCTCCCTCGATTGTGTGCAGAGGGTGCTAAAAACATGCAGAGATGAGGGAGTGAAGTCGGGCCCCAGACACGTATGGACAGATATACAACAGAGTAGTGGACAGCTGATCAATAGAGGAGGAGCAGCGGTGAGGGGATGAGATCACAGTAAGAGGCAACACAGTGAGAGAGGAGAGGAAGCGACCTAACCTGAAAGAGGTCTTTGTGAAGCTGACGGTGTCACAAGTTTAAAATATATTTCACATAATGTTAGCACACGTCCAAATCAGCAAAAAGAACGGTTGCCTACTTCCATAATCAGTAGCATTTTCATAACTGTATTCGTTCCCTAGAGAGACAGAAAGATAAAAAAAAAAAAAAAACAAGCAATTAGTACAGCAGCTTTCAGAATGAATGATGCAGAACCTGCCTCAAACTTTTGGCTACCTCTGTTAAGACCTTGGTGCTCACTATCACGCCACGGTGTATTTCAGCTCGGAAATGTGTGCTTTTGTTGCATGTTCAACAAATGTTTGTGTCTTTGTGAAACCGGCTTGTGAGTGCGTGACTGTGTGCGCTTGTTGAAATCCTTTTTTCTCATTCAATAGGCTGGTAATAAGGTTTTAGTCCGCCAATATGGTGCAGCCGATAAGCACAAAGGCCAATAATCCATACAAATATTAGCCCAGGTTTCAGAAATGGCTCAGTTGAATGAGAGAATTTGTGTAAGTGTGTGTGTGTGTGTGTGTGTGTGAGTGTGTGTGTGTGTGTGTGTGTGTGTGTGCGTGTGTGTGTTGGAGGTGGATTGTGTATTGTGCATGTTTACTTCCACACTTATTGGACCATTTGGAAAACAAGATTTGTAATCAAAATGGATAAACGTAGAAAAGCTTTATTGAGTAGCTGGCAAATTTGTCTTTTTTAATTTGAGCCCTGGCACATACACAGCTAACAGAGACTGAATAAACCCTAGTGTGCCTCACATGTACCGGTATGTGTGTTTGTGTCCATGTGACACCTGTGACCTTTTTATTTGGAACAAATGGAGCAGTTTACTGAGCATGGGCCTGGAGATGTCAACCTAATTTCCTTAAGTTCAACTGGGGAGCCTATGTATGTGTATATTTGTGTTATCGTGCATTTGTGTACACATTTAGTGTCTTGAAGTGTACACTGTGTGTATATGTTGTCTTTTTTATTGTTCTGCACTTCTTCATGGCAGTTTATTGTATTTCTCTGAAGGACATGTTCTCTTTCATCTCAGAGACTAACTTTATTATTTCATCGACTATATTCGAACCGTTATGATACTATTTTGCTGACAGCACATCATAATGTTTCATACACGCCGCACTCTAGTCTTCAACATCACAAGCATCTTGACAAACACGGAGGTTTACACATCAAGGACTGTGAATGTGAGAAAAACAGTGCTTCACTACATTTCATCACCTTCGAAACTGGGGCTAAATGGAAAAACTATCCTTATGATGAGAAGTTAAGAAACCTTGATTGATATTTGAACTCATTATTCCCTCAGAGCTGGTCTGAGGACACCTGGGGACCTGTAGTCAACAGCCTCTGGAAGAACATCTTAATAGAAGATATTTTCTACCTGGAACAGTTCAAACCCACTAACTTGATTATAGATCCCCTGAAGAAAAGCAATACTTCACCAAGTCGAGGTCAATACATTTCCATCTAAAGGATCAATGAGTCACTAACACAGAGAGCGCTAAAGCTTGCATGGAAACACACGCATGTTCTTTTCTGGCTATTTCTTTGTAATCTGTGTTTACAAACTTGGCAGCCAGCAGAAGGTGATGTTACCCATTTTTCATTCACGTGCAAGGCAGGTGAATAAGATTTGAATTTTTTTTCAATAAATACACTTCAAATCCAATGTGCTTCAAAGTATGCTTCAGAAAAAATTAATGTTGAGCCTGAGGCTGCGACAGTATTTCAACAGAAAGCAACAGCAATCGAACTGTTTGTACACCATTGCTCAATAGTGTGTTGAAAAAATTATCCGAGACATTTTTTTTTTTTTGCCATTCAGATATTTACTACCGTATTTGCTAGGGTATATGTGTTGGCATATCGGACTTTTCTAAAAATATCCAATATGTAATACTCGCCCTACGTGCCTTGATTTATCTTTATTTTTTTCCTTTTTATTTATCTTTTCTGTCTCATTCGACCTCTCTGGAGCTCTCAACACATGCACACATTCCAGGCAGTGCATTAAAAAGCAAGCCCTTCTTCTCGAAAAAAGACAGAAGAGCTGCAGTCTCTTCATTGCTAAGAAGCACAGCAGTGCCGCGCTCATCTGTGGCCTCCAGGTAGCCTCTGTGCTACTGTATTAGCCAGGCCAGATCGCTCTCTGTGCGCGCTAATGTAGGCACTCAGAAAGACTAGACTCTAAAGTAAGTCAGTGGAGCATGGAGGACACACACACAAACACACACACATATATATATATATATATATACATGTGTCTTGGCAATTGTAGCATCTTTGTGCAGAGAGACTTTATGGGCTTACTTGTCACTAGTGAGCAATACTCCAAACTTCCCCGCAAAAAAGCATCTAAGGATTATGAAATGTTGTCTTGCCATGATATGCTTCCTTCTGTGCCACAGCGCCTTTAAATCTCCATCAGCTCACCCAAACATTAATGCACTCATATCCTGAAGCACAATGTCATACACATTAGTACTCAGGTTGAATGCCGTGCACTCGCTTGCTGCTGCTGCCGCTGCTGCTGCAATGAGCCATTTGAGCTAATGATTTGTTTCTCTATAGAGCCCTTCAAAGAGCCGTTATTGATCAGCCTGTCTATGACCATAGGAGATTGCATGTGTCTGCCTAAATAAACGTGGGTGACCGACACAAGTGTCATTGTGGCTGGAAGCATGATAAACATGCTAAAAAGCAACTCACTGATATAGAGCAGTAAAATATGCCTTAAAAAAATGTGTTCACATTTAAGCCACAAATCCTTTTGGACCAGAAATCATCAAGAGGAAAAGACACAAGGACAAACCCCGAACAACAATCTGAGTTGGATTTATTCATTCTTTAAACATGCTTTTAAAAGCGAAGGTCACTTAGTATTTTAAGAGATTTCAGAGATGAACGCCTCATCCATAAGCTTTGCTCCCATACAAAGTATTATGTAAAGACAAAGTATTGTGTAACTTCAGATCATATGTTTGTGTTTTTTATTTTTTATCCGATTTCAGTGCATCAGCATATTTTGACTGTCCCCATTGGTCTCAGATGGCTGTTTGTAATTAGACATTAGTACATCCCACAGAGACCTAAGTGACACCGACACAAAGGACCCTTGCGTTCACAAACGCAATCACACACACACATGCACACATGCTAGACTTACACATGCCAATACAATACATGTATTGACACAGGGGTCTTTTGGGAGGCAATAAACAGTCGTGTGTAAACATTTGGACGAAGCAGAGCAAATAAACACAGTCCAGAGGCGAATCATGAGGGCACTCGGCAGTGGTTGAATGTCGCAAATAGTCATGTACATTAAAGCTTTTCCGTTGGCAACGGGAACCATGACTTCCAGATACATGTTACTGCCTTACAACAGGCTCATGATAAATCCTTGTTTATTTCTGTGACAGGAAGAGCAATGTGGCGCACGCTACAGCAGGGCAGCCTGCAAGCCGCCTGCTGTTCCATTGTGAGTATCATAGATTACAAAGGTGTTGCGCAGCTTTTATTCCTGCTGCCAAAGCAACATACCATCTTTGTCCTTGTCATTTCCCTGGAAATTGAGGTTAGGGTTCAATGGTTTCTCGTTACCCATCACAGACAGAAGCATCGCAGGAACAGCTCCTGGTGAAGATCTGGTGTCAGCCTCATCACACTGACAATACGGATGATTTGGAATGCCCAGTGGTTGGGTTAATGCAGGTTAAATGATCAAAATCACAATGAAGGAAGCTTGACTACTTGCTCTGTTTTTGTGAATTCCCATTCTCTTAGAAATGAATGGAGGTCAAGCTGCAGCGGGTTGGTCCAGTGTTTCAGCAAACAGACAGCATATGTGCATGTGTGCGAGTGCATGGTCAGCTGCTAGAGCACTATGCCCTGCAGGAGCTTTGCAGACTATCAATTCATTTGTCATTATTGACCATAAGAAGGGACATGATTTAATATTATGGCAATAAATTGCTTCCACTCTTAAAGGTTCAATGTGTAAGATATGCCAGAATTTAAACTTAAAACATTTAAACAATTAACTAACATTATCAACAGAAAGTTCAGAGGTAACAGTGTTGACGTTGTGTCAAAGACGTCTATGTGTTGTGTTGCAGAGACATCTACTGAAGTTAGCAGTCTAACGGACTAGTTCCGCTCCGTCCGCTCTTGTAATACCACTTGTTCCTCTAGAGGCGATAGAGAGTCACTGTAGCGCCAGTCTGCCCTCAGACCAGAGGGAGAAGAAGTCCAGCTGCCTGACCATGGATGTATTGTGCCTGACTCGCTTGTAACTATTACAGCCATGTTCCATGTCTGTTTTATTGTTTGTTTATTGGATTACATTCAAAGAGGCAGAAACGAGAAAACAACCCGCACCCTCTCCTCGTCCTCACAGCTGCCAGGACGCTGACTGGGGCGCCGTCTGACGGAGGCGGCTGCCAAGTGCCGGCTCTGCCGACCTCTCTCCGGCGGGCTGATCTCCTGTTTGCGCCGCCACTGGGAAGACGAGATGACTATGCGGGTTGTTTTTCTCGTTTCTGCCACTTTGGATTTAGTCCAATTAACAAACTAACGTAACGTTACACGGACTACAGCCCCCGGTTAACATTAGTGCCCCAGTAAACACAGATGGATGAGCCCCACATGAAGATTATAAGACAGCTGTGTTTTTTGACCGGCTCATCAGTTTGGTCAAATTTTGGTATTCTTGCCCACTGACTGACTGACAGGCATTACACAGGAGTAAATGCAATACACAATATAAAGAATAAATTAGAATACATTAAATATGCCAAACTACAACTAAAATATAGACATTAGAGATTGTATAGACCCAGTTTAGAGGTGAAATACTGCGCTCTATTTCTTTGGAGCAGGTGGCTCGGAATTACACATTGAACCTTTAAGTATCTCACTCAAAGGAGGAGCGGCAGAGCTTAGACACAGCGCCACACACACACACACACACACACACACACACACACACAAACTTTGATATATAGAATAAGAGTATAATTATTTCATACTTTTCCTTATCATTCATATCAGTTCTAAACATCATTGGTGACAAATGGGGATGCAGTGACTTGTACGGCTGGAACTAACAATCATTTTCACAATCAATTCATCTGAAGATTATTTTCTAGATGGTTTGATGATTTTCTTGGTCTATAAAACATCAGAAATCAGGGAAAAATGCCCATCACAATTTCCCAGAGCCCAAGGTGATGTCATCAAATGTACAGTTTGTTTTGTTCAAACAATAATCCAAAACCCAAATATACTGTATTAATTTCACTACATTGTAGGACAAGGAAAAACATCAACGTCTCACATTTGAGAAACTGGAAGCAGAGATCCAATGTTTGGATGCAAAATCCCTCTAACTGATTCATGTATTATTATCAAAATAGTTGGCGATTAACTTTCTATCAATCAACTCATCGAATAATCAAGTAATCACCAGAACAGAGATAATAGGAACTCAAATGGGAGTCACATAATCAGACAGGCTGACCCCTAGTTTTACCAGCCTTTTTGGGAGAAAAACAAAGGCATACATTGAAATCATTACCTCATCTTCAACTTTGACCACAACTTCTCTTTGGAATGAGTGAGAACCAACAATTCATGTGTGCTCCCCTCCAAATAAGTGGTTTAGACCAGATGTTTTCAAAATGGGAGGTGGGCCTCACATAGATCACATAGAAAAGCCTAAATGTGTTTGATTTAGATGAAGAGATACTTCAAAGAAACAGTATTTTGGGGAAAATGTTGTGTTTTTCCCACTTTTCCAGAGTCATAGACTAATATATGCCTCAGGACAGACCTTTTCTTTTATGTATTTGATGTTGTCTGAACTTATTTCAAACAGCAATTATGTTATCTTGGCTCAAATAACGCAATCAGGATCCCATAAGCATCCATGAATCCATGAATCCAAAAAAATAAGCAGGTAAACTAAAGGGGGGCGAGGTGTTTAGACTATATTGCCAATCTCTAGGTTCATTTACAACTTGTCTGACCTTTCCATGTAGAACTCTGTCTAGCAGTATCATCATATTCCTAGCTCTCAGCATTTAACTGAGTAAAATGTTATCGTATCTTATAGGAAGGAATAACTGCCAAATCAATGAAAATACCCAGGTTTAAAAAAAAGAAAAAAGAAGATTGGTTTTCCTTTATTACACACACAAACACACACGCACGCACGCACATTACACGTTACTATAACATCTTAAAGTTCTACACTAAAGTCTCATGCTAATGAATCCCACTGAAACCCAAGCACTTATAGTTAAGCCTCATTGCCTCACACTGACAGTGTTGTGAGTGCTGAAGGGCTCCCTTGCGTCTTCCTACTTCCTTCCCTCCATTCTCCTCTCCCTCCTTGCTTCTGTCCATCTCCAGCTCTCAGAGTTATTGTCAGCGCAGACAGGGAGCCACACCGCATCATTAACCGGCTCTCGCAGTACAGTCTACACCCCAGATGCAGAGAACAAGGCTTTTATGTGCCGGCTGATGGACGGTCTAATTCTCTATTAATGGGGGCAGCGCAGCCTCATTGCTCATTAAAAATGAATGGAGACAAGCTCTCTGCACTGATAATTACACATACACACACCTGTGTACGGCCGACCCTGCATAACACTGACAACAGTGGGCACTTAGAGAGACACATACAGTGAGATGCAAACAGAGAGGAACCGACACGCAGACTATCAAGAGTTATTTTAGAAAAACAAAAAATGAGGTTTCTGGAGTGACAGTCACACTGTAGCAGGATCTCTCTCAGGCCTTTTTAATAAGGCATAGTGGAGGGACTCAGTGTTTTGAATCAATCAAAGCAGAAGGATTTGCTTCATAAAAAGTTAATATAAAGTGATAGTAAAGTTAAAATAAGCCTGTTGAGTAAATGAGTGGCTCCACAAAACAAAACTTTAGAAGATTAAAGATTTACAGTTTAGAGAAGGAGAAACAGGAGGTAGTGTTAAAAGAGATCATGGATTTGTTGGGGGATGTTGCTCTTATAACGTGGAGAGAAAAGATGAAATATTTAAAAGGTAAAACAAAAGCTGACAGGAGGGTGCGCAGCAACAACATACTGAAGGTGGACTGAATGGGCTGCAGAGAGAATTAGTTAAAGAGAGACAGAGCGAATGCAATGAAGAGACTTGAGGTTAATGACGGCTGTCTTTGCTTCCATAAAACAACTGTATGGGGGTGCTGTCATTATGCTAAAGCAGGCAGGTAATTAACTAAAATGCCTAATTAATTCCAATGAAAGAGAGATGCAAATAAGCGAGGCAGAAATGCGAAATGATGACAGTGAGAGAAGAAGTGACTGTGAGATTAAGAGTGAGAGAGAAAAGTGTAGCGATCACTGAGTCAGGGCTGGCATACAGCACACAGTAGCACGCATTCAGCCATGCAAATTTGACGGTTTGTTCAATTACAGCTAATTTATGTTTACACAGGAAAGCGGAAAGAAACCTAAACAATGCCAAGCAGCCTCAAGGGCCAAAGCTATTAAATAAAGCAGCCTTTTTTATCGATCGACTTGAATATTAAAAGTGCAGCCACCATCAAGACCTCCTGTTTAACTATGCTTACATTAGAGGCAGACACACAGTGATAAATTGCCTTGGGATGACGGGAGATGCCTGTTCCTGATTCTCCCCACATGACACACTTTTACCCAAGACTGTTCCCGTGCTAAAAGTGCTGAGCTGTGACTTCTGCTAAATCACAATTAAACAGGCAATCTGCTCAGTGCTCGTAAATAAATAAGCTAGACAAAAATACTTCCACCATCTCGTACTCATGCACCCACAACAAGAGTCATTTATCATTGTCTGTGCGTGGGTAATTTAACATTATTGATGCTTTTTTTAAATTTACAATTATGATTTTGTCATATGATCCGTGGGTCACTGTAATTCTAAAATATTCCTGAAAAGTGTAAAAAGTCGTTTGCCATTACAATAGAGAGATGCTAAAGCAGAGCGTTCAGATTTATTTAAGTTTGATGTGAAATGACACATACATATGCTTTTTTTGGGGCTTGACAAACAAACAAAAACAGAGACAAAATATAAAACTGAACTGTATAACGCAAGATGTATTACAAGATAATAAGAAAAAGGTACTATACTATAATAGTCAGTATATTACAATGTCTTTGATAGAAGGAGCATATGGTTATGTAGAGTGGTGCTCAACGTAAAGTTCAGCCGGCTAAAACATGCATCTGTGAACTATTCCGTGGTGAACACTTAGTCATTGTATCAGTAGGACAGAGATAGAAATGTTAAAGGATAATTCCCGTGAAATCTATATTTTTCGTATTTACAGCTAAAGATGAAAAGATCACAACCACCAATTAATAGATCCGACTGTATCTGTATGAAACGTATTGTCTAGGTATCCAACGCCTGATATAGTTTATTCCTCTGTGCCATAGAAATCCACTGTTGTCCAAAAACACATCAGTGAGACGGACTGTTGAGTGACATTTTCTTTGATATTGATGGACATAGGCACTGTAGTGTATTTTGATTTGATCCCACATAAATGGTCCTACTGTTGCTACAACTACAGTGTCCAGCTATTTAAACTATTTATATTCTTTTTAAATAGAAAAGAGTCATGAATATATATATTTTCAAAGATCAGAAGGAACAGACCGTCTTTGGGGCTGAGAGCCACAGACAGGGTGGGAAGTCAGAAAGAATTAAGAGACAAATTAACGCATTGTTTTCTGACATCAAAAAAATATATATTACCAGCCTTATCTTTTAAACCACCGACTACAGTACTAACTTGTCAATTCAGATACAAATTAACTTTGAAGGACAAAAGACATTTCTGAAAACATAGAGATATACTGAGTCCCATTGCATAAAAGCAACTGTAGTTGGTGACTGGGTCAAGACTGGGAAGTCATTGCTATTTCATGACGCTGCTGGGGGGGATGAACAAAGTTATACTGTGTATTTCAGTTCGTAAAACAGTTTCAGTTCTGTTGCTAGCAGCAACCACATCTTAACTGAATCAGGTAATCAGTCACACAATAAAAGCACGCCGATGACTTGGTTCTGGCTGGCAGTAGGCTGGGTTCGTCCGGAGAGAGAGAGAGACGGGACGGGACAGCACGAGCAGAGACGAGACGAGACGGAGCCGCCTTAAATAAACGGTTTACCCTCCAAAAGAACTCCCCCTCTTTTAATTTCCCTCTGTCATTTCTCTGTGTGAGCGGGTGAACTCACAGATATCTAAACAGAAAAGCAAGGTCAAGGTCTTAGTTATTTAAAGAGAACCTTTGTTGATTTTCAATCAGCTTCAACCGACGCCAGTTCGCGTCATCCGAGCGGGCTCTAGTAACACAAGGGGAAGCCGGACATCTTTCATATGCACAAACCACATTGCAACGATACAAAGCAAATACCAAATACATCCTGTAGAGATACCAGAATCAGTGCTTTTAAATCTTGAGGAATCTTCTGCTAGACTGTGAGAATATTGTTGACTAAGTTTATTAATTTGTGTAGTGTATTTGCTTTTAATCAGTTTTTCTGCTGAAACTGTATTTTGTTTACTGCTAGTCTTGATAGCTGTTGAGTGAGTTTCAATTGTTCGCCATCAGTCAGGGCCATCTGGGTGACTGATTGCTGTGGGTGTGGCTAACACAGCTGTAGACACCCAAGTAATGAAGTCTGAAATTTAAGGAAACAGTTCGTGTGTCCTCTCGCAGATATTACAGGCCCCGCACATGCTCGCAACACCGCTGTAACCTCTCTACTGTTGTCTATCCCACCCGCACCTCACATACCCAACACCTCATCACAGGGGGCCTGTGGAACTGCCGGTCAGCTACTTGCAAGACTGAGTTCCTCTCGGGCTACGCCTCCCAGTAATCCCTTGACTTCCTTCATGTCACTGAGACTTGGATCACCCCAGATAACTCTTCCACCCCTGCTGCTCTCTCTACAGCCTACTCCTTCAACCACTCACCTAGACCCACTTTCAGAGGTCTACTGATCTCCCCCAAATGGTGTTTTTCTCTCTACCCATTGCCAGACTTCACTCCTTCATCTTTCAAATGTCACGCCGCCACTGTAACTAAGCCGGTTACATTAAACATTATTGTTCTCTAACGTCCTCTGGGTCTTTTGGAGGAGATTTTGGAGGATTTGGACGTTTTCCTATCTAACATCCCTGAAAATGGCCCTCCACTTGTACTTCTCGGTGACTTCAACATCCAGTCAGAGAAGTCAGCAGACTTATTATCTCTCCTATCCTCCTTTTCTCTCTCCCTGTGTCTGTCCCTAACTACTCACAAAGCTGTCTACCACCTCAACCTCATATTTACCAGAAACTGCTCTACCTCAAACCTGTCTGTAACCCCGCTTCACATCTCTGATCACTTTTTCCTATCCTACTCTCTCCCCCTCTCCAAATCTCCCAATCTAACAAACCTAACTCCCCTAACACTGTACCTCTCCGCCGTAACCTTCGCTCTCTCTCTCTCCCTCCTCTCTTGCCTCAGCTTTAATCTCAGCCCTCCCTTCATCTGACTCCTTCTCACTCATGCTTGCCAACACTGCCACAGACACTCTCCTCTCTACTCTGTCCTCCTCTCTGGACTCGCTCTGTCCTCTCACTTTGCGGCAGGTTCGCCATTCCCCTCCAGCTCGCTGGTTGGATGACTCAGTGCAAGCTGACAGAACCACCCTACTGGCAGCTGAAAGAAAATGGTGGAAATGAAAACACCCTGACGACCTCCTTGCCTTTCAAACTCTTCTCTCTTCTTTTTCTTCCTTTTATTTCTGAAGCAAAAAGCGCTTTCTTCCAATCTAAAATTCAATCCTCCTTCTCCAACTCCAAAACACTCTTCGTTATCTTCTCCACCCTTCTCAATCACCCAGTGTCGCTCCTTGTTCCCTTCTACCATGGCACTTTGACAACTACTTCGTAAAAAAAAAATAGATGTCATACGCTCTTCATTTTCCAACTTACAGACTAACATCGACTATTCACCATCCACTTCACTCCCCCCCCCCCTCTAACTTGTTTCTCTCAAAATAAAGTTCTAATTCTCGTTACCTCTGCCCACCGTACCACCTGCCCTCTGGACCCTATCCCCTCTCACCTTCTCCAGTTTATTGCTCTTGACCTTCTTCCTTTTCTCACCCATCTCATCAACACTTCCTTAACAACTGGTTGCTTTACAAACATTCTTAAAGAGGCAAGAGTAAACCCTCTCTTAAAGAAACCCACACTCGACCCTTCAGAACAACTACAGACCTGTCTCTCTTCTTCCATTTCTTTCCAAAATACTTCAATCAACTCTCTTTTTACCTTCACCAGAACAACCTTCTTGATCCGCACCAATCTGGTTTCAAGGCAGGCCACTCAACTGAGACTCCTCGCTGTCACTGAGGAACTTCACACTGTTAGAGAAGCGACCCTCTCTTCTGTTGTCATCCTTCTGGACCTTTCTGTGCGTTTGACACAGTGAACCAACAGATCCAGATTTACACCCTCCAAGAATTGGCAGTCTCAGGCTCTGCTCTCTCCATGCTCAAATCCTACCTAAAGGGACCGCACCTACAGGGTAACTTGGAGAGGGTCTCTGTCGGACCCCTGTCAACTCACCACTGGGGTTCCTCAGGCCCTTCCTACATGCAGGCCATGGTCAAACCATACACCCCAGCTCGCTCACTTCGCTCTGCATCGGACAATCGGCTCGCTATTCCCTCACTATGAGTAGAACCTAGATACCCCTCAAATAAAACCTGCCTGTTTGCTATCCTGGCTCCAAAATGGTGCTGCAGAAAGTCTTCACACCTTCTGTCGCAGACTGAAAACTCACCTGTTTCGACAGCACCTTTGCCAATAAGATTTCTGTATATAGCACTGAAATTTGTTGGCTTATTTGAAGCTAATGGTTGAGTTATTAATTATTTTGTTTCTTACATTAGTTTGGTTTATTTGAAGTACAGTATTACAATACAGTTTACTTGTTATTGTACTAATTCTCTATTTACAGTTTTACAAAAACAATAACTCTGGTCAAACACTTGTTTATGACATCATTATTTTCTGATTCATAATCCCTATACTTAAATTTTGAATCTATGTGACTATCGAGAAGCATGAGTAAAGCCCCACGGGAAATGTTTCTTTGAATGTTATAATGCACAAATGATGTTGATTTAGGAAAAAGAAAACAAGTTAATGGCGACGACAGAAAGCAAACTGAAAACTGAAAGTTATTGCCTCATAAAACATATGTTATTTTAAGATATGAAAATGGTGTTTTCAAAAATAAATTTCAAGGACGTGTAATGTACTTCTCATTCAACAAAACACTGAGTTATGAGAATAGTAATTGGTGCAATATCACCTTATCTGCAACCAAAGCATTTCACTTCACATACCACTATTTCCATTCTATCTTTGAAGAACAGTAATGACTTCTCTCTCCAGGCATGAAACACTTTGTGAACAACATAATGAAAGAAAGGATGAGACATTCTCCATCAAAAAATGACCCAATACAAATTGCAGCATAGTGCAAAAAAGCTTGAATACCAAATGATTCCAAATGGAAGGCATTCTGTTCAAAACACAGTTGTACATCACAGATCTTGTTTCTTTCTGCTACTCTCGGCGGTGGAGGACGAGGACACGCAGAGCCGAATAAATGAGCTTAATGTTCATTCATTTTCCTCACTTTAACAAAACATCCCCAACTGATGAAATACAAGACAGGAGGCAGGGTTTTTTATTTTCTCTATCTTAAAGTAGAGGCCATTAAATAAGTGAAAGAGTGCATGGGCACAGACACACACACACACACACACACACAGCATACCAATTGGACAAAAGAAAAAGATAAAAATCCCAAATGTGTCGAAAGCCTTCTCTGGATGCCCTGTGGCTGCCGGGTTAAATTGTCGGGATGTGGGTGAGCATTTGTGCGTGTTTGTGTGCCTGTGCAATAGAGAGCAAGTGAGGGAGATGGCCCTGTCTGGCCACTACTCTCCGACCCACAACCGATTCCGCAACTGATTCTGGATCATTTGTCATATTCATTATTCTACGGGCCATGAATACCAAAGAGAGAGAAGAGAGGGAAAAAGATGAAGACGGCCAGCTAGCCATCACAACAAGCCCTATTTACCCTATCACACAATCTGTTAGCACTGACAGATTACCCCACATCACTTTTCACATTAGTCTTTGACGCTGTGCGCTTCACACTGCTTCCCTCTCACTCCCTTGTTGTCTCTCTTTCCTCTCTTTTTATGGCTCCCAGGGAATCCAAAAAGTCTCATATTTCCACCAGACAAAGATCTAGCAGATTAAACATCCAGTTTGACAGGGAACATAAGTAAACAGTTATTGAAGATGAAAAGAGACGTTGTCAAGCTTTGTGCTATGATGGAAAAGGTCTTGATTTCCACAACCTTTCCATCTCTGCTTCAGGCTGTAAATAAGTAAACAGTGAAAAACAGGGATCTCAAGCTATGTCAAGCTAACTCATGTACTCAGCCTTTTTAAATAAAAGAAAATATGTTGATGAAGCATCACCTAGGGCACAAAGTTATAAACATCACTGAGTCAAAGCTTTTGTTTTTTTTAATTCCTTTTTTTTTTTTTTTTACATATCCACACCCATGCCCATGTATAAAAAGGACAGAGCCAGATAAGGGCACTCAGACACACATACCTTAGAAATAATAGAGCAGGATGACAGGCAGGTAGAAAGATGAGACTGTACCAGTGACACGATGTTACACAAATGCAGCCAATTCACGCTACAACCCAGTTTGCCATCCTCTTCTACCCCACCATCATGTTCATGACATCATGCTAGAACCATTTTCATTTTCACTTTTACTTTCGATCACTCCTGTCCAACCTCCTTCTGCTTTTTTCACCTTTCCTTTTCCTTCCGTCCAGATTCCCTCAATGCTTTTGCACCCTCTGACAAGAGAGAAAGGCACCTCCACTAGGTTCATTATGTGTCTTAGCGTGAGACTAGCCTCTCCTGTTTTGCTCTGACTTCCACCTGGGGTGATCCAATCCTCCACTCTTCTGCACCCCACCGCTAAAAGTCAGCGGTTCAGGCCTCCCAGGACAATATCAGATCTGCTGTCCATCTGTCATGGCAAAGCTTGCCAGAACCACACGATGATGACTCAAATGACCACTGAACCTACCGCTTAAACATGACTCTAATGCACCAACACTCTATTGCTACTGAAAGACAGCACACGTGAAAGAGAATTTGCTCAATCTTAGTGCCTGTAAAATCTTCTGCTATCAAAAATAACCTAGAGAAAAGATACTGGATTGCAGCCTATTAAATTAGCTTCTAAAATGTTAAACCCCTCCATACGATAACTGTTCCAAAGAAGATATGAAATAAAAAGGTGCCAAATTGCGGCTAAAAGAAGAAAGCTTGTGATTTAATAACAGTTCATTTGTATTTTGGGCATCTCTTGATTTAAGTAAGGGGGTTGTAAGCATGTGTGGAGTCAAGACCACTAAGCACAGTCATCTAATCTAAGATCAAGCAGCCTTGGACACCTTCTCACTGGTTTCCACGGGGAACAGGATGCAAGGCTGGATCTGAAATCCATCCATCCACATCACTCGTTCTTCCCTCCCTCCCTCCTTATACATGTCTCTCATGTCTACTTCCACTGTATCTCTTCAGTACTTGTTAGTTCTCTTTTTCCGGTGGACAGAGCAGTTCTCAACATGTTATCATCACTGGCATCACTTTTAGTGCCTCACTAGATTACAGCCCCATGAGGTTAAACATTTCATACGTCTAAAGTCATTATAATGACGTTATGATCATGTAACTTGCTAATACAAAAGGAAAAAGAACAAAGTAAATCTTATGACGCTTCCCATGAGAAAGGGTGATCTGCAGATGTGGCAGCCTTCATACAAGACCAAGTATGTACATTTGGTATTCTAGACATAGGCCTGGCGGCGCCTTAAGAACACGCTTGGATCCCCTTGACAAACAAGTCAGATGAGTTGCCATTAATGATTCACAGCGGGTCTGGGTTAGCTAGAGGTTCATGGCAGATGAATGAAGGCATTTTCTGGTTGCTCCAAGGTTAGCGAGACCTCAGCGAGCTTGCTCCCGGGGCTAACTCATTTCTATTATCATTACAGGCCGCAGCTGCTAGCTAACTTGCTACTCTCAACCCAAGGCATGCCATACATCCATTTGAAGACAAGAGGCCAAAGAGGAAAGAACACAGATGGATTCATAGATAAGGATTTGAAGTGTGGCATCAGGCTAAAGGCTTTTCTTTGTTTGTTGCTGCATCCTTAGCATATTAATTGATTCTCCATATTTTAATGTCAATGATCATCTGAGACACATTAATTAATCTCAGTCTTTTGATTTTCCATTATTTTATCTTGTTTCTTTTTCCTACAATTTAGGATGAGGATGAGAATTTGCTGGTTTTCTCAGTTTTATATCATTGTAAATTGTTACACAAAAAAAAAAAAAAATCTGTGTGACTCCTTGGAGTCTACGAAAATCAATAGAAAAAATAGGCTGGCCCCCCTATAAAATCCAACTTGTCGTTTTTGTTTTTCAGCGGATTAATCAAACGAGATATAATGTGTTATATTGTGAGCTTTAGTGGTGCTGTAAAACGGTTTAAAATATACATGTCATTGTAGAGGTCAGAATGTGTGGTTGGGGGTTCAGTGCCATGCTCAAGGGTTTGCTAAAAGCCACAACAAACCCTATACCAGCTGACCCGCATTCAACCAGCTATAATACTTTCAACTAAAAAGCATTTAATAAAGTCCTCTCATTTATACTCTATCGCCTGCTCCCCCCACAAGCTCTTCTTCATTTATCCATCTCTATCCCTTCTGGGAAATCACACTTGATCCCTTCTTTCATCACATCACCACACCTTTGCCTCTCCTCCCCCATTTGTCCATTCCCCGTGTCCTTCTGAGGCAGACTGAAGAATTTACAATCAATCAGAAACATATCCATCAACACTTTGTGTCTTTACTGATCAATCGCAGGCACCTGATGACTTTTCTGCTTGTTTCTCGTTACCTCTATCTTCCTTCTTTCCATGCCCCCCTTTATTTTTATCCCACATTTCTTTCTTTCTTTTATTTCTTTCCTCCCATCTTTCCTCCGATCACTTCTGTTGAGTTCCCTCCCTCCATTGGGGTGCTCTTCTAAGGGAGCACTGGATCAAAGTCACGAATAATGTGGGTTAGCCACAGGCATGTAAACTGACGGCTTAAACTCTCCTCCTACCGCCCCCTATTAACACACACACATACACACGCATATACCTGCAACTTCCCACTCAGTCTGACTAAGACTCATGCCCACATGCACACACAAGCAACACAAACACACACACACACACACACACAAAAACACAGTCATCCATTGTGAATAGAGCCCCATTTTGCTATATAGGCTAATTCCCCACTCAGATCAGATGTCTGGTGTTCATTGATGTGGGAGGAAAATAAAAGCACAGATTTTAGAGTGTGGTAATTCCATTTCCTTTACAGTCCATATCTGTGCTCTCAGCAGGGCAGAACAGCACAGGGGAACGATGAATAAAGGAATGTAGAAATAGTCATGACAAGTAGCAGTTACATATATACCGGTACTACACATCCACTCTTATATCAAGGACATATAGTCCATGTATAAATTCACATCCCTCTTTGCACTGTAAATGTGACCTCAGACTCACAGCAATATTTATGCTTAAGTTAGGGGGTATTAAGGAGACAAATAGCATCATTATTGCAAATAATATCTGATGATATTGGGCCTGTTTTGAGCAATAGAAATGCTAGTATTAGAACCACCATTCATATATTTTTGGGTTAGTCAAAAGCACAAGTATAGTTTTAAGTTTAAACTGCAAGAGGTAGCATGGAGAGCGGGCTAAAACCAGCATTTCATAATCAAAAAAATACCCATTTTATTCAACACGTTATTTTCATTATCCTCTATTATTGAACTTGCACTCACTGCAACCAAGAGGCGCTTCATTCATTCTTGACCTCTGCACACACAATTATTGTATACATAACATATTACATAAAATGATATGTTGAATCTCTTTGGACTCTAATATATAGAGGCTGTGGTGGGTATGTGGGTCTTTAGGAATACAAATATTGTTGGAAAGTGTTCAAAATTAAATAAAAAGCGTGAACCTGAGTAATGAATCTAGATGTCAGATGTAAAATGAAATGATAGAGGGTGATGAATTGCAGTGTATCTCTGTATGTGTGAAGGACAGCTTGTCTGTATGTCCATCTTCTGGTTCCTGAGGGGTGAACTGCTGTCAGTGCTGCGATTCAGACAGCCTGCACCTCAGGGCTCTGCCAGCCCATCTTATTCTCTTGAACTCCTCTAAAAGAGAAACTAAATGTTGCAGCTTGTACAACGGGACAGAAGCTGTGGAAAAAGTATGAGGGTGTTAAGTGAATAAAGGAGAGATGGGAGTCATACAGAGTGGGAAGGCATTTTAACAAGAAGAAAAAAGAAGTTGAGGACTTGAACTCAGGTAGCTGGAGACAGAATTATAACATTTCGATGAAGGGGAAGTTAATACATGACATGTCTGAGTTACTCAATCAGCATATTAAGAGTATCCAACTCCGTGTCATCTTCCCATAATCTAATCTCTCCAAAGGTACAGCAGCTTGTGTTTCCATCCATCTCTGACTCCTTTTTTTTTTTTTTTTTTTTTTTTTTTTTTTTTTTTTTTACATAATCAGGGCTACTTGACCTCCTATCGCTTTCTGCGCCTCCTCACTTACACAACTCTCCCACCTACGACACTCTGCATCTTTCATGTCCAAGAATCATGGAGCCGAGAGAGGGAAGAGAGAGGAACGGTGCTATAATATTCAAACGTCCAACATATATATAGCTGTCTGCTACTTATGAGTAATAAGTAGCAACAGAGCTTATGAGTAATTCAAGTGAGTCAAATGCACATGCATGTTCAGAACACAACACAACGCTACACATGGATGTATATTGTGTGGTTGAATATATCCTTAAATGAGGTGAGGTGGGAAAATATCTTTAAATTTATATGACCAATCTGAAAATATAAAAAAATCTGTAGTGGTCTCCCAAATCCTTAACTGCTATTTTCTAGAACATCACTGCCTCCATTCTTCTCTTTTCCACTTATCATCTCACTTATTGTGTCTTTTCAACAACGACAACGACCCGGATACCAAAAATAGCTCTTTCCACCTCCCACCCGCTTCATCGGGACAGGAGCTCATAGAAAGGGGTCAAGGGGCTGAAAGTCAGCCCTCGTCAATCTGGAAGTTTCTGTCAGCGGCTTGCCTGCAGCCACTCCTCTGCCAGCGCTGCCCCATCCAAATGACTCTACATGACAACCCTGTACCAATCAAAAGCACTGTTCTTGTGACCCCACAAGCTACCCGGAGCACCGGTGAAGGTAAGAGACAGACAGACTGATTACACAGCCTGTCTCCATGTCATTATACAGCCTTGTCTAACCCCGTCTACCACTTCATCTTTCTCCTACTCGTCTTTTCTTACACCCCCTTCCTGTCCGAGAGGCCTTCGACCCCCATTATATTTTTGGTAAATTACACAAGAGCCCTTTGAAGAGATGAGTGATGGCAGAGTGAGGGGAAAGTGGGGTGAGGGAAAAGAGAAAGTGTGAAGTTACCAGAGCCGCTCTCAATGGGCTCTGAAACCAGACTGAATGAACTGGCAGAAAACAGACAGGCGGATTCAACAGAGGAGATTGGGGAGGACGTTTGTTTAAGTCAAAGGGAAAAAGAGGGAAAAGTAGAGCAGTGATACTCAACCCCTGGCCCACGGGCCAAATCTGGCTGGTGATAGGTTGCCGGGTGGCCAGCCAAACATTTTCTAATTCCCAATGAAAATAACTTGATTCACAAAGATCAGACAGTGAACTATGCAGAGGAAGACAACTATTAGATGAAGAGGGGCAATGGTCACGCAGAATAAGGGTAATTCTGATCTCATGAATGTCTATTTCACGCTAAAAGAGCTTAAATATGTTATTCATTCTGTCCCTGATCGGAGCAGTTTATGTTTATGCTTATGAATCATTCCAACATTTGAGCGATTACATGATGGAAGAGGTTCCAGCTACGTTTAATGTCGTATAAACTTTTTCAAATGTAATCAAAGCGTTTACATTTAAAACACATTTGCAGCTATTAAATGCGGTAAAATTATTTATCCGTCACATAAGTTAGTAGGTCAGTTAATTAGAAAAATAGAGAATTCCAAAGAAAGATGAGTTATGGGCCTTTTAATGTTTATTCATTTTACCCTTTGTAAATATTATTAATGTTGGGCCTCCTGTCATTTTTCACTCCTGGCAAAAGTGGCCCCCGGGAAAAGCACGTTTTGAGTATCCCTGAAGTGGAGGATGAGGCACCAGTGCATTTAACGTATGTAATGAGGTTGCTGCAACGTTGGTGGCGGCACTGGGTGGGTGTAGTTTGAGAGCTCTCCTCAGGCTCTTTCTCCATCTAGCCGCCTACCGCTGTTACAAAATAGTCGCCCCTGACCTGGAACTCTACACACATACTGTGAATAACACACCATGATCACTCTAAGTTATAGTAAATGATTATTTTCTAACATTTTAAGATTCTTTGCCAACCATCAAAACAGAGGGTAATTGCTTCACACAGCGGCACACTGCTGAGATCAGTGTGGCTTTAAGTTACCATATCCGCTGGAAAATTAGTAAATATTATTAGTAATCAGTCTTTGGTTCCATGTTGTGAAGTGACTGCTCACACTGAGAAAGTCAGCTTTGGCACATTATCCCTGTCTTCCTGAAGATCACTGGTGTGAAATTAATTACTCCTACCGTGAGAGTAGGGTGACGAAGAAAAATGATGAAATGACTTGCATTTTTTTTTTTTTTTATACTGTTGAAAAGTCATGAAGAGGATTGACTTCACTAAACGGTTTGAGTTCAATTAGACTCGTCTTTAATGGGACATATTAATCCTAAATGTTTTCCTTTCACTGCTACTTTGTTCTATTAATTGCTGCGGTGCGAAAATCAAAAAATAAACATCCATTGTGTTTTTGCGAGACAAGCCTTGTATCATTAATGTGTCTATATGTCCATACATTCACTGCATATATCTAAGGGCCTTTGTGTGTGTGTGTGTGTGCGCATGTGTGTGTGCGTGTGCATCATTGTACACAATTGCCTCCTTTCTTTCACCGACAGACAACTCATCATGTCTGTCACTCCCCGTCCTCTGTGCTGATGAATAATAAATGGCGGAGGTACAGTAAGAATCAGAGACAGAGCGATGATAAATGAATGTTTCATGCTGCCATTCGTTCTTTTTATGAATGACGAAGGCATCGCCGCAGCAACTATGGCACTCCGTCAACATCCCATGCATCTTTCATGTTCATATACCTTCCTTCCTTCATTTTTTCCTGCCATCCCTATATTCTCATCTCCTTCCATCACTCCACATCTTCATAATAATAACACAGAGAGTCCCTCACAGGTTTTTTACTCAGCTGTGGTAATGGTCAGATATTGGATCCCACTGCCCTGACCCTGAGGCTGTAGAATGACTCCTCAGCCTCTGACAGCTGTATTGCTAAAGTGTCCTACCACCTTTAAGGCTTCCAGCATTAAAGCCAGATGATGTTACTTTTGAAAAAACATGAACAACACTGTTATCAATAATTGGTTGAATTCATAAGCAACAAAGCCAGCCATAGCTTCAAAGCCTACAATGGTAAGATAGTGTTGTATAACTTCCATTACTGAGTCAGTTTGCTGACTGAATTACTCTTTCTTATGCTTCTGTTGTGCTACACTTTAGCATTATATTGTCATTGCGACTTGTGGCAACAGTGGCTGGCGTTCATAAAAGGTTACAGAGTCTCGCTTTAAGGTTTACGTGTTTTTCTCCATGTGTGTGGCTAGCTGTGTGTATCCACAACACTGTGTGCATGCAAAAGAAAAACTGCAGCCACACCATACCATATATGCAGAGAAAACTAAGGAGAGACTATTGATTTTGTGGAAAAGACGACGCTGATAACGAATGTGTGAATTTGTCATCCAGGGAGAGCTTCAGAGGGAAATGGCCAGTGCAATCATCAGCAGAGAGGAGCCTGTAGGGAGACATTCACACACAAACACCCGCACACACTTCTTTATAAAGACACAGAGGAGAGGATGTGTGAGACAAAGACACAAAAAAAAACCTAATAGGAAGCTCAGAACTAATGGCCCAAGACGTAGACGTTCAATTCGTCTCATATGCACCAGCCCGAGCCTCAACTAAAAGCTGACAAACAGACCTTGTGAAAGCCAAGAGCTATTTGGGCTAACAGCTGGTTCCTGACCGTGTTTCACAAAGGCGACGACATATATAGCCATGTGGGTGACAATCTGATCGTGATAAACAGTCGCACTGTTCAATTAGAGCCACAACAGGTGTCTGATGTGGACAGAGGGCACAGTGACTCACTGTGTATTAACTAGATGTGATGTGCGGAGTGAAGAATAGTTTGATTGACTCCTCTTTGCTTTTGAAGAGAAAAGAGAAGGAGGAATAAAGAGAAACACTCGCAACACTGTTTTATCAGGTCACCTCACTAATTAAACACATACAGCTGTGTCTGCGAAGAAGAGGGAGAAACATAGACAGTGATCACGAAACAGATGGAAACACATTTTTTTTGCAGAAAGTTTGTGATAAGGATTAATTGAAAGAGGGATCTGAACACTCCACCACTGATCCTCTTAGGTGGGAATCTCCGCTGCCGCAGCGCTGAACGTGTGTGCGTGCGCGCGTGTGTTATAGTTACAAACTCAACACATAATTCTCATTACAGCCTAGGGTTACCACGGAAACAAAAAAACAGCAGACAACGCGTTTAAAAATATAACAAATGATAAAAAAAACAAAAGAAAAAAACGATTACACCTCACCTACGTGTGTGCTTTTTCGACTACCATGTGTGTGACCGCGTGTTAGTATATACACAAAGTGTGTATTCTGCACAATGGTGTGTTAAGAGTTTTGCTGTATGAATGTGCAGGGGGTGGGGAGGAGACAGAAGGAGAGGGATGTGTTGAGAAAGGGGAGATAATAGAAGGGAGGGGAGGTGGTAGAGAAGGAGGGGCTGATGATGGGAGTGTGGATGGTTTCTATTTTTACCCTGCATGTGTGATATATGCCAATAGGTGTTCAAACCACAGTGTAAAGAGAGGCTTCGGCAGGCTATGATACACTGATTCTGCGTGTTCTCACATTGAAATACTTACTTTATTTAGTAGTGTTTAATTGCATTTATGTAGAGATAAAACTACTTTAACTGTGGAAATGACAGCTCATTTTCTCAGATGCGTGACTGAAGATAACTGTTGCACCCAATATTTTCTTTTCCTGCCAGGAGGCGAAGGTGGCGAAAGCCTCCATAAAACCACGTAAATTGAATGTGCTGAAATTAAATTGAGTGCACTATGGAAGCAGCAGGAAGAAGAAAAAAAATCATATCACAATGAAATCAAATCAGGATTATAGCCATAAAGCCATTCAATCACTCGTTAATCCCAAAATGATTGGGCTTTGGAAGAAAAGACGCAGAGCTATGCACACACACGCACGCACGCACGCGCACACACACACACACACACACACACACACAGAGAAGGGATGGATTAAGTCAAATCGATCAATAAATCTCCATTGTGGAGCAATATCAAAATATCCCAACAGTAACATATTCAGACAATTTCTCAAACACCATGCTAAACACAATAAATCGGTCCTTACCATGAGTGATGGCACAGAGAAAATCAGATTAACTGTGGCCAAATTACCACACAATTTTACATGTGGATTGTCTTTCTGCTATACATCTTTGTTTGTAATGCTGCAGTGCAGGGGCCACAATCACTTATTGGATTATACGGCTATCACATCAATCACCCCGTGCTGTGACTGGCCTCCACTTACTAAAGCATTTATCTGATCATCCTTTCATAAATTGCCTGATGAATTGCACTGTCCTCTGACTTTGGTCTAATCGTAATTGCATCTGTCTCCAATGGAGACTGTCTCTTGTCTCTTTTTGTCTCAGACTCTTTGAATCATTCTCTGGAGGGGGTCATGCCTAAACAACACAACTGAGCTTGACTGGCAGCGAGAGACACATTCAGACCCACCATGCACCATGCATTGTGAGAAATGTACCATTGCTATTGTAACATTCAAAGCAGAACATCGAAAAACAAGACTGGCAGTCCACAGCAAGCTACTGGTTCTGTGAGGCTGTACACGAGCGTACTAACATGCTCACACTGACAGTGCTAACATGCTCATGTTTAGCAGGTATAATGTTTACCATGTTAGTTTAGTGTGTAAACAAGTCACACTTTCTGAATAAACACAAAGAACAGCTGAGATTGATGGGAGTTTTGCAGGTATTTGGTCCCAAACCAAAGCATTGGACACATTGAAATGTTGATCTTATGCTGGCTCTAGAGGAGGGAGTAAAATTCACCACCACTATTAGGATTAATACTCTGGACTAAAGAGGTGGAATAACAGAACTGACATTGCCATGAACAGTAACACGCCACTGGCAGTGTGGTTAGAAATTTGTAATATTCGTATTTCAGATATGGACTCTCAGTATGCGTACACCTTCGGGTCTTGTTGGGCTCGGGCTGAGTTGCAGAACTTTAGTATAATCACCACAGCCTTGTTTTCGCTCATTAATTTAGAGTCCACACCAGCGGTGGGCACATAACATTTAGAAGGCATTCATGCAGAAACAAAACCTTAGAGAACAACAATAACGCCTGTAGTTACAAACAGCAGGCACAGGTAAAAGAAAGTGAGGAATTAGAAGCTGTTTTACTGGGTAAGAGTAAAAGGTAAGATGTAAACAAATACAGTAAAATGGAGAGCAAAAAATAAGCTTTTCTGTCAAGCAGCAAATACATCATCTGTTATTTTAGAACAAACACATACTATTTGATATTTGATTCCGCTTCTCTCACTTTATCTTTGCATGAACACACACACACACACAAACACACACACAAACAAATACCCGTATACATGCACGCACAGACAGACACAGGTACACACACCCACACACACGCACACACACACACACACACACACACACACACACACACACACACACACACACACACACACACACATACAGGAAACACATTTGGAACCGTAAAGCCCTCAATAGCAGCCATCTGTGAATTTCTAAAAGCATTTGGCCAGGTTTTTGGTATCAGTCTGCTTGTCCATGGGGCCTGGCTCAAATCCGTTACTGTTTCCCAGCATGCCTTCTGTATAGAATACACATCAATGACCTCACGGCTGGAGACTGGAGCACAGGCCAAATTTACGACTGCTGCTCGACAGGAAAAGGAAAAACATACAGAGACACAAACATAAACACACCGGCATCCAGTTTTCTATCTCCGCTCTGTCTGCCCTAAAAACTTTAGGGTACTCCCTGACCATCTTTCCCCTTTCTGCTTCAGTATCTCTATCTCCTGGCTAAATGTCCAATGGACTGCACTCTTTCTTGACACTCTCTTTGCTTCCTCTCTTTTTCTGTCTTCGTGAAAGAACACAGCTAACTGGTCAAACTGGCACATTGGTCAAACTCACTAAGGATGAACAGCAAAGTGAAGAAACGAGACATCCAACATTTACAAGTCTTAAGGAAGGCGCAAGCTCTGCTCTGGCTGTTTGAAAAATGCTGTGGGAGAGAAACAGGTAACAGAAGAATCCAACCTCTGCTAATTATAGCAGCACTGGCCTCATCTGCATCTGTTTAAAAGTCACAGCTCCCCCGCGGTACTGCTGGTGCATAACCAACACGGAAACACTGTCTCCACACTTCTGCAACTCTGTGTTTACTCTCTTCTGTCCATCAATCAGCTTCTAAGCTGTTCTTCTCTCTTGATAATTTGCTTCTGACTGTCTGGCTCATGCATACATGCAACTCATCAAATCATGTGTGAACAGAGTAGAGCTTATGGAGATACAGAGGGGAGAGTGTCCAGAGGGGTGAGTGGCCACAATGCACCCGGCCAAGGGGAACTATTGGAAAGCTGTTGCTCCACTTACGGCCACCTGCTGCCAGCTTGGTCCACCTGGCGTGGGAACATTCATTATGGTCCAAAGCACTTGACCACAGCATCCATCACAGCTGTCTGATCTATATCCACCTATTGGGCTGCCGCTATCATCACTATCCAACACTGATTAGCCACATTGGTGAGGTGAGTTGATGGAGTCTAAATTGCGTAGAAAAATCCCCCAGGATGCTGCCGGTGTTTTAGTCATGCATACAACTCACTCAGCATGCAACGTGTTGGTAGTAGAAGAGGGAATTGAGGGAGTGATGTGTAAACTGTAAAGCAAAGGGATAATGGAATATGAATTTTCTCATGTTGGGCAACAGGGTTTGTGTATTTGTGATTAAGTGTCTCGCAGAAATGTAGAAACTATCCAAACATGTTCTCAAATCCAAAATCCATGAGCCATGTTGGACTGCTTGCTGGGGTTGAGCAGCAATAAGGAAATAATGTATTTGGAAATAGTAATGTGGCAAGTCATTACTGGCATGCAAGCATTCTGCCTCAATTAGTCAATAAACAAATTTCGCCTTCTGCAGTTTCACTGCATTTTTGCTTTGCAGCAAATCCGTCATTGTCAGTGTCATCTGTGTAAAGAAAAAGGCAGCAGATGGAGATACTTCCTGTTTATTCCCATATTCCCCAGCTTATATTTCTTATCATATACTAATGTTATTAGTGTTATCATTTGTAATGGATAATATTACCCCATTTCATTATGGGGTGTCTTGGGGAAAGTCTTTTAGACAGCCAACTCTGACATATAAAGATAGGGGATAAAGAGGGAGAAATAGTCTTCTGGTTTGAGTCTTTATTTCTGCATCAGATTGTTGTAGAATTGTTTAACAGCAGATGATATGTTTTGCATGCTGTGTCTTCAGGAACCTGAAGAAGCATTAAGTGCCTTTAAAAAACACACTGTTGATTCTCATTCTATCAGAGCAACAGAGGGAAATTTCGACATTAACTTTATAGTAGTACAGGCTCTGCTGTGTTTTTCCACTCATTACCAAAAACACTCTCTGAAATGTGACAATCCTCTGGAATGCAATTAGTTTGTGCACCTGTTGTTTCTACTTTTTTCCTATTTTTTTTTTGTGTATTTCATAGAAGTCAACATCACACCAATGGGCTTTATATGTCCTTATGCTTCATCCCTCTCTTCCACATTCCTCGCTTTGGTAGTATTAATAATGAACAGCAGATATGTTTCTCTTTTACCTCACAAACATGCTGGGAGATGAGATTCCCCTGCTGTGTGTCTACACATGCCGAAGGCTATTGAACATAGAGATAAATTAATTGTAATAGAGCCTGCTTTGAGGGATGCGACTGTGTACTGCAGCTATGCAGGTTCAAAGTCATTGTGTGTGTGTGTGTGTGTGTGTGTGTGTATGTGTGTGTGTGTGTGTGTGTGTGTGTGTTTGTCTGTGAGAGAGAGCGAGAGAGGGAAGGAGACAGAACGAGAGAGATTATACGATGCAGGCTTGTGGACTGTAAGGCATTTAAATGCGGAATTTTGGAAAGAAATGTTTAAAACTTTTAAAACAATAATAAAGAATTTTTTTTAATGTGTTTCTACAACATCAACATTATATTTTAGGTGGAGAGGAATGAGATACAGAGACAGGGATAGGACACTGACATAAAGTGAGATTGTATTTAAGATATGCAGATTTTTAGCATTTCCCTGCAAAATCAAACGTCTTTATATATGTATAAAAATGACATCTAAACTAAAAATAAATGTATGCTACATAATGAAAAACTCTGTTGTAAAAAGAGACTACATTAAAAAAGGTAACATCAGGTTTTGAGTTTCCATATTAGATCCTCCATGAAACATCAGCTGATGTATTTCATGCCATGACATCATGTAGCCTTTAACACACATGCAGCTAGTACATACAAATTACTTTTACGAGGAGACTGAATATTGCATAACCCCATTTCCTCACACTCATACTGCCCATAATATGTACATTTGACAGCACTATATGTCCAGGATAGACTTCCTCTATATTTGTCACTGCATTTGGACGTTGAGGTTATGTCCTTTCCACCAATGCTCTGCAGAGAAACAAAATCAATTTGCTCACGCTGCGTATGGGTTCAAGTGTCCCTCACGTGTAAGATTGAAGTGTATTGCTCATGTATACTTTACCAACGTTATGGACTGTCTCCCTTCAACAGCTAAAGTGGTTTCCTTATGGTGCATTCAGCAAGATTTGTTACCCAGAGTAAACTGATGGCTTCAATGATTCCCTTGCCTCTAAATCTGTTTTGCATGTCTGCTGGAAACTGGAAGGATTTATATACTCTCTGTTTTGAGCAGGTCATTGATGTGGTGTTAATTCAATGCTAATAAGATTAAAACATAATGCAGATTGTCTCGTGTGAAATGAAGCTGGTGAAAATCCTTTGAGGGGACTTCTTATTGAGCGGCAGTGGACCATGGCCTCGCCCCTAACAGGGCAGAGAGGTAGAAGACGGGTTACTCATGAGAGGGGTTTGGAAATTGAATTAATATTGCCACCAGTCAACCTTTGAAGGGAAAAAGGCTTACTGAAATCTATTAATGGTGTTAGTCCATGACTTGACTTGTATGCTCTTCCCAGTGCTTGGTGCTGTCAGATGGCACATGGTAGGATTAATCCCTCAGCATGAGTAATCCCTCAAAGACATCTGGATCAAAAAAAGTTGATTCCTAGCTTTGTGAAGGACACGTCATAAGTCCATCCACTGACATAAGAATGAAAGTAGAGTAGTAATATATGTACTGAGCACAATGTTTAGCCGTAAAATGAGGAGTACGCTTTTTTTTTTTAATAAACCGCAGAAAATCAAATGTCATGACAAAAAATCTAGGAAGATCATCCTCAGTGAAGTCTGTCAGGGTTGAGAAAAGAGGAGAAGACAACCCACACATGCAGACACACAAACACTAAAGCAGAGGGAACAGCTCCAGAGACAAGCATTAATCCCCGCAGATTTAGTGTAGCAGAACAATTGCTTTTGTTACCCTGGGTAATCAGTACAGAACACAGTTTATAAATTACAGTATACTTGGAAACACATAGACGGAGAGAGAGAGCGTGTGTGAGAGAAAATGCATGTATGTCAGTGCAAAAGTGAGAGCACAAAAAAATGGAACAATGACGTCTACCTGTTCAAAAGCCTTGGCTGCGAGTCTGGGAAGATTAATCAGAGTCATTCAGACAGCGTTTATCACATTCTCTACAGGGAAATGAGAGGCGATTTATTTCTATAACTTGGCCTACATATATGGAGAACTATAATTCAAATTCACTTCAGCCCCCATTATCCACTCTGTAATGAACACGTCTGCCCAGTGGATACAATACTGTCTAATCCATAATTGTTTACATTCTGGTGTTTGCTCACAGCCAACTAAATCAAGGGGCTACTCCAATAAGACAAACTACAACAATGCACTACTAAGTGATGGTGTGATCGTCCTCTTAAATCAGCCTTTCTTTATGTAATATAGTAAAATCAAACCAAGGAAGAGTTAGCATTTATACTACTTAAACAGGTACGTGCTCATAATTTTTCTTTTCGTCAAACACAATTAAACAACTATTTAGCCATGCAATCATTCTTAAATGTTTGTTGTTTTCGGAATTACTTTGAGGGATTGTTGTGTTTTCTCAGCACCTCATTTTCTTCATGCATTTTCTTCTCAATTTTCTCTGCACTTCACTTCTGAAATGCTCTCAAAGCGAAAGGACCTCACTTAGTGTGTTTTCCTATGTGCAACTATGGTTCCCAGCTGGAACTGAACTGGGGAAATTGTGATTATAGGAATGTAATGCGTCTAACAGCAAACACAACTAAACATGACCAAGACTCTACTGCCATGCTAGCAGCAACTTAGGCGCAGTGGTGCCTTTCGCTAAATCCTAACATCAACATACTGACATTCTCACAATGACAATAACATGCATGTTCACTATCTTAGCATGTTACAAGCTAACATTTGCTAATTAGCAGTAAACGCAGCTGCGACTAATAGGAATGGCATTATCAAAGTATTTGTCAAATGACATTTTGACCTACATGTAATGATGGCCCAAGATGAAAAGTCAGGGGATCACCAAAGTCAGTAGGCTTCATCCTCTGAGGACTATGAATGTATGTACAAAATGATATGGCAATCCATCTAATAGCTGTTAAGATATTTCAGTCCGGACCAAAGCGGCAGATGACTGATCGACACCGCCGTCACTAACCCACCACAAGCATGGCTAAAAATTGGGAGAAAAAAAAAAGGCCAAAACATGAGCCCTTAGACAAATCCATCCCTCTTACGTCACAAACAAAAGTCTGAATGCTGCATTAAATGTGATAAGAAGGGTTCAGGGTTTGGTGTGGTGGGCTTGGTTTCACCATATGTCTTTAGTCCCAGCTATGTCCAGGATGCTGCTAAAAACCCAGGAAACTGATAATTACAGACTTATTTTCAGGCTCCATGCTGAGAGCCAGCTAGTAATTGAATTGGAGGAGTGGGCACAAGTGTAGTGGGCTTGGAAGGACCGTAGCTGAACGCAATCAGCTGTGACAGACAGTGTGAGAGGGACAGGGAGGGAGGGAGGACGATAAGAAGAGAGAGAGACAGTTTTTATAATGAAATGTTCACATGTCTGACGTACTTTTAGTATTATTTATTTATTTTTGGCTTAAGCATCTTGAGCATCACTCCAATCACTTTTGCTCAGTTAGTTGGAATGAAGTTAGTCAGGACACAGTGTCCCATGACAGGGCAGCATTTGCATGCATGGCACGTACATTATGAAAAAGGGGGTTGCAAAACAAAGCACATGCTTGAATTACCTCACTGGAAGACCCTCCCTGTCAATTACCCTTCACAGTCACATTGCCCACAACAAACTCCCCCCTTGGCGGACAGGTGGCCAGGTAAATGCATTTTACAAAAGCTTGAAAGGCTTGGCACTCGATATCTCTTTTTCAAAAAATGGGCAACCATCCAGATCTCTGCATGAAAAGAAGGTAAAATACATACCAACAACGGAAAAGAGGGGGCTGAGCGAGCATCGAACAGAGCTGAGAAGAATCATTTCAGTGGCACATTTTCCAAGGCTAACTGGGCTGCAGCATTGACTTATGTGACCTCAAACGCAAAACACAAGCGGCAGGTAACAGCTCTACTAGCTTACGCATTCCTCCTTTTATATTATTTATTTTTTACATAGCAGTTATGGATGTTTGCAGATTTCCTTTGAGGATCCTGGACAATTGTTTTAACTGCTGTAAAAATGGGCAATCTTTTCAGAAGCTGTTGTAATGAAGGACAGATAAAGGTTATCGTACTGCTACAAAACCAAATATGACCAATCATTCAAAAATGGTAACCAGCTGACAATATCAAAAACGCTTTTAGCTTTTAGCAATGCTAGCACCGTGACTCTATGGAGGTCAATGTCGGCATATCTGTCGGTCCACCTCTCCAGTCCAGTGGGATGGATTGCCATGACATTTTGTCCAGAGGTCCATGATCCCCAGAGAATAAATCCTACTGAGTCTAATGAGTCCCTCACTCAAGCACCACCATGAGGATGACATCTGTGGTTTTTTGAATTAAATATATTGACAGCTGTTGGATGGCTTGCCATGAAATTTGGACCACACATTTGTGTCTCCTTAAGGATACATTGTAGTGACTTTGGTATATTTGGTATGTATAAGCATGTATATATTTGGTATATGTAAGCATGTGGTTGTATTCCAGTACCATTCATGTAAATAAGTGTCTAGAGTCTGCATTCAATAATTGAAATGTTCAAATTACAGAAGAATCATTTATAAAACTTACTTCTTGATTCAAACAATTAATGATGATAAAATGTATAGTTTTAGTCTGAATCTAACTGCGTCTAGGCTTTGGGCTTGTATCATTTTTGTTATACTAGATGAGCTTTTTTTTTTAGAGCATTCAACAGCAAATAGCGACAAAAATGTTACCGACCCATTTCACACTGTGCTATCAGTCTATTATTTAGATTCAGGTGCAACATTTAAACAAACAGTTTAGATTTGTGATATCTGCCCCTATGCTCTGCTGTGTCCGACCACCAGGTAATGGACCCAGTGAGCAGAAACATGAAAATACTGTGAGTTATTGCCATGTACCTAGAAACCACGGACCTGGAAAATTACTTTAGTGATTTTTCTGCCTTTATAACAACCTCAATATAGTCGCAACTCAGCAGCCACAAAAATAAAACTAAATGTGGAAGCACATAATTATTTTAGCAAGGTACACTGAGTTACAGAACATAACATACTAAACATGTGAACATATACCTTCACAGTGGGAGACAAACACACCAAATACATTGAATAATAGGCATGACATAGGCATGCACACACAAGGCCACAGGACACACATCACTTCAGAAACAAACAGGAAAAAGAAAGTTGAGAATGTAGTGAAACAGGGAGAAAAATGTCAAAGAGAAAGAACAATGAAAGTCTCCAGACATGCAGCCCTCTAAGTCTGTAATGTATCATTTATCAACATACTGTAGTATGAAAACTATGTTATTCTTAGATCCATACTATTAGTGGGGGAAAGAAATACAAACATCTTAGACTCAGCTCTACATTGGCCCAAGGTGTGTTTTATGATCAGTTCCCTTGGCATGCTACGGTAGATCTGGGCATTAGAATATTAATATTGGTTGCCGATCATAATATCGACATATAAATCACATAATGTCTTTACCAAGTCGCTATACTAACAGTGTGTTTTGTTTTAGTGATAGAAAAAGAACAACAAATCACTTTTTTTTATGTTTCTCAACTGCACTTCCAGAAAATGTATAATATGGTACTTTCATGATTAAAAATGACATGTAATGTAATGGAAGATTTTATCCGTACTGCCGACCACTTTTAGCAACAATTTCAGAGTACGACTAAATATGACAGTCAGGCATCAATTCATTAGTTTTGGATGCACTGTATCATATCAATAGTTGGTCTGTTGGTAATCCAGTCAATAGGATTTGCCATCTGGAGGCAAATTATATATGCACCAAATTTTCTGTCTGGAGCAAACAGCAGACTGACTAAGTGATGTTGCCATCCTAAAAGCCACACCAGAGACACAGAGAGACAGGAAGACACTAAGGTGAGAGCAGTGAAAATGGACTGACATTTCTATTTTCTGAACTCTTTTCTGTTGCTTTTTCTTTAGTAGCGGTGGAAAGGGGAATAGGGGTCAGTGGGATGGGATATGGGCAGGAGCACAGAGCACACTGTCGCCTTATGTCTCTTTACTCTGAAAGGGAGACTGAGGTAGAGGAGACGGAGGGGGGAAGACAAACTGAGGGAGAGTAACAGCTGGTAGGTCAAAGTTGAGATCCATGTTTTCAGATACATGCTTTTGTGTGTATGTGTGTGTTCATGTATCTTCATCATAAAGCATTGGTGTATAAGTTCAGCTGGAGGTCAGTGTTGTGTAGAAATCATCTTGAGGCCAGAGGTGACTGTAGATGTTACTGAAGCTTTTTTAATAAACTCATACTCCCTCTGGACAAATGATATATATATATATATATATATATATGTTATGTAACACCCACCAATGTCAGTGTGGAGAAGTAATTCATCCAAGTCCTGGTATATTAACATTAAGTTACAAAGCCCTTCCAGTCTCTTAACTGTTATTTAAAGTTTTGCAGACTTGATTCTGGATTCCTGCCAAATGCCTATTGTACCAAAGTATTTATTGGCTTTTTGCTGTTGCAAAAAGAAGAAAAAGAAGACGAACAAGAACGTGAGAAAAACACTGTGCAAGCATACAGACCACAGAGAAAGCCTCTGGACAATATTGTCAAGAATTATGGGTCAATCTTTGACCCATGATTCTTTGTCCATTAAGCTACTGCGCTCTATTTTTACATTAGCTCCAGAAAATACTTGTGAAAAATTTTCTGGGTATAGAACAATGACCTCTGCTCTAAAAAGGCTGGTGTGGTATTCAATGTACTGTATATAGTGTGTTGCTTGACTTGTTCCAGGCCCCCTTTTCGCCGATTAATATCTGATATGTATCTGAATAATGACATCTGATCCACGGGCCTTAGCATTTAAATAGCTTGTATAAATGTGTGTGTTTTACTTATCCAGATAGTACATCCAGATACGGATAGCATGTTAATGCCATGTATAGATGGAGATTTAGTGGTAATGACCTGCTCAATGCTTTGTTTTAAATACTCTTATAAGTACATTAACAGTTGGACATTGTCATTTTCTAGAGAAAAGAAGATCTTTCTCTTTGGAGATTTTTTTGAGAATTATAGTTTTGTCATCCAGGATGAAGCACAGTCTCACCATTGGAACAAGTCAGTTATCATTGTGTCTGTTATTGGAGGGACAGTGGGAGAAAATCTCAGCATATTTCATATTCTGCAATTTCAAAATGCCTGACCCACAGCACCACTGCAGTCCATTTCTTTTAAAGGCATGTCGTACGGCTCCTTGAGAGAAAGCTTGGAAAACTCCCATGGAGGGTGTTCTACTTCTAAGATAGGTGTGCAGTGCAGTGCAAAAACTGAAAAGCCTTCCAGAACATGTGCCTCTACTTGGAAGACTTTGGTGTTCTTTGCAACTGCTCATGGCAAAGGACCATGTGATGTGACAATATAACATCTGGCATCTAGTGCTAGTTTACAACCCCCATTTCAGGAGCAAACACAGACTCCACATCAATTGTACCTCGTGCTAAGCTTCACACAAGAGTGAAACTAAACTCCAAACCACAGGGATTCAGTTAGAAGCAGAAGTACTGGGGCTTTTAATCAGAGCTTTCTCTCAGGTGTTGATCTCTACAGTACAGTACATTTACTCTGGCACTTGCACTTACTTGAGTTTTTTCATTTAATGCTACCTTCTTCTACTTCACAATAATTCCGAGGGAAATATTGTACTTTTTACTGCACTACATTTATTTGCTATGTCATGGTGTATTAGAAAATGAACTTCTTGCACCCAACGGAACTTTCCGCAGTCATGTGATGATAAAGAAATGGGAAAAGTCAAGTAACATTTCAGTACATGGTTTCTAAATACTCAGAAAGCTGAATGCTCTCATCTCCCATTTCTTACATGTTGCATTTACAGTAGCCATGGCACAGAGCCATAACTCATTCACACTGTAATGTATGGGTGTCATGCACTTATGATCTGTCATTATGCATACTCCAAATACGTCTCAATTGATATGAGTGCAGGTCAACTCACTACGAATCCTTACCTGGATTAGTAGACCTGGACCTCAATCTCCATGGACATATTACTTCCTTAACCGCTCTCATAAATCAAAGATAAGGGGTCAGTAACATCACATTTAGGTGCTATCTTGGACTCGTACTCTCGTCATCCAATCTAATTAGTAGCACTAACAATGGCAGCCATATTTCTCTCTACTGCCCAAATCAATATTCGCTCATCTGCATTGATCATCGTTTCTCACAAGCTGTTGGCTCCAGGATAAATCCTCTATAAATCAGAGCTCGGTGACAATGAGTTTTGAAAGAGGGTGGAAACACATGCACACAAAGAAGGCCCCACACACACATATTTATGAGTGAACAGGAACAGGAACATGCACACAAAGTGCAGAACCCCCCACGTACATCTTCTACACGCACATGTAACCCTTGCACCACAGCAAGCATCAGTGTACGTGAAAGGTCTTCTGTGGTTGCTGGGAGACAGAGAGCAACATTGATATCGGACGAGCAGTCACGAAAAGAAGCTGGCCTTTGATAAGGATATTAATCATACAAAGGCATGGCTATGCTAATGACTTCAACACAACCAAACACTCCAACGCTCATCAATACTTCATGAAACGGATCAGCCTAATAAGTCTGCCAAGATGACTGGATGCATAAGGATTCTCTAGAGAACGACTCATATGTTTTGTAATGTATAATAGAGTGCATTTTAAAAGAGCACTGGAACTAGTGTTTTTTTAATGCTCAAACAAATATGCTATTTATACTATATACTATATTATTAACTGTATTGGACCGCTTACTGCCTGGTAAATTGACTACAAGACAACAAATGCAAACATAAAATAAATGCTTTCACATTTAGATAGGTAGCAACAAAGCTGTGATTGGTTTCTCCAAGCAGGGTAAACATCCGTCAATGAGCACAACGCCAGAACAACATGAATCAGGGATGTGGGCAGCTACTCAGAGGTCTGGAACCAGTCTACGGTGGTTTAAAATCTAACACTGTAATAGCTCCCACAGCCAATAGTGGTATATACATTACCTTAGCTATAATGGTGCGCTATAGTGCTAGCCTGGCTACCTCCATCAGTTGTGAAAGCAAAGGTCTTACCACCTAACCGATGGCAGCCGACCATTGCTGATGGGTGGTGGTTTCTACAATACTTGGAACCCCCTTTTTACTCCGTGTAGCAAACAGCAGAGAGAGGTATTGCAGTAAGCAAACACCACTGGTCATTGACAATTAGAACAGAGACCTTTTTAAAAAGGAAATTCAAAGTTAAATATACAACAAAAGAGTATAATTTATGTCCTTCTATTAATTAGATAATGCTCAGCCAATTATCTATATGGTAAAAATGAGTTTCTCAAGTGGTGCAGTCAGTGAGAAAGTTTGATAAGATACAGGTAGAGGAGTATCTCACTCCTAAGTGCTGAATTAGCATTTTAATGAGCATAATGTAATTGTGAAAGAAATTACGTAATTCCAAACATAATACATTCAACTGACTATGACTCATTGGTAGGGGCAAAATATTGAATATGTAAAGATACAGCTCTTGCAAATGTATAAACTACGCTTAATTGATTTTTTTTTAAATACTGTACTGAACATTTGCTACTGCATTTAGAGGTTCAACTGTGATAACATTTTATACTTATATCATTAAAATGAAAGCCATTGAAGCAATTTGGTCCCAGTGCTAAGTGTATACAAAAATTCTCTAAACAGATCATGATGAATAAATGCAATAAGAACCAAAGACTAAACGTCTTATTAGTAACCAACATTACAAACCTAACTGCTGAACTGGGATCACGCTGACCAATTAAGACAAGTTGCCTTTCACAGTGTGAATAAAGACATGAACTACAGGCAGTCTAGATGGACCAGTAATGAAAAGCTGAGGTTTCGTAGTTGCTGTCTCTGTTCCCTGCCACACAGCAGTTTATAATACAAATAAACCAAATATGACAAATGCTCAAAGTTATAATCATTCAAAGGTCAAAATCAATTTGTTTAACAACCTAGGGAACCAAATCCCTCACAGGTCCTATTGCCTAAATGTCTCTGATTTAACTAAAGCCTCACCACTGTGTGCCTCCCTGCCCCTCATTTGCTGGATTTTGAGGTAAGCTTTTTAGCTCTGCAATAGAGTGAGCGCAGGGCTCTAAGGATGGCAGTGTTTGCCGGTGGCTTGCTAACTTGCATGGGTGGTTAAACCTCTTTTTGTCCAGTTGTTCAGAAGGAACAACATGGCCTCTAGGATCTGCCTTTGATGATTTTAGACTTGTTTGTAACATTTATACCAAAATATGTCCACTGCAATTTTGTGTTGCTGCAAGTATAACTAAAAAGTCAGATGCAATGAATAGATGCCTGATTGTGTTTTTTCCTCCTTCATTTTCTTCTTCTCCTCTCAGCACAGACTCCCTTTTACCTTCCCTTCTGACATGCTGTTGTCATTGAAGCAACTTCCACTTCCAGGAAGAAAGAAGAAAGCTGCACAACAAAAAGCTATCCACCTGGTATTTCATTGACCATTGTTGAAGGGGGATTATGGATTCTGACTGAGGCCGGATTATTGTCAGATAAACAAAACACTCAAAAAAAAGCCGCAGCAGGCCAGGCAGCATGTATGTGGCACAGATAGGGCACCCTTGTTGCTGTGTCATAGTACTAATGTCTGTATATGTAAACATACAATCTGACAGACACACACATGGAGACAAAAAATATCATAACACACAAAAACAGAGTATTTCTCAGAGTGCAGCACAAACATCAGGGATAAAGCTCATAAGTTAGCAGTAAATTAAACATGAAAGTGCAGATGATATAAGTATCTACACAAGGAGAACAAAGCAGAACACACTCTCGACAGCGCAACTCTAAACCCTGAGGCACCTAGACAGGAAGACAAGAAGTCACGGAAAACATTGTCTGTGGGAACTGGCTTTCATCTTATTTAGTCAGATAAGTATAAATTGCTGCAGTGCAGACAGTCAAGATATTCATCCACATATTTCAATTCAAGTTGAAGAAGGAAAGGGTGGAAAAACTTTTAAACAGAGATGGTAATTGCAAACTGAGATTCATTGGAAAACCCGGTGAAGCATGCTTACACCATGTCAAGGAAATCCCACATACAGTACAAGGTCTTTTAACATGCACACAATGCGTTTTGTGTTTATACACGCACAAAGCCAAATATTGTCTGTGTGCGTATGGAAGTTTGTGTGTGTTTATGATGTAAACCAAGAGCAGAGACCAGAATGTCAGGCAGGTTTACATTAGTCAGCAGATGCAGTGGGCCACATCATTAGTCACTCTGACACCCACTTCTGGCCCCTGCTTTATTGATGAGGCAAAGCTCAACAACTACCCCCCCCTCTTATTACACAAAAAAAATACATACACATGCACACACACCCTCCTCTTTCAAAGTCCAACTGTAAACGCAACAGGAGACCAGTTTAGCGTCTCAGGTCTCATTGAGAGATACGAGCTCGCGAAGCACGCTGCTGCATGTCCACAGAATTAACAACAGAGGCGAGAATGCCATGCTATTTTCCACAACTCAGTTGCTAATCATCTGTCCAGAAACAGCAAACAATCGATCCCATAACCAAACACCTGCTCGACACCAGATCTTCTGGGCAGGTTGTGAATGGCGGGGAACAATGACAGGGTGCCAAGTGTGTCACAGCAATGAGCTCAGAGCCATTTAGGGCCTCCATGAGTCTGACATTTAGCAGGATGCTGCAATTTGTCAGCCTCTCAGTCTGACTCACACATCCACAACAGGGGACGCTCGTGAAACACATTACCATTAGGTCTAATAGTGCAGCATCACAGAGCCGTGTGTGTGTGTGTGTGTGTGTGTGTGTGCGCGTGCGTGCGTGCGGTGTAAAACTAATGATGCATGACGACATAAAAATGAAGAAAAACAGGTTGGGAGGATAAACAAATAAATGCATCAAAATGCTCCTCAAGTTGATCTTGTAAAACTCAATCAAAGCTGATTCATGACATTGTAAAACCAAACAATAATAACAGCCCTAGGCTTAGGTTAACTAGGCATTAACAATTAACAATAATGATCTCTGCCTGTTGCCCAAATGTGAACCTCTCAATTCCCTCTTAAAATGGAGAGTATTTTGATATTCTGCATCAGAGCCTTTGTACCAAGAGGCACTTAATTTTCAAGGCCAGCAACTAGTGTCACTCATAAAGAGTGAGTGAAAGAGAAGGAGGGCTCCTGGAATGCGATGTCACTATTTCAGGTTATCCTGAACTGAAAAAGCATTTCTGCTAACCACAGGGCAGGGTGGAGAGGAAAGTAAGGGTATAATCTGTTTCTCTTTTTCCTATCCAATGTTTTTGTTTCACTAAGGTGCTTTCAACTTGCCCCTTTCCTCTACAATCTCTCTCTCTCCCTCTTGTCAGTGATGAGTAAAGGGCATGCTTTGGCACAGCCATTACTGGGAGGGAACATCCTGATGGCCACTCTTTCCCTAGAAGATTACTGTCAGTTACAAAAACGCAGACCAGTGAAAAGTGCAATTTCTCTGTAGTCTCTCATCATTATGCATAAAGTTTGTAAAGTATGTCTTCCAAAGGGTGGCGCAGACTTCGGAAGCGGTTAAGTTTTTTGGGCCACACAGTCAGACGCAGATTCGAATCAAACATTTACTCACGCATAACAGACCCAACTGCAAAGACACATGTGACACACACACGCACGCGCACACACACACACACACACACACACACACACACACACACACACACAAAGATAAAAGAGGTGTCTGCTCTGCTCTTACCCGAGCGTTGTCATAGTAACGATGGTGTACCAGAAGGAGGCTGGGATGCTGGTGAATTTGCTGGAGCTTGAACCCTTCTCTGCGTAGAACATGACGGTAGCAAAGATAATTATGGCCATAGTGAGGGAGAAAAGCAGGAAGCCCAGCTCCGAGGCACAGCTCTTCAACGTGTAGCCCAGGATGCGCAGGCCCTGCGAGTGACGGGAGAACTTAAAGATGCGGAACACGCGGAAAACACGGAGTGTCACAAAAGCGCCACTCACGTCTTCGTTGTCAGTCATCACCAGGCCAATGTAGTAGGGCAAGATGGCCACCACATCGATGATGCTCATGACGGACCTCATGAAGCGGTAGCGGCTCGGCGCAGCAAACAAGCGCATCAGGTACTCCACGGTAAAGATCATGACGCAGGCCGTGTCCATGCAGAAAAAGGCCACAGTGTAGCGCTCGCCACATGGCACTTCCTTCTGGTTGGGCGACGAGCCGCAGGGCACCGTCTCCACGACATTAGTGATGACAGAGACAGCAATGAAGAAGCCAGTGACATAGTAGAAGACAAGAGCCATGGTGGAAGTGTGGGGGTTCTCAAAAGCCCGCCACATGGTCTCCCTGAAGGTCATGTTGGGTAGCTTAGCGTCCTTGTTGTCCTCCTGGTCATCCATCAGACGCTCTGCATTCTCCCTCTTCCTATCCTTGTACTCTTCGTAGCAGCAGTCGCCGATGATCTCTGAGATGATGCCAAAGAAAGCCAGCTCCTCATCATAGGAGGAGATGCACTCATAGCGCGGATAGTGGAGCTTGCCTGTGCGGTAGAAGTTGAGCACGCTGCGGAACACATCAGGGTCCCGGTCAAAGAAGTACTCTTTGGTCTCCTCGTTGTAGAAGAACTCCTTCTCTGAGCTCCCCAGCAGGGTGTCTGGATAGCGGTCCAGCGTGTTCCTCCAGGTCTCGAAGCGGCGTCCACTGACATTAAGAATGATTAGCTCATCCTGCCGCTTGTTCTTCTCAGTTGGCGCCACTGGCATGGGCAAATTGGCAACAGGCATCCAGCCGATTGCTGCCGCCCTGGCAAAGGGAAGCCATGCCGCGACTCCTGCCGCCATGCTGTGTCCGGCTTGGGGCTTGGGGGGGAACAAGTCCAGCACCTTCACAACCAGCTTGAATTCAGCTCATTCACCATCTAAAGAGAAGAGTGGGATATAGTGTGTATGGTTAGGAAGGACAGGAGTATTGTTTTGATCATAACAGGAGAGTGAGAGAAAACGATGAGAATAAAAAAAAATAAAAAAGGACGAGAATACAAGATAAATGAATGTTACAGATGTGAGAGGAACCTGATGTTAAAGAACAGATCTAGTGAAAAGAGTCAGCCAGTAAAAAAAAAAAAGGGAATGGACGTAACAATGAAGACAAAACGCGAACAATACAACTTATATCCTAAATGGCAGTCTAGCGGAGACAGCTAAAAAAGTATCTTTAGCAACCTTTACAGTGCACGATATGAAGAACATTTATATTTCATTTGATATAGTAAGCTTTAATGTGATTACAGGGACATACTGCAATTTCCTCTAAGCATCATCTTCGTCATTATAACTTTAAGGCTATATTTCTCAGATCCACTCCATTGGGTTACAGTTAAGAAGCAGCCTTCTCAGGACCAAAGCTCACTGCATCTTATAGTTAAAAAACTGAAGGCAAGCAAAGCAACATAACATCGTCCATAGTCTAAGTGTATGTGTATGTACAGTATGTGTGGGTGAGTGTGTGTGTATGTACTGTATGTGAACTTATGTGTGTGTGTGTGTGTGTGTGTTTTGTATATTTTGGCACTTGTAGATTTCACTTTTATGTAAAGCACAATGTGTTACATGTTAGTATGTATGAAATGTGCTATATAAATAAAGTTGAATTGAATCAAATTGAATATATATATATATATATATATATATATATATGTTGTTTTTGTTCAATGCTTTAATATTTACAGGCACAGTTACACGATTGTAGTCTTCTTGAGATACAAGCAAGAGATTCAAAACCTGTTGAGTTCCAACTACAAAACACAAGATTCCTCTTTATTTTACTCAAAACGTATGAAAGTAGTTGATGATTATTCAGGTCAAACACAGGATTGAATTTAGTTGCATGCAACCCGATTCCAAACAAGCGTTTTTCACAATACTTGACCACACTTGATGACATTGTGGGTACTAACGTAACCGCTCAACGCAGAAAAAGCAAAAAGCGATACAATTTGCCGAACAGGTTAACAACTAAATACAGCTGATGATATCCACAGCTTCAGCTTCGATTACAACTCACCGATTCAAAAATTCTCCATCCAAAGAAACACGACCTTCTTCCAGAGCAGTTTAGTTACAAGTCGTAGGTTTGGTTATTTCTGAAAGCGTGTCTGGGGGGAATTTTTTTTTTTTTTTAACCAGAAAAGAAGAAGTTATTTTAGCGAAGAGGAGAGTCACATTAGACAAACGCTACAGCTGAGGTGAGAGCGGAAAAGTACCGGAGACGGACGTACCACAGCTGTTTTAATTCAGTTTCCATTATTCGAGAGGAGATATGATGAGAGGACTCCGCCGTGAAGACAGTCTTGGCTTTTCGGGATGAGGGGAAGAGACGGAGGAGGAGGAGGAGGATGAGGAGGAGGAGGAGGAGGAGCGCTCTCGCTCTCTCTTTCTCTCTCTCTCTCTCTCCCTCGCTCTCTCTCTCTCGCTCTCGCTCTCGCTCTCTGCGCACAGGGCGGATTGTGGATCAAAACTGCATTTATGGCAAACCTCGAACAGAACGATGCGCATAAAGTGCGTTACTCACTGATGAGGAACAAAAAAGAAATAATACACCCCTCCGTCCAACGGTCAAAATGAATTGACAAACAGGGTTTTCTTTTCAACAACTCATACAGTTTGTGATATATATTATTTCCACATATCAAAGGCAATTGCTGCCAGCTGGGGCGTAGCAGAGAATTCAAGAGCCCATGAATCTTTGTCTTTAACTTAACCTGCAATAACTGTTTTTTTAATATATTTTTTTGCCACTCAGGGGAACACACAATCGACATATTAGCAAATATTGCTTATTTACACATCCGGCATCTATGGAACAACATTATTCATATAGCGATGGCACATTCAACAATCGCGCTCTCTGTGCTCCTCTCCTCTTTGGGTCCCTGCAGGAAATATTTGGCTTTTTAGCAGCTGACTGTCTGTCTGCTGTTTGGTGCTGAACAGGTAGAGTGCACAGTACGTTTTAAGGCTAAAGTTGTAGGATAGACAGCTGAAACTCACTATAAAACTCCATAAAGCCAAGAGGAGCTGCATATGTGGGTGATAATTCTCTTTAGGTTCATCACTATGATTGACCCCCTTTCACATTGTTTTAACAATGTCAGTTGATACAAATATAACAATTATTGGTTATAGCAGCTTCAGATGCTCCTCCTGGAATTTTTGTGGCCCCTCCTCAACAGTGAACCTTCGTCAGCCATCTAAGGGAGAGGTCTTCACGGGTCCAAAATGTTTGACCCAATCCAAAAGGGACCAGTGGAAAATCTACCCAAACCCAATTTGCATCAATCAGTTTTTATCAGAGAGACCCGAACAGACCCAAGGATAATTAGACCCGAGTATGTAATAAGAATGTATTTGTTTATATGATTCAAAGACATGAGCCATGAAAGACACAAGATTGTCATTTTCTAACCAATTCAAAAATATTATAATAATAATTGTCATTTCATAGCAGAAATCTTTCACACAGGCTATTGATTTTGAAAGTGATTATGACGCAACACGTGATCAGAGGGCGTAAAACATAGTGACGCACTGACCTGAGAAGGCAGTAAAACAAAACCCTGACAGACCTGATTAGAGTATCATTTAGAGTTTAGTTTGGACCATGTGGACCCTGTGGAGACCTCTGGGGTCCAGTGGCTCTCTAGACTCTAGAGACACTACCTTTCAAAGACTTACTATATAGTTAATAACAGACCTAAAACATTAATGGAGGGCATGAACCTCACCAGACCTGACAACATTTTCTTTGACCAGAAAGAGAGCTACAATAAAAAAGGGCAGAAAATAATATTTTGCTGTATCTCTTCAGCCGGCAGAGTCTGAGCAGTATATCTTGGCTCTTTATATTTTCTGTTTGCATTCTTTTGTGGGGGCCTTGGTGAGTCTGGTAACCATCTCTACATGTAAGTTTACTCATGAAAGCAAAGCAAAACAATAGGCCTCCAGTGGAAAAGCAATCAATGTCTGCGCTGAAGAGAAGCAGGTACAGCACATACAGTAAGTACATGTGTATAACTATAACCCTCAGTCTTACTCAGCCTATGCACAATACTCTACCACACAACACCACACAATACGTTACTGTATCTTCTGTGTAATTCCTCTGGGCAGGTGGTGTGTGCACGTACTGTACTGGGTTAGTTCATATTCTGATGGACATACAGGAGTTTATCCAGTTTGAATTTGTCAGTGCTTTCCTAAAACATGTCATTCAAGCTTGAAATATGTGACACAGCCATCGATGCTGAGGCTCATAACTGGGAGGAGAATAATTTGTGCAAGTACATGGTCATTTATATTCAGACTCAGACTGTGTCAATGTCTCTGTCCCCACATTATTCAATGCTTTGCAAAACAATATGCAGCCCTAATTGAGTCAACAGGGATCCTATCCCGACGATACGTACAGTCCAATGGAATATCAATAGGGTCAGGGCAGACACACACTCACACACACTGCAACACATATGGTTAGCTCATTATGGTTATGGATATACGAGTGCACAATATAGAAAAATAATACTTCTGCACACACAGTGTTATTCACCATAAAATCACATACATGTTTGTTTGAAAATGACAAATTTCTAGTGATTGATATTTAGAAATACAGTCACACACATACACAGGCATAATTGTTTATGCCTCTGTGCACTTGCACAACTATCCTTAGAAGCACCTTTGACTCAATTAATTCCCTGACCGTAAACTGGCCCCTTGATAAAATACCGAATGGCTGAAATGACCTTGCCTTGTGAAAAATGTCCCCACTCCTTAAACTCAGATGGGCTGTCACAAGAATCGAAATTCAAGAAAACACGCACGCACACACACACACACACACACTAACAATCACTCAGACACATAAACACAGAGACACACACTGCACAGAGACTGGCCTTTTCAAAGGATGATTCTGTGAGCGGTTTCGATAATTCAAATGTCACTGAATAACAAGGTGGGTTGAATTTCAAGGTCAACTGCCCTCTGTAATTATCGGAAGACACTTCACTGACATCCTCTTTGTCTTGCTGTGCCTCGAGAAACAAACTAGTTAAGTTTCAGTGACAAAGCTCGGATGATTAGTTGAGTAAGTAGGTCTGTTTAACAGTGGTTCTAAGGGAGACAAGTGCCAATATTGGTGGAAAATCTGTCCCAGCAGTGAGACACCACTGAGTCCACCACTTCATAAATACTATGTTAATATGTATGTTGTCTGTGGTGTCGTGCAGATATGAGAAAGATATCCACTCAATTTGGCGAAAAAGTGAATTTCCCAAAATGTTAAATTATTACTTTAAAGTAATAATGTCAGATATCTTTATTTAAATATCTACCCCCGAGAGAAGTAACACAATGGTGATAAAAGCTCTTGCATTTTCAGTATTACGAACTATGTGTCTGTGGCGACATTTAGATATCTTGTCCATCATTTCAGACAAATATCCCCAAAATGTTGCCTGACATGTTTCATTGCAGCTTTTTTGTTTTCGTTTACTTTTAGAAAAAGATCTATGAAATAACAAAAACCATTTAGCACTCGCAAATCGGTTCCTTAGGGGGACAAATAGTCCCTCTCAAAAATAGAAGTGTCTTCACTACACAGGGATTAAGTACTAACACTTATCATGGTACCGATTAAACATCTTAAATGCAGCATTCAATAGTGTTCTATAAAGAACAATTCAGATAACACTGGCATGGATACTGAATAAAATACTAAATAACTGATTATAGATTATGATTTTATTTTGCAATGTCTAGCGAGAATTCTAGCTTTGTACATGCATCGTTATTACGTTGTTTATAGAAGCATTGAATTCATCAACTTCTTCTTCAGACCAGGGTGACTTGCCTGCTTTTTATTGATCATTTACGTACATATGAGTACGCAATCAACATGTACATAAATCTTTATGTAGGAAGCCCTCTGCACTTGCATTCTTATGTGAATGCCTGTGGAATCTAAGCATGTACTGCAGTTCCCAACCTGATGCAATGTGTGTGTATATGTGTGTTTTACAGCAACGATTAACCTCCCCTGTGAAAGATGCAACATAAAGGCTCTCTAGTGAACCCCAAAGAGCAAACAGCTCTGGTCTAATGAGCACAGTTTACTGATAGAAATGCTGAAGTAAAGGTGACAATTAATTTCCCTCCTCTACTGTGCTCACCGCTGTTACCTTGATACCTCTGCTGACTGCTGATGGACATGTCAATGCTGGCGCACGCACACACACACACACACACACGCACACACACACACACACACGCACACGCACACACACAGGCACACACACACACAGGCACACGCACGCACAGCAGTCGGTAAAATAAACACCACTGCAGATTCAAATGCACAACCCATATTTCACTCGTATGCACTTTCTTCACATGAATAAACTCGGAGGCTTTTGTTTTGACATTTCCCTTGTTGTACATTTGTTAGTTTGCTGGCTTACTTGAGTTCAATTATTCATAAATTTCCCACAACCTGCCTTCTTAGTTTGTCTAATCCCCATTAGGTATCTGAAATCTTCCTTTGGGTGTCTGACTCTGGCAGAGTTTATCCTTGGTGTGCCAAACACTGACTTGGCAGCCCCTCTGTCTAGTGTTCAGGGAGGCAGTCAGTGGCACAGGGGGGGTTATAGATGTGCTCTTGGCCCCCCTCCATCACACAAAGAGACTAAGACAGCAGATCCTGCACCCATTCCAACCCTGTAAAATGTCACACTTTGTGTACTGCTGCCCAAACTGAGTTGGCTCTTACAAAGGGACCAGGGGAGCAGTGTTGCCAGAGCAGGCTCTGCATATTACCTCAAATCAACTTTTGATTTGACTATATATCACTGTGCTCATTCCAGGAAAGTTGCAACAAGCACTGTTGAGTTTTCACTTGTCAATCAAGTTAGATGGCTCACAATTGGAAGTTAGCTGTAGCTCAAAGGTACAGGACAAAACACAATCAGAATGTAATGATTGCGCCAATGTAAGGAACGTGTGAAACGGACAATAAAGAGTTAATCCCACTGAGCACATGTCTATGTAATGTAAGAGCCAACACTGATCTCGCAGTGAGCAAACAGGCAGGAGGGTAATTTTCACCCTTGGATAGGGATGCTGCTGGCAGAAAACCCTGAATCTCACCTCTGACTCTCGACTCCCAATTTTCTCTTTCATCACTGTGCTCCCTGGGGCAGAGCAATCAGAGGTGTAAAGAGGTCGTTGATATTCCAGACATATACTGACTCTCGCAGAAAATCTAGCACCAACATACCCTCGACCTCCCTGTAAACACATGCAGACACTACAACAGCTTGTTGCAATATTTTCAAGGAATGAGGTAGTCTGTATTCTTTCATCTCAGACAGCTGTATATTCATTAAAGATGTATTATACCCTAGCATCTCCCAAAGGCACTATGGAATACGTTTAAAAATCTACACCTTTTTAACACATGTGCCATCTAAGGCATCTTGTATTACTATGCCTATTCATTTCAGTGTTGTACATTTGCCAGTTATGTTGATGAACTGGTATTTTGGCAAGGGCACTCATTTGAAACTTCATTTAGAAATCTTAAAAAAAATTAAAACAGGTTTGTTTATACCCTATGCTGGACAATTAATTAGGCCTATATCATACTTTCTTGTTGATAAACTGAGCAGATGGTAGCATTACTTTTCCTCCTCTGTCAGAGCTGATTTTTTTTTGGCACTTTGTCCTAAACTTTGGAGACTGTAACTGCTGACATTGTGGAATAGAAGAGGATCTTTAATTGATTTTGAAGTGTTGCTCACAGAGCATTACATGCCATCCTATTACATTGTGATGAGTGCATTATAATGAAATCAGAACATGATTTAAAATACATTATGGACATGGCTCTATGCTCTTTGGTCTGCCTTTGGCCTACATCTCTTCCAGCGGATTTTCTTACTGAGAATCTTAAGCAAAAGATTGGTCCTTATATTACATATTACATCTAAAGGAAAAACAGGATATTAGTTCATTTATCCATCAATTTCAAATGCACATCCCCAGAAGGCTTGTCAGGCTCCTATTAGGTGCAGCTACAGCTGGGGATGTAGGTCCCTCAGCACGCTCCAAGTCTAAATATGGCTTCTTCCCACTTAGTTGTGATTGATAAACTATGAAAGGGGAGGCACACAGATGCTTTCTGCCCAGGTGTGAGGACCACCTCAAGTATGTTGGCTCAACTTTTATAAACCATAGAATGCAGTGAAAAATACCTCTTCCTTTTAGTGTTCACCCTTCAACTGGATGGTACAATCCACCTTTATCTGAAAGAAACATGGTCTCACATTCACACATGCACTCAGCGAGCTACCGCGAAGGTTACCGAGGAGGAATTCGGGGATGCCCAAGGACTACCACTACTACTGGGGATCGAAGCAAGAGACAACCATATACCTGCTGAGCCAGATCCCCCCCGAGAGCAAGAGGGCGCACAAGGCACTTCTTCGATATGCAACTTTTTATTGTGGAACTTTTCATAAAACTTAAGCCTAAATGACTGATAAGGAGACCAAAATCCATGGATGTAATTTTGACAGGAGTGTCCACTTTCACTGTAATAAAAGATAACGATAACAATGCAAGAATTTGTGCTATTGCAGTCATACAAATTCAATATCGCATTTTGACTATTTTACTCCTGTATTTTATAGGAGCGAATATCATAACTTTCTGACAATAGACACTGCTCAGGTCTGTGTCTTCCATAGAGAATTGCAGTCATGGGACCGAATAGCAATCTACCTGTCTCTCTACCACCACATTTACATTGAACAGACACACTTTATCCTAAATTAGTCACAGTCAGTGTTGAACGTAGAGCCAGAGGATACACACACGAGTGTAACCTTTGCAGAGCCACACACAAACACACACGCATCCATACGACAGCATACTTAACGTTCCAAGGTCAGGAATGAAATGCCGGAGATTGTTTTTCCAGCTGGAATCTAAACACTTTTCACAGATCATTCACATAAATACCATGATGAAACCAACATCGCAAAGGGTAGAAATAGTGCCGGTACAACATCTATGTAAATATTTGACAGCACAACAGCATCAGAATAAAGAGGTAAACCTGTAAACACCTCTAAAATGGCCTTTTTGTACCTCAAATATAGCTTTTGCATTATCCATTCTCGGTAAGGGTTGCTCTAGAATCAAATAACTCGTGAAATTATGACAAACACAAACACACAAGTAGGCACACAAGGATTTAATCCTTTCTGTGTTACAAAACTTCTCGTCCGACCAAGGTGAAAAGAGCATTATGTTTCTCCACCGGTGTCCTTTCCCAGCCTCTGTGACTAATCTCTAATGCATCTAAGTGAGATTAATTGAGCATTCAATTATTATTCCAGTGACTCCTGAATACGCAATCAAACAATAAATATCAAAAAACGCTTAAAAAAAAAAATCACTGAGCATTTGGCTGGTTAAATCCATCAGAAAGAGGGAGAAAAGCCAAATATAGCCCTTTGATTCTGCTTTTGACAATGTTGCCAGTCCAGATAGTAATTAAGTCCTATGCATAACAAAACAGCGACTCACTGTTTTTGCCTAATTAAACAATCTTTTTTTCAAGGGTGGATGCCTTTTTTTTCTTTTGTATTAGAAGTTGGGAATCTTCTTGGATGATTACTTAAATGCCTGGAACTCCACTGCATCCTAATGCTGATGATGAGAAGTAATCATTGAAGGTTAATAAGGGTGTACAGCACTAATCAGGGCAGGTATGTCTGGTGGAAGAGTTGCTGTCTCCTGGCCTTTTATTGACAAAGTCAGCCAGGAAAGGAGCATAAAACTTTAGCAAATCTCCCAGGCAAAATGCCAAACAGAATAGAGTTTAAGAGAATCCTGATGGTTTCTGTAGTTATTTTTTACGTAACGTTCATACATATGGTACATTATTTAATAAGTCAGGCATATTCCAGCTGTCTTTTAGCCTTTAAACACCCCCAGGTTGCTTATCTCTTCAAAACAGGGAGTTTGACAAGGATGATGATGGACAGATAAAAAACATTATTTTCCCTCAGATTCTTACTATGTGTGCTTCACTTGAGGGTTTAACTATATATGTCATACTGTTTCCAATCACCCCATGCTAAGACCTGAGGGCTCATGCTGTTATCACACTTATACATTTGGAGTTTCTTCCTTCCACTTCTCATCTGTGTTTCCACTCCTATCTTTCAGTCCACTGGGCATTAAGGGGCCTGAAAGACACAACAAAATCATGAGAGGAAAAAAAAACTGTGCTGCAGCCACAACCTCTGTCCCACATTTGAGTACAAAAACACATTTAAGATGGTCCACTGGGACAAAGATAGACACAGTCATGTAACACGCACACACACAAGGAGAAAACTTACTCCGATGTGAGCCACCCTTCAGCCCTACTGGGCTTGTAGCCACTCACCGGATTTGGCAAAGTGAGGAGTGACTTTGACAAGATCATATGTAACTCAGGGAGAGCTGGCTGTCCTTTTGTTGTAGAGGAGAGATACTGATGACTGTTAAGGATAGCAGCAGACAGAGTAATGGTCTGGGGTGATGGTGAGCAGCTTGGCACTGATCACACTGTCACTTTTAGGTGGGGAGATGGGGAAGAGGCCAAGGCTTATGCAGTAACCACAGCAACACTGCCCTAAAGGACAGAAGCATGGATGCTCTCCATTTTCTGTGTTCATGCAACACATGAATGCTACGTTTAATGTGAGCACAAATACATTTGGGTTAACATGGGAGGACACTTCCTTACATGCATGTTGAATATGGGGTGTATATGCGTTATGTAGAGTGGACATAAGCGTATTATTCAAATGTGTGTGTGTGTGTGTGTGTGTGTGTGTGTGTGTGTGTGTGTGTGTGTGCGTGTGTGCGTGTGTGTGTGTTTATACCAAGGTGCAACCTCCGGGTCTAAAAAGTGAAGCCTCTGCTGAAGTGCCTTAAACTTTCATTCTCTCTAATGGCCTGAAGGGAGCAACTCTGCTGGTTGCAAAAATAAGTTTAATTGTACATTATAGACGTTAATGAGAAAATTACCCTACTTCTCACTTGATTTATTACCTCAGTAAACATTCTAAACATGAGTTTTTTGTCTCAATCACTTGTTTGTTGTTAGTCGACTTCAATACAGCATTATGTTCATTTTGTAAATTACGGTCCCATTTAGGGTGAAATAAACGCTAAAGCAGGTTGTGCTTTAGGACGCGTCTAACTTGTGATTGACAAGTTGCTACCACAGCGTTGCCACGTCGCTACCATGGTGTTGCTACGACTGCGTTGTTCAGCGTTAGGTTGTACTTAAGACATTCTAAAGAATCTGCTGTTTCTCCAGTAAGTACATTTAGTTTTAAGCATTGTGTTGCGTCATGGTGACAACGGCCACTTCTTTTATACAGTCTATGGTTTATACTAGCGTGGGTTTTTGTGTGTACAATAGCGGGGTTTTTTTATTCAGTGCTTGCCAAAAATTGCTTCTCTCCCATTGCATATACATTACTCATTATTTTCTATACACAGCTAATATAACGGAACATAACCAAGCAACGAGTGATCTGTGGACTAATGAATACATTATAGTCAATAAGGAGAATTCAGGTGGGACTACTGGCCAGGGAAAAATATTCTATTTCAGTATATGAATTCTGTGTCATTTTTACACTTAAATCAAGAGGACAATGTCAATGTCAAAATCCATGTCCAGGTCTCTGTGGTTCAGTGGGACCTGGTTCTATTTGTAGCCCCACTTTGAAGGAGCGGTAGTCAGGTTTAAGCCTGAGGGAGAAGGGATATTGGCTCAGTTTTAATATGTCTCCCTGCTCTGGACATGGTAATATGGAAAATCATATGGAACGTCATGTATTGCTCCACTTAAAGAAAGTTGCAATGACCTCAAATATGCTATTAATGAAGTATTTCAACCTTTACACCTGAGACTGTTAATTATAAGAGATTGTTTGTGAATTCGGTGTTCAAGGTGATAGGAACATTTCACCAATCTCTTCAGAGACACCTGGTTCAATATCCTATTGATGCTGCATTACTTAACGTACCATGTACTCCTCAGTCTATGTAGTAACTGCCTCACACATAAACATTTCCTGCTGTTCCCACTGCATATCCCTGAGGTTCAGATATGTGCATGAAGTGCATTCTAATCCCCTTATCCTGCAGCAAACATACTTTATCACATCTGTGCATGTTAGCAATTAGAGCAGGTTGTGTCAAACTTTGCCGACAGGAAGCGTTGGGGATTTAAAGGGGTCTAATTAAGAAAACAGAGTGAACTACCCCTGGCCTAGCCTGGGTATAAGCTCAACCCTCCTGCTCTCATCTGACTCATTTTCATTATCAGCAATAAAGACGCACTGTGTGATCAGAATGCATCAATCTTGGTATGGATAATTGCTAGCGAAGCGTGCAAACTGGTTGCAAAGAATTAAGTGGAGAATAAACATGACTGGTGGCAATATTTACAAATTAGAAGTTGGTTTGTGACACATGGCTGACATGGAAGGGTGTACGCCGGTTCCCCAAAATTAAGCACCTGCTCGCTTCATATATTAATTTACTAACACTTAATTTTTACTGCATACAGGATTGGTTCACATTTTTTCAAGCATGTACATTCAAATAGCTTTTCTTGTCTCTCCTTTTCTCTGGTTCTTACCACAAATAAGTCATTTCAATGCAAGATGGGGAAAAAAAATCCACAAGCCTTGCCTCACCAATTTAGCCAAGTCAATTGGTTATCTTTACGTTACAATCTTTTTATTACAAATTTCCCTCTGTTCTTCTTTGCTTGCCGATCTACAGTAACACAAAGAGAATTTTGGGCTTAAAAGACTGGAAGTTTGGAATACTTATAATATCATACTACTGAAGCAAGTTAGCTTCAGCCGAACTCCAGAATGATTGTTTTTTTTGCACAGAAAGAGGACTGTAGATTTGTTACTTATATTGAAATCACTTCAGGAAGAATCTCTTCATAGCCAGTATTGACAGGAGGAACACTCACAGCAACCAATAACTCTTTAAATGTGAATTGCCATTTGAATGTGAAGACGGACTTAAGATAACCATCTTCTTCCCCACTCCTCCTCCAATTTTAAACAGTGATTTCCTATCCTTTTTTTTCTCTTCTTTGTCTGGTTTCACTCCAATTGCGCCAACAAAAAGCCCTGCTCACAGATGTCTAGTGAGGTGAATTTGGGTCAAACCAAGAAAAAGGAATCAAGCCAAAAAGTTTAGAAATATCAATTGACTTGATTTTCTGGGATAGATGGGGAGAGGGAGAAAGTGCAATACTATATTATTTGACCTTGATCAATATTGAGATAACAATAATTTACATAAAATGTATTTTTGAAATCACAACTGTAGATTAAGTCTTCCATATTTCGCTCCACTGTCCCATACAGATGGTATTTCTATCATTATATGGCATCTGTTAATCCCTGCTACTTAATGCAAAATGTCTGTTTTTTTATTACATCAGCATGTGAGCAATTAGCTATGACCTTATTAGAGATTCAATTCATCCATTTGTTCTTTCTAACTGACAGGCAGCCTCAGCCAATCTAACATCTGTTCTATAATTGATTATATCCATTGTATAATTCAGAACTTTCTACAAAGTTAATTTAACATCCAATTTTAACAGTGAAATGAATATTATTACTCTTGATACAATTTCGTTTTCCAGTCTTATATGAAATGAAGTAGAGATGGTCTTCCATTACGAGAAGGAGTGTACATTAAGGAAATGGACGAGAAGGCAACATGTGATTCAGATTTGAAAAGCCCCATAGAGGTCCATCTGTGGTACTGTCCACCCAGTCACCCAGAGTAATTTGGTAATGGAAAGTCTCGAGGGGGGGAGGGCTGAACTGTATTCAAAGCAGATGAATCCATTTATAATAAGATGCTATCTCATTTACTGTGTGTCATATGGTTTGGTTTGCCGAGCCGTCATTGTGTTCTTGCTGAAAATGCACTTCTGGCCCAAAACCCGAAAAGAGAGGAGTCTAGTGCATTCAGGAAGTTCCTCTCAAGCCTTATTACCATAAATCAGGCAGGCATCGGCAAGCATAGGCAAAAGATTCAACAATGCTACCAGGCATCCTTGTATTTTTGCTGTTTGCTGAATTAGTGATTCGCCACATTAGTTGTGTGATGGAAAGACACAAGAGATAATGCTACCAAATAGTAGTGAACTCTAGGAGGCTTTTTTTTTTGTAATAATGCAACAATGTACACTAAATAAGTAGATAGAGGTGTAGACATTGTAAAGGTTTCCTTATTTTAGACTATTGCCTCTTACTCTCTGCAGCGTCTACATCTGATCATAGTCACAAACAAAACTATCTTGCCTGCATCACTTCTTTGATGGTTCTTTGGCACTTAAAAGCACTGACATTTGTCATTTGGTTTAATTTCTGTTCCTTCAAAAGTCCGATAAGAGTGTTCTTTGTGAAGGTTGTTGATGGAAGGCAATTGTATGAACGATAGCAAGCCCAATGATGCTACCTGCGTCAGACGTGGGAAGACGCCGCCTCTTCGGCGGGCCAGGCGTAGCCTAACGAGATGGTGTGATACGGAGTTATTGATCACCTCTGTCAGACCAAGGCTGGAACTCACAGGGGCTTATCCCCCATTCATTATGCACATGATTAAGATGTGTCACCCAGCCTTACATCCTCACCATGTGGCTAGAAACTGATGATGTCAATGACAGTCGCTGGGAATGCTGAAACACCTCTGTCGCTTTCTCTAAAAATGAAGACGTTCTAAACAAAAACATTCCGAATCAGTGACACAGACATCTATTTGTGGTATATGTATTTTCATAACAAAATGGGCCACAGACCATGAAACAGCTGTGTCTTGACCTGTGTGTGTGTGCGTTTCTGTGTGTGTGTGTACATGCGCACGTGTGTGTGTGTGTGTGTATGCGCCTGTATCTTTGTTTGTTTATGTCTCTATGTGTCTGCTTGTGTATTATCGTCCCGTCACACAGTAATTACAAAATGCACCTGATCCACTTCCCTATCTAACACCAACACCCTCTCCCTCTGTTAGTTTAGAGGGGACTGAGAGTGAAGGAAACATTTGATCTGGTTTTCATCAGTTCCTCTTAAACCTGTCTGCTTCCCTGAGTTTCTACAGCACTCTGACTGCAGTGAAAAGACGATCAAAGTTAGCGAGGGGGAGTGTGATTAGCGTCTCAGTCCAAGTGATTAAAACAGTCGAAGTTGATTAATAATCAGTTGATTTGCCCTTTACTGCTGAAGTGACGCACTCCGTCTGTGCAACATCAAAGGACTTCTCAAACAATGCAGCAGTGTTTTTTTATTGAGGAACACACACACGGACACACGCACACACACATGCACACACACACACACACACACACACACACACACACACACACACAGCTCTCCTTTAAAGTAAGGGGAAATGTTCAAACTGAATGTATTCTACTGAAGTTTGAACACCTGCATGAACAACGCTCATATTGTGCAATGTGACAACCTCCAGCATACAACCATGGCTGTGTTCTTAGCCGGCAGTATATCATTTACATATCGTGTAAACCATTTTTCATCTTTTCTGTTGGCACTACTAGATACTGCAGGTATACATGGAAACCCACAGAGAGACAGTAGGAAAGCAACACAAGCAAACTGCCAAAACAACCTTCTGGGAATTAATATGGCCCCCTTACAGCATGTATACTATATATACATATGCTCTGAATTCTCATTTCATTGGAAATCAATAACAGGCAGCACATCTGAGTAGAAACTGCTTACTCGGAGGCTGATTTCATTGGAGCTGTCATAATTTGTGGATTTAGCCAATATATGAGTGTCAAAACAAAGGAGGAGACAGAGAAAGTGAAAGAGAGACATGGTAAAAGACAGAGAGAGAGAAGGAGGAAAGTTTCAAGCTACAGCTGAACACTGGCTGACCAAGCATATCAGTCTACAGCTGGTGGCTACCAACAGCTTGCTATTTAATTTCAGATGAACCCATCAATTAACTACAGACCGACAGCCTGAGAAGAATATCATAAGAGTTTTGTTCCAAAATGAGCTATCCATTTTTTGCTGTGGGATAATAATACATTATTGAAATCTCTTAAAGTTATGGTTAAATAACTGATTTAGCCAAACTCTTTTGGCTTATAACCTCTTAAAGGCTCTGAAAACTCATTTTCTCAATTAGCTTCTTATGAGCTATGGGTTCTGCATGAACTCACTCTTTTCTACCAAATTTTGAATCCTTGAATCCACATCTGATAGCAGTTGGCGGGTTGTTTGATTTAGTCGTAAGGCCCCTGTCAATCTAATCTGATCAAACAAGACTGTTTTCCCAAGAAGAACAACAGCATGAGTCATTTCAGCAAGTGCCCCAAAACGACGTAGAAAGCTTAGCGGAAGTTCAATCAGAAAGACCCTACACTCTCATTCATTCACGAATACGATTATGAAATATAATGAATGAAATTAACAAAATAATAACGTGAATGACAATATTAGATAATGTAATAAAATAGATAATCAAATAGGTAAATGAAGTAAAATGATATATACAAGTAATATAAGTAAAGGAGATTGTGGTGGTAATCAGAATATGGTACACCCTACTGGTCTTTTCTTTTGTTGCGGCAGGAAGTTACATATTCAGTCGCACTGCACATATTTATTTGCCCTGAGAGTGAGGCGTAGTTTCTCCTTTTCTGTCACACTTTGGAAATCAAGGCAATTTTTTAAAAATTTTGAAGGAAAATGACTCCTTAATATTTCTGTAGTTTGACATTGGGTTGTGTAATACTGTATCTACAGCTCCCTCATCACAATGACGGCACGGTCTGTCCTCTCTGAGCAGCCAGGTCTGTCTGTGTCTGCCCTTCTCAATGCCAGACCATGGTCACTCTGTCTGTACATCATCAATGTCTTTCTCAAGTTCTTACAAGTTACTGTGGTTAGGTAGTCTGCTACAGTGAAAGGCCCAAATATGTTTCTAGTTTGTGTTGCGAGTGTGCTGTCATTTCAATAAATGGATTTGTCGTTTAGTTATAATTTAGTTAAGTCTAATTTTCTGTGTGATGGTGTAAATGCTCAAAGTCTGGCTGAGGTTTATGATCTCAGAAGGTGAAAGGTCACCCAGCCTCAGGCACAGATGGCTGAGGGGACTCTTTTCTATGTTTAACTTTTAGGAAGCAAGGGCTTTATATTGGGAACAGGCAGGGTTGTCCTTTTTAATATGGCTCCAGAATTTGATAGATCTTATTGGAATACCTCTAAGTATTAAAGGTGCAAGGTGTAATACCTGGCCACCTGCTCCTCTACTGAGAGCCGGTCAATATAACTCGACTAACCGAGTGCTGTACGCTCCCAATGGCTCTGATAGTTTCTTTATTGGAATAAATCCAAAGTGCAGAAAAAAGAAACAGACCCGCATCCCCGTCCTGTCCTCCGGGGAGGAGAGCGTGCAGGAGCAAGGAGAGACAAACCTTCAGTTAGCGGCTGCAGCAACACAAATTTAGCAAACACAAACCCCAGGCAGTACCGAGAGTCACTGCTGCTTTGTGGAGCGCTGGGCCTTTGTAACAGTTTGCTGATCCAGCAGGGAACTGAGGCCACCCCCCCAGGATCAGTCTGGATCTGGGGTTGCACCGCTGGCTGAATTTGAGATAACTGCTAACTGAAGGTCCGTCCCTGGAGCTGCTGCCCGCTCTCTTTCTTCTCTTTCTCCCGGCAGCGGGGAGGAGGAAATGAAGTCTTTTCTTCTTTCTGCCACTTTGGATTTAATCCAATAAACAAAGTATCAAACCGTACACAGACCCTGTACCTTCAACATGATTGACAAGCCCTCGGAGCAGCTATACTTCTTCATTCTCTGGACTGAGGGCTGACTGGCACTACAGTGACTCACACTCGAGGTAGAAGTGGTATTACAAGACAGGATGGGCTGGGGCGAGCTGCTTGTCATGCTCCTTTCAGTAGAAATCTCTGCAACACAATACGTAGATGTCTTTGACTTAACGTCAACACTGTAACCTCTTCTTATTCTGTTGATCATGTTAGTTCAGTTTTAATGTTTTAAACAAAGATTCTCATCATGATTGAAGGATTAATGTGGTATATTACATGCACTTTAATTAAGGTTAGTTTAATTAAATTTAGTTTAGTTTTAACCAACCAGATTCCACCATGATCTCCCTGAGCCAGTCAATTGTTGCTGACAAACTTGAAAACTGTTGCTGCTGGCCATTTCAGTACAAACTGACACAACCCTCCTCCACCCAGTTCACCTCCAGTGATCATCACACACATCTAGTTCACAGGTCATTTAGCAGATGCTCTTATCCAGAGTGACTTACAGTGAGCTGACTCTGGTCTCCTGGAGCAACTCAGAGCTGGTATGAACTCACAACCTTCTATCTCGAAGCCTGACTACTAGACCACAAGACCACCGCCACCCCAGGGTTGAAAGGTTCAACATGTTCACCAGCTCCACACCCCGCCCCTCCAGATCTTCCGCCAACTCTTTTCACCTCTTCACTCCCACTAGTGTCACGACTCCATCGGGGGGAATGTTCCTGTATTATTCTCTGACATCACGACCCCCTAATAATGATGTCGTTACGATGGGGTCTGATCGCCAAAGACTCTTCACATTCTTAAACTAGACTTTATTTGATCAATCTAAATCTCTCCTGATTTAAACGTTTACTTTCAAGTGACAAATCCCTCTGGCGATCACGGTAAATTAAAATGAGGGGATGAGTTCGGGGTGGACGGGTTATCAGAACATCACACTTTAACAAGCCCATGTGTGATTGTCCCAAAACCTTAACCGCTTGATTATTATTGTAACCATGACGATCAAGGTCACCTAACATTAACAAAGTAATCATTTTAGCCCAAACCATGATGTTTACCTAACCAAAATCTCAATCATAGCATTGTCATTGATTTATTTTCCAACAGTGATTTGTAACTATTTTGAAAGTCACTGAGAAATAATGTCGTCATAAGAAAAAGCTTTTATGTGTCGTTTTAGAGGGCATGGGAAAACAATGTGTTTTGTTGTTTAATTTGGAGGACTTGCTGGATCAGAGAGTGTTTTTTAACTTCAACCTTGACATTTATTTAATATAGAGATATGCTTTGGATTTAAAACCCCATTTAATACAAATACATGTCTGTTAGCAACCTCTTTTTCCTTTCTCAGGCTTATTCATATAGACGAGGAGAAAAATGTTTTCTTTTTTACAAAAGAAGCAAAGATTAGGGAAAAACCTCAAAAATAATTGTGGCTTGTTTATGTCCTGACCCTCACATTGGAACCACCGGTTTTAATTACAGCATCGTACTATATGTAGCTTTAAAGTATGGTCTGCTAGTGCTACTAGTCACCACAAGTGTCTCATCAGCTAATAAATGTGACCTATCTGCTGCTCCTCACGATATGGAAAAACTATTAACATTGACTTATATGTGAACTAGAATAAGTACTTATTCATTCTGTTCTTGCAATCACAGTAATGACAAGACATATGCAAATCAGAACTAAACACATCATCATACTTAAGATAAGGTGAGGTTATGTCACAGTGTGTGTGGGAATGCATGTATTGATGTGTTCAGGAATAGAAATGCGGATTAACAAAGGAGATATCTCCTCCCAGGAGTCACCTCCTCTACCCCAACCATCCTCCTTCACCTTTCACCTGCTTTCTCTCTCCTGCTGTCGTTTCTTTCCCTTGTGCATTCCTCACCTTCCAGTTTTTTTTATCTATTTTCCCCTTTTAATTCACGATTCCCTTTCAGTATTCCTGATCCTCTACATCCTCAGGCTCTCCCAGCTTTATGTGCTTCCCAAACCCGTGATCAGTCTTGCTTCAATTCTGCCTCTCGTCTGTCGCTTTCCCTCTCCCGCATAGTCTCACCCTCTTTCCACCTCTCTGGTCTCTCAGCCTTCATTTACCTTAAGCTGCAGTTAATGATGTATGAGACAAACCTCCCTTGGGCTCAGACCTGGGTAGCTCTGTGGGATGGCGCTTAGCTACCCACTAGACGTCCGGTGCTAATTCCTTATTCATGGGCTGCATCAACACCAGTCCAAATAGTCAGTCTCATGACACCACATTTACAAAGTTAGCACTTTTTTCCCTCCCCGCAGCAATTCCTCCCCAATTTCTTCTTTGGTCTCAAAGCAGCTTGTAGCATTTCTCCCTCCTCCATCACATGATGCTACTCGATGAGTAAGCTATTTTTGTTAGATTTACCCCCATACATTTCCCACCAAAAGACTATTTTAAGAGAGTGATATCTTGCCTTCTTCTTGATTGGTTCTTGTGGTGAAGGCTGTTCTCATTGAATGTGTGCTTCGTGTTTCAGCAATCTATCTGTGAATGTGAGCATTCCCACAATACAGTAAAGAGAAGTAGACAAAGAAATCTAAATGCAGGTATATAGAGGCTTAAACACATTAGGGCCCTGTTCATTTCACTTCAAGTTTAATCCACATTCATTCATAGACTGTTTTGCATTTCACACATACAACAGTTGCCACATTTGAGCGTATTCTCCGAAATCAAACTACAATGTGTTAAAATCCTTCCCCATCTGACGGATTATTTAGGAATATGATACCGTTTTCAACTGTTTTTTTTTCATTTTTTTGTGCATTTCAGAAAGCTTATAGATATCGTTATTCTGACTGCACTCGTAGCAAATGCAGTCTTCCTTTCTAGCCATTCCCTGGAAAATTACACAACAATCACAGGGAAATCACTTTCTGCAGCTTTTTCCGTGGAGGAGAGTAAGGTAATCCAAGCAGAGTGTCAGTGGTTCAACTGAAAATAGGAGCATTCACTCAAATACTGCAAGTGGCTGCTATCAGGGACACAGTGCCCTCCTTTCAGTGACGAGCCAACAAGTCTAATCTGCTGCATGAAAATGAGAAGAGCAAGTGTGTGAGAGAGAGAGAACATAGAGAGCTTTTATGAGTCTGTTCCTACAGTTTTCCTGTTTATGCATCGGTGTCCGCCTTTGTACATCCAGGCTCGTAATTAATGCAGTCTTCTCGATATTGACTTTAATGTAATTGCATGTGGGTCAAATCCCAAGCCTTTGCATTGGCGTCATGACTCCAGTGTGAAACAGTGGCCTGCTAACGTTACCGAACATTTGTCAGTGCTCATCCGCACACACCCCCCAAATGCATACAAACACAACATTGAGATAGATTGCATCATGCTATGCTTGTGTGTGTGCGTGTGTGTGAGAGAGAATATTCATGCACTTGTGGTCTTATATACTAAAGGCGTGATAAATGCGACTCGTTAGGATCAGAGGAGGAATGAAAGAAAGAACAGAGTGAGAGAGGAAAAGAGGAGGGAGGTTGCCGCTTTGCTCCGCTCAAAGCCTTGAGCCACATTGATCACTCCGTTCTCATTCTCACATGAATATTAAGCATTAGTCACGGTTCATGAACAAAGAGGCCGAATGCTCTGGAATTATGCTGTAAGAGACATGTGGATGTCATCAAAGAATAAGCGTAGCGCAAGAACTCTTCTGATAGCTTAAAACACAACTTTTCAATTCAATTATTACTCTTAATATCTATGTACAATCATTAGATTATTTGAATTATTATTACACTAAGCAGTGTAACATCCATTACAGTAGTATCCTCATTATGAAAGATTAACTGTGCATCGATTTAAAATGATTTATGATTTGTAAAGCATCAAAGGATTATTCATTATTCCAACAGTCCACCACTTTAGTCCAGACGGAAACATTGATCGTCATTAAATTCTGTAAAAAACATTTGTGATTCCCTGTGACTTTTCATACAGCGGCATCATCACGTCAGCATTTTAATAATGCTTTTTCTTTTTTTTTTTCATGGTGTATCACTAAATACCTGCAAAACTAAATAAACTAAATAAACTCAGTTCCAGCTACTTTTTTTTTTTCTGCAAATAAACACATTTTAGCATGCTAACACGCTAAAATAAGTACATCATGTGACTCAGTGACGCTGCATGTTTCTTTGACACATCCACAACCCCTCCTTCACGCATGCCCTAAACAGACTTTTTCTTTATCTTAATCCTACGTCCGTTGCTCTAAATAATGATGTGGAAATGGTATAGACACTCACATGCACGATTTCTTCAGTGATAAATTCAAACTTCACAGCTTTAATATAGATGTTGCTCCACAAAGTATTTGCTTTCAGCCAGGCAGTTTGATACAGATGAACACAAACATTAAGCTGCTTTCACATGATCAGCGGTAAAACAGCTCTGCGCTGGCTGTGTCGCTGTTTTCCTACGGAGAGGGCGATGCCGACTGACTGGGCGGGAGTGCTACACTTGGTGTGGCGCACCGCTCCACCGAGCGCTGCGCTCAAAGTTAAAATTATTTCAAGTTCGACCTTGAATGCCGCTGACCTTTCAAAGCGCAACCAATGAGATAACGGCTCTATGGAGCAGCACAGGCGAGCAGGGGAGGTAACCATAGAAACAAAACTAACTAGCTTGCCTTCACCGCAAGGCTCTGTGCCCTACCTCGCGGTGAGTGCAGAGAACATCTACTATCATGTGAAGGCAGCTTTAGAGTAACGTTACTGATCCAAGTCTGAAACAGACTAGATTAGGAGAGTCTGGTACTGTTTTCCTTTTGGAGTTTTTTTAATATTATATCATTGCAATATTTATCACTCAAACGAACCACTGAAGTAAATAACAGATATATTTCACTTGTCTCAGGGGAACATGAAGGGTGCTGAGCTGCTCCTGGCATCAAACTGTATCTTGTTACATAGCTTAAAAGCAGTGAACTCATTAACTCATAAAGGCTCATTAACTTGTCTTATTCTCCACTTTCAACCTCATCATCATTTTCCACCACCTGTCTGTCTGTCTCTTTAAGCCTCTATAGTTTAAGCATTGGCTATCTGTGCCAGGCTATGGTGGTATCATTTATTACAGGCTGCCATAATCAAAGCTGAATGCATGCATAATGAATGACTCTTATCATAAAGAATCACAGCGGAGGTTAGTATCTCCCTCAGAGAACTATGGACTGCTGTGTTTGTTCTCCCTGGCAGGCAGCTCAAGTATCTCTGTCAGTCGGAGCCAGACAGTGAAAAGTCTCCCTCTTAATATGTACGTCTTATGACACACAGCTACGCCCACATTTACCGCTTGCTTGACCCCTGGATCATTCCTATATGTTTTATTCATCTCTGCTGTCACATGAATGTTTCATCGAGGCGTCTAGCTGTGGGTTTTTTACTTCCAAACCTGCCTCTCGATGTAAATATATAAGAATGAGTGTTGATCACATGCTGTTTCAGTGGGTGTGTTCTTACATTATCAGCTCATTGCCTTTAAGTATCAAATTAATTGCAGAATCATTGTGTATATTCCCCCAGGGACAAAGAGATTTAAGTATATATTCAATCTAAATGGCCAACCAAAATGAAATATTCATGACTTAACATAGAAATTCCTTTAATGTCCTTTGGCGATGTTCTGCTTGATATCAAGTGAACACTTATTGATAGAGAAAATATCACACATTTACATTTGCCTGTGCTGCGGGAAATGTTCCCGATCATTTCAGAGATTTATTGGGTTTAAGCACTATTCTAGATCATATCTGTTACAGTGCACAACATCTGAAAGATTTTCTCCAGTGCTCCTACCAGCACCTCAAAAGCTCCATATTTTAGCCTCCACGTTATCCTTACACAAAAAGCAAGGTCTAAAATGATATGTTGTCATTGGACTATTTCCCCAAACATTAACTGTTCTTTTACAGTAACAATCAACTGCTAGGACAGAGAAATACGACCATCCGGCCGACATTTGTAAATCCAACTGTTATTTGCATTTTACCTCAAGTTAAAGACGAGAAATTGGGTGCACAAACTTTTACTTCAGTAACATCTGAGTAAGTAACAGATTATTTCATCAGGTCTACACTTTCAACCCCCTGGTGCTTCACAATAATTCTTGAAATATGTTATTCATAAGATCCTCATGTACTGTATGCTTGACAGGAATAAATAATATCTTGACTGTGCAAAGCAGAGAGTAGATTTACTGCAGTGCAGCATTCATGGAAAGGAAAGTTTGGTTCTGTCCCATTCTGTCAACTCTCAAGGTGAACATGTTTTTTCCGGGTGACTGGGCGTGTACCTCTGGGATTAGTGTCAGTGTCACTTGCCCTTATACTGAAGTAGTTGATCATGTAGAGATTGCATTCCTCCCCTGGAGATTTCGACATTATCAATGCTCTATAGTGGGGAGGATTGCACCCAGGCCTCTTGGGTTCCTCCAGACTCAGCTCACTGTGTTGACTCTAAACTGCCTCTAGCCCCCCCTGAGACAGCAGCACCATCCTTGGCTGGCCAAGAGCTTTTACCTTGCAGGGCCGTGGTCAAAAATTAAACTGTAATGAAAGTTTTGTCTGAAGGTCTAAAGGGGAGTAAACTAATCACAGCCCAGGGGGAGTGGCAGAGAGGAGCATTTATACTCACAGACATCACGACTTGCTGCTTTATCAACAGAGATAAAGCACTGCAAACTGTATATGGATACACCATTGTAATGAAGGGGATTTAGGAAAGATTAAGGGCTTAAAACTTCAATGTTTCCCAGAAGTGTGTCCATTCAAATTAGGTCAATGGTATTTTAAGGATTATAATAAGATAACAGTAGGTTTAGACTTGAGAATATAAGTATACAAGTGTTAATTCCCTCTCAGGGTTTAAATGTCGGACTCTACCAATGTCGTCCTTTCCCAGTCTCCCAGGTGAATTTTCTGCAGATTACTCATTCTTAGCTCTCTTCATTTTTTCTCCAGTTTCGTGTGTTCATCATTGCTGGGGATAGTCGAGTGGCAAAGCACAAGGCGTCTGGAGTCACATGAGGACACGGGAACATGAGAAGGATTATCAGTAGAGACGAGGAATCTAAAAAACAAACCAGATAGGAGACTAAGACGTGTCTGGTTTCACTGACAAAAATTGACTGGGGAACTTGTCAAACAATTATCAAACTTTGCACAAAATCAGTGCATCAAAAGAATTTGTTTTCTTTCAAAATACATAATTCATAGAAAACACAGATCATTTGTAAAAGTGAATTCATGATGGAAAATAGGACCACCATCCTGCGTTGCCAGATGGGAAATGTTAAATTATTGTACCAGAGTTTTAAAACGATCGTATTTTGAGGAAAATGATTGACGTGAGAACAAGTAGGCGGAAATGTGTAATTTTACAAAAACACATATTCAAAAGACTTTTTGACACGCCTACAAATCTACCCACATCATTTTTTATTATTTTTTTTCAAGCAGGCTGACGTAGTAATGGTGCTTGGAATGGGGTATGTGTTCATAAGTCCACCAGTCTGACAATTTTTGTAATAGCATACTATTAAACTAAATTGCAAGACAGCACGACTGGAAGCCTGTTCATATTCTGCATGAAAAACAGTTAGGGCCATAAACTAAGCTGATTAAAGAAATAACCTACTGGTCGAGCGGCGCCAAAGATAATGACAGCTGTGCTCACGAGTCACGTTCCACAAAATCATAACCTACACTAAGCAAAATCATAGCTTACACTAAGCAAAATCAGCTGGAAATTGGTCACGTGAGAAGTAAACACATAAGTAGAATCTATCCAGAAAATGAATTCAAATGAGACTAATTATCATACATTATGTTACTTTTGCAGACTTTTACATTACATTTACATCTTAAATACGAAGGAAGGAATATGAAGTGTTTTGTATCATTCGTTTGTGTCGTTTGTCCCTATACATTTTAAATAAAGTTCAAAATAAATAAATAAAAAAAGTTTTTGAATTTATGACCCTTATGATTATAATCAGTACATATTTTCCAAATGAGAAGACCTTTGAACACACACACACACACACACACACACACACACACACAAACAAACACATGCATGACCTTTCACAACAGTGCATTGCTTCAGGTCCTGGATAGCACTGTGCATTTACGTCACACTCTATAGCACCATGGACCTCTACCCTGGTGGTGCCCCCCGCTGTGAAACTCTCAGGAGAGAAAACACTCACACACACACACACACACACACACACACAAACACACACACACACACACACACACACATACATAGACATGTGCACATCCTAACTACAGAGACACATCTGGAGCAAAAACATCAGACTAAACACCTAGGGCTGTGCATGCACATTTATTTGTACGTGCACCCATCACACACACACGCACACACACACACACACACACACACACACACACACACACACACACAC
>CALSBV010010214.1:741420-761922 GCA_943590825.1 Bovichtus diacanthus
ACACACACACACACACACACACACACACACACACACACACACACACAGCTCTCCTTTAAAGTAAGGGGAAATGTTCAAACTGAATGTATTCCACTGAAGTTTGAACACCTGCATGAACAACGCTCATATTGTACAATGTGACAACCTCCAGCATACAACCATGGCTGTGTTCTTAGCAGTACATAATTTACATATCGTGTAAACCATCTTTTTCACGTTTTTCAACACACACACACACACACGCGCACACACACACACACTCAGTCACACGCGATGAGGTCAAAACAATTATAATAATCACACAGTGAGGTCTCTCAAGACTCTTACAGTAGAGCTGAAGTGCTGGGTGTCCACGGGGATGCTTGAGGTCAAATTTAAGTGCGTGAGTTTGTGTAGAAGAAGTTCCATGCTCTTGATGAATTGTAAGGACAACATTCAAGACTTTAATGCAAGAAAATATTCAGATGTCTTCTCAGTTTTGATGATAGCAATGGAACCAGGGCCAGCCACTTGTCTTTTTTATTCACAACATGAATAGGATAATTACAACTATACAGTGTAATTATAGATTAACGGCGCTGGGCATGCTCATAATCTTTCAAGAATCCCGCAAGAGAAATTACACCATAATACCGAAATGTCAACTTCAATCAGATTCACACCAACAGCATTAAACTAATTTCATAAGAGGCCTACACATACAAATTAATAACACAACAACAGCTAAACAATATAGCTCTGTGAAATACAAATTAACTCTAGTCATTGGAATAATTCATCTGAGTTAATTAAACTTGATTCCCCTCAGTATTCTTGTTAAAACTAATTAAATGTGGTGGTAACTGACATTTCTAAGTCTGTCAAGAGATCCGGTTAGATAAAGTGGCAATTAGAGTGACAAGCCAGAGCGAAACAGCTTTTAAAGGCTTTAATGTTGAAACTGTTTTGTGCTTACTAACTAGCTGCCTGCTTAATATTTGCTTGCTTTTTAAAGTTGCTGTAAGTGAAGTCTCTCTGTTTGCAAATAGATGACATTGTGGCATGTCAGCAGTATTATACAACATCATGCAGCACTGCTCCTTTAAGGGTTTAATCTGTGGATCTCCATTGTGAGGGATCCTTTGTGTCTATTTTGAATGGCAGACCATTGTTTGTGTCTAATACCCTTACATTTCACATACCCAGGTCCAGTGGAGCTTTATGACACTCTGTGGTGAATTGAAAAAATGGGTTTCTTATCATGAAATTACACCAATATAGAGCGATGTCCTTCACTCGTCTCTCTCCTTTCTTTTACTCTGAATGCCTGCACCTTTCAGCCAGATAAGACTTGAAGAATTATCGCGGCGGGATTCTAGAAATGTCTGGACTCAAGGAAAATCTTACAAAAGAAATATGCTTCAAGAGTAAAGAAAAACATCTGACTAACACCTTTGAATGTTGGAAACCATATTAAGTGTGAGGACATTGTGGAAATTAGTAAATCAATCAAACCAAGAAAAAACAATAAAGCTGGAGAAACAATATTTGTGTGACTTCTGAATTACTGAAGCTCCCTTTCCAAAAAAAAAATGATACCTGCACATCTACAAAGAAGAACAAGACTTTTTGCAACATAGTGCAACTCTCGTTCTATGATCCCAGTATGAGGCCACTATGTGTGCACTGACATTTGCACTTAAATGTACATACTGTACACAACCAGACATACAGTTTGGGGTGACCAAAGAAACACATCAGCCAGCTGAAGTTAAAGAAAGTGGCAACAGCTCTCAATTGACAACAGACAGAGAGAAAGAGATCTGTGAAATAAGTTCGAGCAACTGCTCCAGAAGAGTGTCAGACCCTCCAGCGGGGTGTATCAGGTGGCACATCAATACAGCCATCAATCAGACACTGATGGGGTGTTGCAAAAGGCCTTCCGCAAATGACGCATGAGCTGGAATGGAAGCGAGGAATACTTTTTGTGCCGTAATCAGGGCACCTATGATTCTCTCTGTCTGGTCATGCCTGGTGGACATTGACTGCGATTAATGTCACAGGTTGTCATTTTATTTTCCGGAGGAAGAAGCCGTACCCTAGCCTCACTGTCATTGCAGAGGAGCACAACGGGAGAAAAGTACTGCAAACCTGCTGTCAGTGGGTTCCGGATGCCAACAGGAGCGTGATTAGAGTCAGCACGTGACATTTAAAGGATGGCTGATGAAGGTCTTTTAAGACGGCCAAGCCAGGGCAAGAGACAGCGTTACTAATTGTTGGCTGTCACTGGAAAACACGATTGCTGTTCTGCCACATTAGGGTTGCATAGGCTTATTCGAAAAAGCTCAACACTGATACACAAATACTGAAACAACCCTATGCTGAAAATCCTTCAAGGTGTTACCCTTGTGAGGCCTGTTTAGCCAGTCAAGTGTTGTTGCAGACAATCCTATGGAGAGAGTGTCTGCCTTTAATCAACTATATGCTGAGAATCACAAACAAGAATCAAGGAACAAGACTCAGCTCCAGATTAGTTCAGCGGGGATCACAATACTTGATTCACTTTGTAGAGAAGATATTCAGCCAGGCCCAGTAATTTAGTCCGTACGTGTTCGGTGCGATTCTTCAGCTCAGAAAGGGAATGCTGAAAGCCCGATATGTAGATGTGTTGGGGGTCCAACTGAGCCAAATGCAGCTTTGACTCAGGGCACTTTTGAAACATGCTCTTGGGAGGCAACTCTTCAAAAGCTTCTCTGAGAGAAACACTCCAATGAGGAGCTACTTGGAACACAAATGTGCACATTCATATTATGTGGTTATGAATGAGAAGGATAAAAAACAACTCTTAGTAACTTAACCTAGCTAATTCAAATTTGTAAAATATTTTCAAAATTTTCTTCATGATATTTTTTCTCCTTAGTATGCCATTGGGTACTTACTCAGTTGAGCATTCCCCTAACAACTACAAACATCCTTAAACTCGTACCAGACCTGATTACAAATGAACGTCAGCCATATTTGGTATTTCAAATGTGGAACAGGAAATATTACATAATTTATGCCCTGTGTAGGCTAAAGCTTTCATTGTGGGCACTGAGGCCTGAGTGAGAATGTTAACCCCCCCCTGGCACAAATATCTTTCCAGTTTTTACATTTCGCTCTTCGATGTAAACATCAGGAATGAGGCAGAAGGGTATGCTGACCATAGCCCAAGGGCCTTATCCAGACCCCTGATGACATATGGGTGTGATTTTGAAGTGCAGTGAGAAGCTCTCATTCTCTTTCAGGAGTACACAAGGGTCAGTTTCCCGACAAAACACAGGTTTTCCATTACACTCTGCCAGAGCTGGTGTCGCCTGCAGTTGGATATTAGGGGAGTGGGAGTCCTATCTGTCACAGCCTGTCCTAGGTCTCACAACACCCAGCTGGCCCAATACTATCAACCGCGATAGAAGAATTGACCCGAAAAAATGATTGTGCATTGGGCATGAATAAAATGGCCTTTGATTTATTTTTTTTATTTTTCTGTGAAGAAAGATAGTTGCAAGAAAAGGGGCTGAGAGACCAAACAAAATTCTCCCGAAATTGAAACTCTATTCAGCCTGAGCGCTTGGTTATGTTAGGAAAGAACTAGTTTGTACGATGTGACGTACAACCACGTGAGAAGTGAAAAGTGTTTATAGCTTTTCATAATGGCCCCTCTCATAGGCACGGTAAAAAGCCGACATATATAGAGGCAAGACATGAAAAAAGAGAGAAGTTCAAACACAGCTTCCTTTCTCAACTCTGAGAAACCGGCCAATCACTTGGTGAAGTGGGTGTGCTTGTCGGATGTTCGGTTTCGTAAAGGTCATCCAACCATTTGACAAGAACTTCTAATGGAGCGCACTGGCCCCTAATGGCTTATCAGCCCCATAAATCCTGACTTGTTAAAGGGCTACTTTTTATTTTTTGTGGAATATATTGTTCTATTATACCCAAAGTCAGACAACTCATAGATGCCTTTATAACTCCTCAGCATGCAGTATATAGTGTGCTGAATGGTGAACTCATATTATGTTTTAGAAATACATTACAGTTGGAACTACTACAGATGTACAAAAATGTCATATTTATCTGTAACTGGTAAACCAAAAACTGGTGGAAAATTACACATAGAGAAGCCCATGGGTAATTATTATACAGAATGATGTGATTGGACCGCGCGCTGACTAAGCGACTGTGGAAGATAGCAATCAGTTTTCAATTACATGTGGTTAATGAAACGACTAGTTAGTGAAATCAAAGTCCTCTGTTGCAAACAGAATGGACATTTTTATCTTGTCGCCATCCCCAATGATGTGAATCGATGTGACCAGACGTGTCACCAATGTTTTTCCATTCTGTTTAACCGAGTGTCAGTACAGAGTACCAGCATCACAAAATCTCTGGCTGATTTTTGGCTGGTCTGCAGCAAAGCGAGGCCAACCCTACAAACGCAAAAGTCTCTCCCTGTGAGTGAGTGATGAAGTTACACCATTGGTCGTATGTGTAAGCTGAGCTAGTGAACCCAAATGCAAGACACAGAGAGGCAGGAGACTGGAGCGTTAATAAAAGGGGATTTGTTTATTGCAGGTTAAAAAGGGAATGTATATGAGCCAGGAATTAGCTGAGTAGAGAGGAAGCCTGAGGGTCTGGGGAACTGGACTGGTGACTGGTTGTGGGGCTGAGGGGAAGCCAGGACTGAACTGAGCAGAGTTTCCAGAGAGAGGGGGGAAACTGAGCCTAACTGGTCCCAAAGGGAATCTGGAGTGTAGCTGAGCTGAGATGGGATCCAGGGCAGGGAAACAAGGTCAACGGGGTAAGGACTGGAGACAGGACACAGAACCGGAACAGAGCAGCGGGAATGAGCAGAACTAAGATCTAGCAAGGTGTATGTGGCAGAGCTGAGTCTCTGTAGGAGTTTCCCATTGGCAGTTGCTCATTTAAAATAGTTAGGACAATGCACAACAATGGTATTTTGCTTTTTATTTAGCTTAAAGGGTAATCATAAGTGATTATCTTAAACTTTTTATCCTGATGTTAAGATCTCTTTGGAAGGTTGGGAAGGGACCTTGTGCATTTTACTTTCATCGAAGTGCGCAATTAAAAAATGGTGTTCTGAATGGTGAGCGCAGCAGTATGGCAGATTATTTCAGCCTTTGTTGGTTAAAAAAAAAAAACATCAATAGATGAACATGACAGCATTTAGAAAGATTTGCAATCAGATTGGCCTATGATTGTCTCTACGATATATTACACCGTCAATCTCTGAATTATGTTTGATTTGTATTGTTTGTATTGAGTAATGGGTTTTACATAAAGACAGCTTTACAATTCAATTTAAAGGCACGGGGTATGCATGTATAACATTTATTTAGGTTTATGTCCCTGTGTTTTGCAGCACAGAAGGACTTTTGAGATTGAAATAAGAACATGATTCAATCCAGTAAAACACACTGAAATTATGCCCTAAAGCATAAGTAATTTCCCCACTGTATCTTTTATTTTCTCTTAGACAAGTGTTGTCAGTTTTGAGCCAGGCCCTGCAGAGACACATAGACCAGAAGAGGGTGAGAAACAGTGATAGTGAGAATCACCATTTGTCCATTCATCCAAATTTTTCAGACCTCTCAACCAGACAATACAAATCATTTATTAATCCAGTTCCTGACCTCACCGTGCGAGCAGCAGCCATTTACTGTTTATCTTCCTCAAATTTTTTCTGAAGTTGATTCAACCTTTGTGAGAAAACTGCCTTTGTCCAAAGCCTGCTGAGTGACTTTGTACAATGTGTACAGTGTACGCGTGTGTAACATGAAGCCAAGCTGAGAAGCAAACATAGCTAACTGATCCAGCACTCAGTCAGGGATTGACTTCTCTTTTTCCATCTCATCAATCCTACCATGCCTCTGTTGCGCCACCCTTTTATCCCTTCTCCTCATCCCACTCCAGCAAAATGAACCAGAATAGAGAGATAGGTACTCACCCAAATAATCAAACGGCTCATGAGATTTTGCACTGGCAAATTAGTCTGGATCTGTTACAATAGCAGCACAGTGACATTGGTTTGACTTTCTAAAGGTGAAAGAAATAGTTCCACCACTGAATACACTTTTTTTCAGTGTCAGGACTGCACTTTCATGTCAGCATACACACATACACATGGGACACTGTTATCCTTGTCCCACAGAATTAGATATGCACCACAACACAACTGATTATCATAACACATAGCTCTGATTATTAATGTACGGCATACAGGGCATAATTATATGGCAGATCAGCACTGGCCATGTTTTCATAACCTGTCTGGTCTTTCTCTACAGAGTTGATAATTAGCTCTCTCTTAAATGTTCTCCGCTCTTTGTCAATGAGATCACGGCAAGGGAAAAAGCAGGGTAAAAATGACACATAATGCATGCAAATGGAAACCAGTTAACCATTAGGGAGATTATGAATTCATAAGAAATGTTGTCTGTGTGTGCTTGTGTGCAGCTTTAGCTACTTCCAGTAGTGACAACTAAAGCTGGGTACAGACCTAAAGACAAGCTGAAACCTACAAAGAATTAACAAACCAGACATAATGACTGTTTTTCTACAAATAAACACACTTTTCTTTAGTTTCACAAGCCTGAAAAGACCATACATTGAATGACGATAGGCAATAGGTCGGCTGTGATTATAGTCGCGTCACTCGGCAACCACCAAAACCCAGAGAGAACACTAGTTCTTGCATGTTCCTGTACCAAAACAGAAATGAACCTTTCTCAAAAACGGCGTGCTTTGATTATGTTGCAATCCTCACAGGAACAACATGGAGAAAGTAACGCTTAATTTGCTGAGATAGTGGGATGAATAGACTAGAGCGACACAAACTGCGCAGAGAGAGCTGGAGCGGAGAAAACTCGATCAGAGAGAGATGAACTTCAGATGAGCTGTAGCTCTGCTCTAAAACCTGATGAAGGGGATCATAAAATAGTAACTCACTCACAACACATCAAAGTAGTTTGCTGTTAGCGTTCACTAGCGGCTTTGGACGGCAATGTTGGCCTGTCAGTCAGTTGATCCACCACCTTGGTCCAGACTAAAATATCTCAAAAACTATTGGATGGTTTGTCACAACATGTTGTACAGACTTTTGTGATCCTCCCAGGATGAATCCTACTGACTTTGGTCTTCCCCTGGCTTTTCATTTGGCACCATGATCAAGACAACATTTTAATGTGTCCAATACTTTAGTTTATGACCAAATACTTGCAAAAACTAATGACATTTCCATAAGCCTCGGCTCTACTTTGTGTCTAGTGCTGTTTAGCAATTGTTACCATAATACTTTGTATGATGTGTGCATTTGCTCAAAGCAATGCCGTGTCTAAATAAAGCCTCACAGAACTGCTTGCATGGCTGTAGACTCTTAGTCTTGTTTTTAATGGTTATTTCTTATTGTCAATACCAAACATGTTTTAAAGTAATTGAAATGAAATAAACAGGCAGCGACTGGCTCAGAGAACAAATGATTATAATCCTTTAACACTGTATGATTTTATCTACCCACAGTCAACATCAACTGATCCAGGCTGGAACGGCCTCGGTCCAAATTAGTCCGATCAGGCATGACACCTAAATCGTACTTCTAATCGGCTCAACAATCATAATATCTGTCCCTGCCTAAGGTGGATGTGAACAGTTCTGCATCATAACAGACAGCAAGTCGTGTCCATAAAAGCACAAGTGAATGCTGCTGCATACGGACGGATAACACTAGCAACAAAGTGAATAGGGGCAGGATACATTTACTGTGGCACTTCACTCTTATAAAATGTATATTTTCCTATTGATTGCTGCTGATTAGTATTTAGAACGAATGCAGCAGACAGACTACAGCAATCACTGCAGACTAACCAACCATATGGGTTAAGTGTTAAAGAGAAATCAGCAGGCATTACCTCTCTTTGCCTAAGTTGGCTAATCTAAGTCTGCTCCCGGCTACTTTACGTTCCTCTTAACAGTACTTGCAACACTGCACGTCCCTCTCCATATGCTGCTTCTGATTACTGCAACAACCCATTAAACACACACACACAAACAACACCACTCACGCCTACACGTGATGCAGCTCACAGCTGTTTTTTGCGCAAAGGTGGACGTCAACAACGGGCACGTCAGTGATTTTCTCGTTGATTATCAGCCTTTTTTTAGCCGTTCTATTTATGGTCTCGTTCAAGAGAACATGCCACAACCAATCTAATTCAATCAGTTTAAAATACTGCAGGTATGTCTAAAAGAGCTCATTTGTTTGTGTGTTACTGTGATTCAATAAACATGCTCCATAGTTGCCATCGTCCTCGTCATCATTATCATCATCATCACCTTTGCTGTCACCATCATTTTCATCATCATTATCACCTCTCCATGATTCATTACGTCATTACCTCTCCACCTTGATACGTACTGTACTGTACGAGTGTGCAACAGCGCCTCCTCTGATTGAGATTTATGACCAGGGAAGCAATGATTATGATTCCATTACACAGAGATCGACCGCAGGTACATGTTGCACTGACTCTCCGCAGGTTCACACTGTCCCCTTTAAGTCTCAACCAACTGTTTATCGACTGCCATTTGGAGGCAGAAAAACAGACACAGGGTGTGTGTCTCGATTGTGATCGCAGTTGAGAAATGTTGTGAAATTGGTGAGCGTTTGCACACATAAAAATGAACTGTAATGAAAATAATGTGGCCAACACTAAAGGGCTACAGCAATAGAGAAGTTGAGGTAGTAGCCTACTTGCAGCAGATCAGTGGCATATACTGTGTCAGCAAAACTGACTCATGCAATGACTTCATGCAGGAGGTAAACACTGCTTATGAAGATCAATGCACGATAATCTGCAGGATATAATTAAAATAGCATTAAATATCACATCCTGGGCAACCAAAGGCACTTTCACTGCCGAAAACCGCTGGTTGGCTCCCGGCTGTCTAACTCAGAAGACCACACCATTAGTAGGCAGCCCATGACCATCTCACAGTCCATATCCATGTGGAGTTGCAGTGCCTTTATGTCTTACCACAGAAAACAGTGGAACAAAATACTACCTTTCCAACATAGTCCGGATAAATTGATTTTGTCAATAAATATGGGTGTTCATACATGCATTTCCCCTCATTCAATTTTTACACTGGGATTAGTTTTGTACTTGCATCATTACTGTAATTAGATCCATAGTCTTAAACACTATCTAAGCAAACATATTCTTCTGTATGATTGATCTGGTCACACTGCACATGTCTTCAGCATCTGCACATGTCTTTGTGGAGCATGCACAAAGACATGTGCCAAGATAATCAAGCTTTCTCTGGCTGAAACCAGACAGTTTTATATAGGCATGCCAGCATGTGGCTGTTTTGAATTACATTTCTGATTCATTGTGACCAAAAGGATAAGACTGCTTGCACTTCATTTCATCGCTTCAGACTTCATTTCCTGAAGGGGAAATACAGCATTATGCAAGTGAATATTTGCTTTTTTTTTAATTGCTTTGGCTCATTTCTTGAAACAGTGTAAACATTTTTAAACCTCTAGGTGCATTTGTCAAAACAGCTTACAGAAAAACACCATAGCTCACCTGCAAAAGGTCATAACTCAACCAAAACATTTAACTCATGCTTCAAAACAAAGTTGTCTCACATAAAATGTTAATGCCCTCAAAGTAAAAAAAAAGTTTCATTGGCATTGTCTATACTATGGTGGTCAAAATGTGTAGATGTTTTGACAGTCTGGCAGTAAACATGTTTCTTAATTCCACATTTAAATCCTGCCATATTTTTAATTAACACTCAATGTATATTGTACTAAAATGCATTCACTCCTCTTCCTCGCGCACGTAGTTACCCGTGTTCATTATTTACCTGGCCAGGTTCTTTCATGTTCAGAAATTGTAGTTATTCTGTTGTAGTCAAGCTCTATAAAAACCCTTATGAATAGCAACATGTCAGCAAACTTGACACAAGTTTCACGTGAGAAACTTCCCATTCATTAGATAAGTTCAAGTTTCACCTGATTGGCAATACACCAATTTAATGTTGTTATGTTAAAAAAAATAAAAAACATATGCCTGACAGATTTTGACAATTGAGTGGACTATTGTGCATGTGATGACTTACACAATAAAAAAATATTCATACGTGTTTTGGAGAGTACAACTGAGAAGCAACATAATCAGTTTTGATCAGCAAGCTATAGTCAATTGGTAACTGTGCAAATTGTAGACAGTTGTACTAATTTGCATAGAACAATTAAAACATTTGCAATTTGTTTCAAAGAATGATAAATTCAAATCCGTTGTGAACGACTTCCCAGTAGTTTGAAGGTTTTCACATGTTGTTTTGAAAATATTAATTATCATTTGAGAACTGTAGGAAGCCTGGGAAGGGACACAGAGAGAACAAAAATTATATATAATCGAGGCCACTCATTTTTAAATAAATAGATAGATAGTCATTCGTGGCCTCAATTTAATTAAATTGTTCCCACATTTTGGTTACTTTGTGCCCACGAGATAAGTGTATACACAAAAAGCCATCTGCACTCTTTAACGATAGTGATGCGCTGTCAAGCCACAATTACGCACAAATCTGCTGGTTACGTTTTGTGCAACCAGCATCATAATCTTTTAAAATAACCACAGAACCCCTGGTGTTTACGTGCACATCAAACGTTTGGTTTTGACGAATTATTCTACACCGATTCTTCTGCATAATTATTTAGGAGACTGACACACTGAAAACTGTTAACACAGCTCCACGAAAACTTGTGAATGACTTAAACCTTTGCGCTCTGTTTCTAACTCCCTCAGGACTGCCTGTTCCTGCCACTCTTTCATCCGGTGTCTCCATCCTAATTACCGAGTAACCGAGATAACGGCTACCACGTCAACTTTTCTTAAACAATGCCGGCCAAAATGTCATCTGGAGCTGCAGAGGGGATGATTTAATTAAATTGAGGCTAAAAATGACCATCTTGTGTGCGCAAGTTAATCAAAACGTAGTAACGATTTAATTAAATTCAAGTAACAAATTATATCTGGTGCGCAAAAATATGTAAACTGGTGGCCTCGATATATATATTTTTTTCTCTCTATGTCCCCTCCTAGCCTCTCTAGAATTGTGGCAAAGCAATTGGTAAAAATAACTAATTTCCCAATGCAGTTTCTGGCTGTGCAACACATAGACACATTTCAAATGTCGTGATCTTACTTCCAGGAGTGGTAGGCAGCCTGTTGCAGCAGCCTTCTCTCTACTCTTCCTTGTTTCTGACTTTTTGTCTACTTTCCACATTGCGATTTTTGTTTATTTGTTGTGAGCTTAAATTGCTCTTATACAGAGCTTGATTTCCTGAGAGGACATATTCGAGGGTGGCTTTGTTTGATGTGACGCAGTCTGACCACTGCGATGCTTTGAGTATCTCAGTGCTGAGCCTATGTCTCAAGGGGTAAAGGAACAGCTGGAAATGCACAGCCTGCTGGGTTCTCTCTGCTCTGAGGTACCAGCTCCATTGAAACAATGTTGACTGCTCCACAAAGCCGTGACTAACTTTTGCTGCTGACTTTGGTCTATGGGCCACTGATGGAGATGAGACTTTATGATTCTGGCTGACATCTAGGAGGTCATATTAATATAATTGATATTATACTGTATGTATATAAAGAAAACCCTTTTTTCAGGGTAGTCCATACTACAACTTTGACTTTCCACTCTCTAAATGTAGATGATTAGAGCCTCCAACAAAGTTTGCAGGGTGAGGTTAATGGACAGGTCAGTAAAACTTTGTCACTGGAGACAGTTGTTGGTTCCCTGTTTCCAACGGACAGTCGTTATTGTTGCTAGTTCTAAAACTAACCAAACCTTAATCATAAGGTTGCCACATCATTAAACAGATTTCCTTTTTTAGTTTATCTGACCGGATCAGAAAACGTTTCCGTCTCTCATTCTAAAGGGCGGTTACAAACAGAAAGATGATACGGCACTTTTAAGAGACAAGTGAAATCTATTGCTTGCATTAGAACTATAGAATAATTATCACCATATACTTATCCGTGACCACACTACAGTAAGTGGAATGTGTGTGCAGACAATCTACAGCGTCTCCACTTAGTGTCAAATCTGTTGGACATATTCTGGGTGTATTTCCCAGGTGAGCTATATTGTGGGATCATGCAGATGGTTTCCACTTGTGCTGTCACACAGTGTTTAACACTGGACACTGTAAGACTGACAACGTTCACTGCATTAGTCATAACTGTGAACCTGGGTGCTAAGTACTGGCAGGTACAACATGAGGTTTGCTCCTTTTCCACTAATAATGGATGAAGGAGGCTCTGACCCTGACTTACTTATTTGCATGCACAGTGGCAGGTAATCAGATCTGTGTATCTGACAAGTTGTCAGCCTGATCTTATTGCAGCAGGTCAGTGGAGTCTTTGGGCTTCAAACCCAGAAAGAATAGAGTCCTGTTACAATTGTTGGTGCGTGTTAGTTAGGGCCCACTAATGAGTTGCCCTGCTGCCCTGGAAGTCTCTTCAGACCGGATGAAGAGTCCTCTTTAGGAGACTAGCAGCAGGTCCGAGTCTATTAACTTCAATGGGAAAAATGAACGTGAGCACAGATCGTGACTGATTCTTTCGCCCCATAGTCGCCAAAGTAAATATTGGACCCGTTTTTACCAAGCCATACATCTTCCGCACATTCTGACGCTTATAATGACATTTTTCAGACAGACAAATCGGGAGAAAATTTACTTTGTTCGAGACAAATCTGTCTGATTTGTCTGTCTCAGCAACACACTCTCTGGCAACACAGAGCCTTAACATTGGTCAGACTGCTGTCAAAATGTTAAGCTAACATCAACTCACGTTCGCGAACGCACTAGCTAATTACTTTTCGTAATGCTGAACATGTTTGTTAGCTGTGTTAACATTTAATGTTAGTTAAATAAAATATAAAAATACATTAGACAACACCTACTAAGGAGACAGGAAGTGTATACCATTTCATACCACTGGCGCAGATTGTAATGCACTATCTTTACTTATAAAGCATCTTTGGTTATGTCCACTGGAATGGAAAGGGATCTGAACGGGTTAAATAAATATGATAATAATACTGTGTGCACTTTTCATTTACTATGGTACAAAGAATGGCTTGATTCTTTAGTTTCATCATTCACTGCACTGATTGGTTCAACAGTGTGATTGATAATCCTTTATTTATCAATGTCTTGGCAAATATATTAGAGTGGGAGTAATTAGTCATAGGTATTATTGTGGCCAAATGTGCAGTTTACCTTCTGCATTCAAATCTTTGCGATGATTAAGTCACAGAACTAATGTTTCACCCATCATCTATCATCTTTTACTTTAATAATTTAGTATGGTCAAATTAGAATGTATGTATTGGCCGTGAATTAAACATGAGCAGTAATTTGTGCAGGAAATGGATCCTGATTTGCCAAGGTGTGTAGTGACATCCAAATGTGCGACTAAATGACTCACCAAAGCAGATTTGAGAAATAGCTGCAAAAACACATGAAATATGCATGGTAGATCGGATATTATTAGATCACAGATGTTCTATTCAGTCTACACAAAGGTAACCCACAGTAACCACCAGAGAACCAGCACTCACACCAGCCTTGCTCAGTCAATGTTAGTTAGCAAGCTGGAGAAGGAGAAGCTGCAGCAATATGAACACTGATGGGATGCGAAGGTGTGTTTCTAAAAATTATTTATGGTTCTTTAAACTTGTATGTTTGCTCTAACAACAACCTGACATATCTATTCAGTAATAAATACTCTGTTTTGGGGAGGCAAGAGCAACTGTTGGAAGGTAATTTGCAGTAGCCTTTTGGTACTGATGAGAGAGAGCAGCTTCTAAAGTGCAGTGTGGAAGGTTTTTTCACAGCATGAAAGCTCCCCTCGTTTTGAACTATCATGCTAATTGTATATGCTTTTTGCCCAAAATTAAGTGAAGCAGGCAGTTTCACCCACAGGATATGATGCAGTCTTCCTGACAATCTGTTCCAAGTCTGTATGCCTTTTTAACTCCTCTCCTCTTCTCTTCTCTCCTCTCCTCTCCTCTCCTCTCCTCTCCTCTCCTCTCCTCTCCTCTTCTCTTCTCTTCTCTTCTCTTCTCTTCTCTTCTCTTCTCTTCTCTTCTCTTCTCTTCTCTTCGCCTCTCCTCTCCTCTCCTCTCCTCTCCTCTCTTCTCTTCTCTTCTCTTCTCCTCTCCTCTCCTCTCCTCTCCTCTCTTCTCTTCCCCTCTCTTCTCCTCTCCTCTCCTCTCCTCTCCTCTCCTCTCCTCTTCTCTCCTTTCCCCTCCTCTCCTCTCTTCGCAAACCAAACACTGGATGTCTATCAATTACTTCACACTATTTCAAATATCACCTGAAACAGCAGCATTGTTGAATATATTCAAATCGCTTGACTTTGAGCAGGGTCAACATTGGGCAATCCTAATAAAATGCATCCCTACTGGCTTTTCTTTCTCTTTAGAAGCGAAGAAAATAATTCATGAGCCCCGGATAATCGATTGTGTTGTGTGTTCTGTCATTAAGTAAATGAGCAGTCTTTATCTCAGCAAGAGGATACAGCTCAGCATGTCAGATGCTATAGAATTGTTTATTTTTATTTGCTGGCTTTTTCCTTTTGGAAAGTGATTTAGTTCTTCAATGTTGTTACCTGATGGTTTCTGGCTGTGCAACATATGGACTCTGCCTTTGACTTTTCAATTGTTGTGATCCATATTGATGGAATGTGTTATAGCATCTGAATTGATGGATAATACAGCTAAAAGCAAATGCATTCACTCCAATGGAATAAAAACACTAGCAGAAGCTGCAAATGACTACAAACACATGGCAAACCTACGGCCAAATGTAGGGAAAAAAATACTCTTATGCTAAGTAGTGAATGTTCCACTGCTCTGTGCCACCGATCATCAACAATGTCTGAAATGCTTAAGTGAAGCACCGTTACCGAGTCTGCTTTCGAACAGATCACGACCAGACAGAAAACACATTCACATGGTTGTGTATGATAACTGAATGAAAGCAAAGAACTGACTGAAATCCTCTTAGTCAGGAAACATCCAATGATGGCAGTGAAAAATAAAGTTTATAGTAGTACAGTGTGTGTGTCCGTGTGTGTGTGTGTGTGTGTGCGTGTGTGTAAGCCCCTGTGTGTCAGGTTACACTGTAAGATAAAGGGGTTTAGTAGAGTGCGATAGACCTTCATCCCAGCTGTCAGAAGAAGGAAAGAAAGCAGCAGAGGCTCCTGTGGTGGTCAGCTAAGGTCATGTTGGACATAATTTTCTAGCCTGTAAACCCCTCAATGGAGATCTCAACCAAGCTACCTTTTTTTTTTTTTATCATGTACTGTTTCTGCACTCTATTCTCTGATAGATATGCCTTAGTATGAGATGACATGTTCAGTGAAATGAGACTTCTTTTGTTGGAGTATTGTATGGGATTTAGGGCAGCAGTGTAGCAGTCTCATTTTAAATCGGACTAGGCCAAGTGAAAGTTCTTAACATAATGTACTGAACACTGCCACTAGGTTGATGGTTGTCCTCATGCAGTAGATTTAAAATTAATTACCTCTCCCAGTCAGGGCAAGTTTTACTCTTCTTACAGTATGAGTACATTTTAAGATGGTAATATTTCAAGGCAACAGCCATAAATAAAAGATAAGGTCCAGAGGCACATCCAACATAAGAATTTATCATCCATATCATCAATTTATAATCATTAGTTCAGTTAGCCAGCTGATATTGAATAGGTTCGTTATTACACTAGGTGAAAACAGAGGAGAGTTTATAATTGTCATCTAGTCTAAATGCAAACTCAGCACAGAGAAGAGTGGGGAGTGATGATAATAAACTTCTCCTCCAGCACTAGCGTGAGAAGAATATAAAGTAATGGAAGTTCAGTCAGTATAGCACCTTTCACAGAGCAAGGTCAAAAAGTAATTCACAATGATTCAAAATGTTAAAGATAATACCATAAAACAGTAAAAAGAAAGAAACAATAAAACACAGCCCACTGTAGGAAGATGCTGAGGTGGGGGTGGGGCTTATGAAAAGCTAAACTAATTTGCTAAATAGTGCTACATTTGTGAATGAGCTGTGCAGTAGCAGAGAGCAGAGCAGTAGGAAGAACACTGTCAGCTTAAATAGACCTTAGACCTTAAAGACCACTATTGTGTTTGTTGCAGAGAGTACATAATGTTAACTTCAGTTAGTTATATCATGTGGAAGAGATTAGTATGTGATTGTGGAATATGTACAGCATTGATGTTTGGTTTCTAGGCTGCGACCCCATCACTCTGCACAAGGAAACACCAAATACAGCACAGCGGGTAGTAGGAAGTGATAATAACCCAGGAAAATTCTGAGCATACAGGTGAATGCTGGGGTTGGATGTGGGTTTTTTAAGATGTTATATTACCAGCAGCAGCGGCAAGGGACAGCATACCTTTCAAGCGAGTGGTGTGGCAGCAGGCTTCCCAAGGAACACAGCGGGGTCAGTCGTTTCAGCAGATGCCCAAAAACTATGTGTATAAATTCAAGTGTCAAATCCCTCCAGCATAGGAAGGCGTAGGAATTATGACTCCAGCCTCTAGTGGTGTTACTCCTTTATGTGTGTTTCTGGAAAGAAACTGCAAATAACTTATTTTGTCGTTTCATTTGGACTTTTTGAGCGGAAAAAGGCAAACTCAAGTTGACCTCCTTGACTAGCTCACACGCTTATCTGCATGACCTGGCCTTTACACTATGTCTCATGTGTGTGTGTGTGTGTGTGATAGAATAAAGTATTTAGCCGAGTTACTGATCTGATTTGGTCAACTGCAATGGTACAATGAGTACAATGAGTAATGATCAAAAGTACAATGAGCGTGCACATATTTCGCAGATGTCACTGTTTCATGACTTGACAGACTTAGAAGTAAAAATGAGGGTATCGTGGCTGGGATCCAACATTACAGCAGTTTGAATGAAATATCTGTAGCTTAAAGCATTATGTCTCCAGCAGCCATGACAAATGAATAACTCTAATCATATGTCTCCCAACTCTGAGACTCATGAATCATTCCGCAAGAACAGATTAATAGCTCATAAATCTTATGAGGAATATTATATCTCTGCAATTAGGGCCGTCGAACTGCAGCACAAGCCTCATGGTATATTCAAAATGTTTGGTGAATATTAAAGTGAAAAGACCAGTTAGGAATACAGATCTGAGTGCAGAGGAGGAATTCTCACTCCAGAAACACATCACAACAGCGAGAGGGGCTTTGGTAATGACAGAGGAAATACCAGGGGGAAAAATGACAGCACATGATGTGAATCATGCGCTAGTTCTGCCACAGTTATCAACATGTTGAGAATCTCCATAAGTGAATTTATAGCTGATGGTTGCTGTTTAAGGATGTGATCATTACACCCCATTCTTCCTGTGGAATACTGCTTCCCAGACGCTCAATCTAACATTGGATGAATGACAAAAGATGGATGGAAAAGCTCCTCAGGCCTCAGCATCTGGGCAGAGTTACTGTGTCAAATAACACACAGAGAAACACACACAGCTTTCAACTCTTCCTGACTATCCAACACTTCAACAATCTTTTTGAAAGCATTTCTGATTACTGCAGCATGTGTTCTCAGTGCTATTGCAGCAGATATTCCTCGGGTGCTGGAGGGAAGTGGCGTATTCAGCAGCATGTAATTAAAATCTGGCAATCTGACAATTTGACAGCATGAACCATAGAGAAGCAAACTACACTATTCCAAATCTCCTTTAATAATCGACTCTTTCAGGTAATGTCCTTGAGTCCCTCTACATTCATTTCCTTGCTGATGATTCATGAAACAATTCAATAAGTCCTAAATCATTGCTGTGTGTCGCTAAGTAAACTTCACAAAGTGTGTCCTGAAGCTGAAATCGCTTGAAAGGAATTACTCTGGATCAGGTCACGCGTCAAGTGAGCTTTTTGTCTTGCCATCAACAACCAGGTCTATTTAAATTGTCATTGTCACTTGCTCGATCTCCGCTGCTGCTTCCCTCGGCGCCACATCCGGCTGTGGGCTTTGCTTTGTCATCAAAGTTCCCCAAGAGGACCGTCGGAGTGAACGCTCTCTGCTTTTGTTTTGGCTGTAAAATTGTGTTCACGAGCAGTGATTAAAACACATCTCTACTTCAAAACAACAATCTGTATTTCATTTATTCTAAATGACAATGGCTCATGTGTGGTACGTGAGTTGCTTGACTCAAACCGCTTTTTGTTTTATAATGACATCAAAATGCACGTACTGAGTGACGAAAGTATTTGTGCCTGGTATTGTAATAGCGCTTAAATTTACCAGGAAATGTAATGTGTCTGCTCCTAATTCCTTATTTTAACCGTGAAATTACTGATTAAGGGATTAGCCGAACAGTATTAACACACATTTTTGACATCGGGAGACAGCAGTGAATGTGTTCATCTAAACAATGACCAAAGTTCTGCTTAGGAAATGAATCTGATTTAATGCTGACGATTTGTGTTATTGTCGAAGTGTCAAATCCTCCCAAAAGGTTTAGGCACAGGAACACTTTTATAAGGTTTAGGTTTATGGTTTGCGTTAAAACAAGTACTCAGTTAAGGTCAGGGAAACGTTGTGGTTTACGTCAAAATGTTCTACTTTGTTAAGTTAGGGGACCTTAGTCATCATGGTTAAAGTAAGAAATGATGAAGTTGACTTGTGGTAGGAAACATGAAACAAACAACTCCTGTGTTCTATCATGTGTTCATCCACCCCAACCTGTTTTAGACCAACTCTGTCCATACATTCAGCAATAACGTCACATGCACAAGTCATAATTACTACCGCCTTAAGAGGACTTTGTTGCTTAGACGTAAAGAAATTTATTCTGTTGCTTTTCTTGAGAGGACAGTCTCAGCATACCTGCAGCACTGGCAGACTGGCTGATGGTAGTGCATGGCTGCTTTATGGTGCCAAGGCTACACAGCACAACACAAAACAAAATATTGGTTTGAGTTTAACCCTACTTTGTCCATGGAGGCTTCACTGAAGATAAACCCCCAATTTTTTTTTTGTTATCATTCATAAAACCCATTTATATATATATATATATATTTTTTTTCTTTTTTTTCAGGGGCACCATCAGTCATCTGCTTCTCAGTTCTCGACCTGAATAATTCATTGCTGTTTTGTGTGAATGTGGTCATGTCCCCACATGTGTGGCCGCACGCACTTGCAAGCCCAAATGGAAATGTAATATAATAGGGGTTTTTTTTATTTTTTTTTTATCAGACCTCTTTTGTTATGTGTTCTCATTTCACTGTAAGTGTGCAGGTATAAGAGAGGTGAAATTGAATTTGCCCATCCTTCACTCTACAATTTATCGTGTTAGGCCAAAGCCTGTGCCCACACTGAAGGACAAATGAATGAAATGCATTTCACGTGTGTGTGTTTTTACAGCACACAAACCACCGTATGTGAAACTGCAACAGTAGACACTGTCACATAATGAAGCTGCATTGCAGGGTTAGACTATTGTGTTACTGTGAATACTGAACCCTCTATCTTTCATCCCCATGCACACCCACCCTTACTCTTAAAAACCCACAGTTTTGTGTCCTACATGGCGTGTAATGTGAATCCTCACATGAGTCTTTCTGCAATATATCAAAACACAGATAAAAAAAAAAAAAATGATTTACTCCCTGTTTTTCATATAATAATTGAAATTGAGAAAATGCTATTCATTTTCTGTCAACAGCTGACAAAGATTGCCGTATACTCTCTGTACCCATGCTCCATGTTGCCTCTGATAATCACCCAGCACTGGGGATGAAGATGGAGTGAGACACTGTCATTCATGCCAAGAGCACTGGCTGCTAAACAGAGCCCCGACTGGCCTTTAAGGGCCATACCATTCTTGTGAATATTCATAGGATTTTGGAATATGTTCCAGAATTTAGAGCAGAACAGTTATCCCCTAACTGTCACTATAATCTATCTGGTGGGCTCCCTCCTAAGGAACCAAGAGTAGTTGTTTTACAGACTTAGAAAGTCTGCTAATGAAATCTTTTTCATTGGAGCATAAACAACTCACAGTATGGTTGTCCATCAAGCAGCCCCCAAGGACTCTGATTTAGACCCTGGGGAAATTAAATCATGATCCGCATCGCATCAACTGCAGGCATCTCCTTCTGAATATGTCAGTGTTTTATTGTTTTATTTAACAGTCACTGTATAATATTTAAATAAACAAGGTTTGAATGCAGAATCTTGAGATCTTGAGAAAAATGAAGCATGTGGCAGTACATACTATAAGCACATGCATGAGCTGTACATGACAAACAGAGAGAGAGAGAGAGAGAGAGAGAGAGAGAGAGAGAGAGAGAGAGAGGGGGAGAGAGAGAGAGAGAGAGAGAGAGA
>CALSBV010010214.1:770404-795738 GCA_943590825.1 Bovichtus diacanthus
GATAGATAGATAGATAGATAGATAGATAGATAGATAGATAGATAGATTAGATCTGTATACGGCTCTGCCCTGGAGCATAAGCCTTTAATAATTACACTGCATCACGCGCTGGGTTAGTGTTATTAAAGAAGCACCGGAGACTGATAGAGCTTGTTGTATTCTTACAGTTCATGTTGTTCTTTTGTTCTAATGCCCAGCACTCTAGGGACGATGGTCATGATCTGCAGCTGGCAGGCAAAACGGTCGGAGGAAATGTTGTTTGAGGTGACAGAGAGAGCAAAAGAGGAAGATGTCACTTGTTCTTTGAACAATATTTACAAGTTTCTTGAGCACGCATTCCCCCACGGTTTGTCTTATTTTAGCAAACAGAAAGGAGCGTTACATTAGCCTGACACTATGTTGTGGGGATCTCAAAAACATGGAGGGCTATGACAGCCACAGAAATATTTCCCATGAAACATCTCTTCTGTAGGAGGGCTTCTGCCGCAAAAAATGTATCCATCCTCACAATGAAATAACCCAGAGTGTCTTGTAACATCTTAATATATCATCTTGTACCATCTAAATCTGAGATGCTGCAGGCCACAAGTTGTCAGAAGAATATTCATGATATTTGTGGACATGAGGCGATTCTCCTGCTGACAGACCCGACATATTGGTCCATCAATGCTCCCTTCTGGAGACAGTAATGACAGACCAGGATAGGATTAATAAATCAAAAGCCGGTGGGGAGGGCGGTTGACATTGATGCATGCAGGGACACAGAAAACACGGCAGATGGAGAGCAAAAGACAAAGGACATGTTGAATGGCTTCATATGCACAAGACAGTGATGAGTAGTAAAGGAAGCCCACTTGGTGTGCAGTATATAATCCCGGATTCGTGAATGCCAAAGGCTGCAATATATCTACATAATGCCTCACGTGAGCTGCATAGCACCACACTTACAAACACACACACACATGGACACAACCACAGTTTCCCATGCTTGCACGTACTAACAAACACATGTTCTCATGCACACACAACCTTAGTTGTGTTGTTCCTTCAAGGTCATGGCTGTAATGAGTGACATTACCATAAAGCTGAGGTTGAGTAGTATTGCTCAACACACGCCTGTCCCCCACCCAGAAAGATCAAAGAGAAGGTGGACTACATTATCTGAAAGGCCAGCCCTATCCTCCCACACTTTTGTTAAGACACTAGCTGTAAAATACCTGCTAAGCCTACATTCATCACTGTGGTTTTATGAGGTAATAAAATCCAATGGTCTTCTTTTTTTTTTTTTTTTTTTTTTTTTCTGTAGGAGGACATAGATTGACATTTTTTCTTTTTGCTGGTTGGCCTCGCTGTAAAATGGACACACTGTATTCACTAGGCTAACTGCTCACAGTGTGGACACCTGTGATTGAGACTCAGCAGGTGGGGGAGGTCGATCGTGGGGTCGGTGGTTCGATTTCTGGCTCATTCTGTCCACTTCTAAATCTACTTGAACAATATAATCAACCCCCCATTGCAGGCCAGCAATTGTATGTGATTGTGTGGATGAATGAGAGACAAGTTGTAAAGCACTTTGTCCAGTAAGGTAGAAAACGTACCATGTTGTATTAGTGCAGTGCTTTTACCATTTATGTTGTGGTGGTTAGGTCCCTTGAAATAGAAGAGTATAAAATGTGCCATGATTATTCATTTAAATGTGTATTTAAGTAACATATAACTACAGTACATTACACTCTTCTGCTCGTGTATAAAATGTATTATTACATGTATATTTGTATGAAATGGAGGCCTGCATTACAATCTTAATTGTGAATTATCAGGATGGAGGGATTTGAAAAGTGCAATGATTTGAAAGAAGATTGAAGGTTTGTGACCAGATCAATTCAGATTTGATTTACTGTTTTACTTCTGAAACCTGCCAGGTTTCCTTTAAAGTTCTGTTACATTGTTGCTGGCCCATAACAACAGAACATAGATTGTTCTAAAAATGTTTTGTGTGCAAATATATGCATAAAACACCAAATGTCTTGTTGGTGAGATTACATTTATATCGGTTTAAAACAGTTACACTGTAACTAATTATCTCATTACTTGCAGTATTACATAATGCAGTTTATTTAAATGACTTTTAAAACTGAACTGAATACATATTCGGTTCCAGCTTTGACTTGAAATTCATCTAATTTTACATGTGTGGCTCAAATCTTCAATTTGAATCCTTTGACTGCTAAGGTTGCATCCATTGCTCTCTGACAAAAGCAATGTAATGCAGTGTGTCTGGGAGGAAAGGTTTTTAACACACAGGATGGTGAGAGCATCCCATGTGTGCCCCAACCTAACACTGGGGCTCAGTCGGAGGAAATGTAATCTCCTGCTGAAGCCTGAATCACACTGTTCATCCCCAGCCGTGAATGATGTTGGTGAACAAGTCTCAGGGGGTAGTAGAAAAGATCAACCCTAACAGATTGGTCTTGGTTCCACTTACAAATGATCAATTGCCAGGTAAACAACATTACCATTTTAAATCTGCCCTCAGGGTTGTTAGCAACTCTTTCCTGACTGGATGACTAATTGATTGGAGCCGCATGACCAATTTAAATCTCCTTTTTGTTAATAAGATCATGGATGCGTTTTAAACAGGGATGTATGTTTAGAACAACTGGCTCTGATGGACACCTGTTGTAACGTCCCATAGGTACATTGCACACGGCAAACACAACAATTGTTCAAATGAGAGGAATAAGATATCTCCACCGCTGAATATGTAGCTGAAGTGGGAATTAAGGATTTTATGCAGAGGCGTGTGTCATCTCTCGCCCAGCTTCAAATCACTGTGTCACCCTCCCACATAATAAGAGCTGCATAAGATATTCATGCGTGCCAGTAACCTAGATTTCTAAATGTTTTATTTGGCCACTTGTCTCCTGTTGCTGAACAGGTTCTATGGAGGATCATGGAGGCTAAGGCCGTGTATGTGTGCTTGCATGTGTGTGTGTTAATGGAAATGAGTGTGCATGACTGAGAGTGCCCTGTAATGATGCCAGCCATAAAAAAGTATTTCTGGAGCAATGCTTATAATGCATCAAAGTTTGGCACTGCCAGAGACCTGCTGGCTGGTATGACAAACTCTTGTAAAAATGTGTATGTGTACAGGTGTGTGTGATGGTGGTCAGGATGGCATTGGGTATAGCTTGATAACCAAAACAGAGACAATCCACACCACAGTTCCACAGCATGCCACCATTGAGCCCCTGAGCAAGGCACTTAACCCCAAAAAGACACACTGCTGGTGTCATCTGAATCCTTGTCTCTTGAAAGGAAAGGTCTGAGGAGGTGATCAGGTGTGCAATAGACGCTGTCATTCAAGTAACACAAGGTGTAAACACTGCCTGTTAACATGCACATATACATACCGTAAACACAGTATTACTTTATATATGTAAAGTATGTAATACATTGGTAATATTCACAAACTAAGCATAGAATGAAATGAGTAGAGACAGAGAGAACGAAGGTTAAGGAAAGATTAGATAGGAATGTTACGTTCCTCCTCTCTCCCTCTGGCAGGCTAGCTATCTTGTTCTGGGCCTAGTCTGCGTGACATCTCATACATTTGCTGCTTTTATTAAAATTCAAATCTAACAAAGAGGCATTAGCAGCATTCCAGCATAATGCACTGCTTGTTAACTCCTGAATCAGAGAAAAAAAAAATCTGATAGGAACACAGGAATCTGCAATAATACCAGTTGGTAATTATCTTAAACTGAGCACTGCTCAACAATCAGAGGGTATTCACAGTGTGATGCATGTCTTTCACAGGAACTGTGAACCACATGCTGTGCAATGTTTCAGGGATAACAAGCAAAGTTTACATTTCCAAACTTTGGCTTTGTTGTAAATTTTACTGTGTAGAGGCAATGACTGGAAATGAGTGCTAATCAGACAATAGGAAGCTCAACATTATCAAGTAATTAGGAGCTACATTGAAAAAAGCAAGACTTTTATTTGTATATGGCAATCTTAAATTATGTATTGTTTACTTGTGCATAGCCTATGAAAAAGCTTAAGCTGTGGCTTAAGGATCCCTGGAGCACATCCTCACCTGTTGCTCGAAGACGCTCACAACCACCGGTGGCTGATCAGGTGCTGAACGTGATAGCAGACGCCATTTGCAACAGGATCAACCAGAGCAATCAGCAGCTGACAGTCCACCTGAGAAATCACCTCAACTTCCCAGGCCGAGCTGCAGAGGCCACACTTATCCAGAGAGAGAGAGAGAGTCGGGTGGTCCTGTTGGACTGGACGACTGGACGGAGAACGCAGAGGAGGAGGGCCAGGTACAAGAAGCTGGTAGGTGAGTGCCGGATGCAGGGTCTGTCTGCACAAAAAGAGTGATTGCAGAGACTTCTGAGGGCAAACTCTCACAGGGCTCTTAAACTCCTCGCTAACACAGGTGCGCCGCAGGAAAGAGCCATTAAGAACATCACAGATGCAGCAAGAGAGTCTAAAAAAGGCTTTGGATCAAGATGGTGGGTACGTATAAAAACAAATGCCACAGTCACTGGCATGATCAACTCTGGCCAAGTGGCCTGTACAACATGTGGGATTGCTCTCAGACCCAAAGGTCCCTGAGTGGGATTCAACCTGTAACATTGACAGCATATTAATGGGTTTTCTTTCTATAACACTGCCTTCACGTTCAAGAAAACAAGTTAATCAGGGCACCTTATGGTAATTGTATGTCTTGTGTTCATACCATGAAAGGATCATGTTTCAGCTAATAGGATATTTTGTACATCTACAGTAGCAACCCTTTGTGGAGAAAAGTTTTCTGGTATGGCTCCGTGAGAATCAATGGAAATATATTTTGGCTCTTCAGTGATGAGCTCAGGAATAGCTAGAGTGAGGTATAACAAAAGGAAGCGACAGAATGTGAATGTGAAAATTAAATCCGGCAAGTCAGTCTGCCCTGCAAACCAACGCTCGCTGACCCGTTGCTATCCGTGAAGTACAACCATTGTGTTTTGAGCTGCTTTAGAATCTTGCACTGACTTGTTTCGTCATTTAAAGTGCAATTGACTCCAGACACAGTGGCTATGCCTACTTTTGTTAGAAACACAATTTTGCTTTTAAATTATTTGCTGACAAACCAAAAGAGTGACCCTGTGCATGGAATGTAAAAGTTTGCCGTTTGTAGCGGGACAAAGCAAGCAGCCGATCAGGCGGAAGCAGCTTGCAATACAGAAATATCGATCTGCGAACATTTATTCTTTCTCCCCCAGCTTTGTTTATTCCTTCTTTGGTTCTTTTAATCCCTCTCATATACCTAGCTTTCTTTCATTAATTCTTCTCTCTTTTTTTCAGTTTTTCTCTGTTTACCTACTTTCCCCTTTTCCAATACTGCCTAATCCTTCCTTGACTCCTTCATTTAGTCAGTCCTTGTTACCACCTACCCCTCCTTCCTCTTTCCCTCTCTCCACTGCTTGTTTACCTCTTCCTCCTTCTTCTTCTTCTCCTCTTGTCCTTTCCTTCTTTTTTTCTTTTCTATCCTTGTGGCTTTCCAGGGGTTTATAAATCTCCTTTTTCCCTCCCACTTGCTAACCTCCTTGACTCCAACCCCCCCCCCCCCCCCCCCCCCCCCCCCCTAAATGCCAAATCACCCACAGAGGCACATGGCTGACACAGAATGAGTCACTGCTGAAGCAGAAAACAGCGCCCCCTACTGTGCCATGTCAGTGCCCGAAAGCCAATAAAATATTATCTAATCCTTATATGCACAAATACTTTCTTTTTTCATTTGAGCCAACATGTGGACAGATAAAAACAACCATTAAAAAATAAATGGAAATATAAACCTCAGCACGCCATTTCAAGATGTTACATCATAGTCCTGAAAAGGCCTTTTAGAGAGATAGCCGGAAGTGTTCATCATGCTGTTTGAAAGAGCAACAGCATAAGACAGCACAGCCGGAATCCTGGCAAATTGTTATGGCTTTTAAGTCTTCAAAACGATTCGATGTGTCGTTCTAGAGGGGATGAACAAAGTGTGTATTATGTCATTTAATTTGGAGAACTTGTTGGTATATATATACTTCTATTTTCCATAATGCCTTCTGTTTAACTACATACTGCTTACTATACGAAACAGTGGTTGATATCTGGTTTATATTATTTCTACCTTGTCGCCTAGAAATAACATTTACATGCAACTCATTTCATAGCAGCAAATACGCTTTGAAGGAAATGTAACGCGGGCTGGACTGTATTTTCTACTGCTATGAGGAGAAAGTTGTTGATCGAATATGTTCTTATTCTTACTTATACTTATTTTATATTTGACTTTTTATCTACACTGTCCCTCTGCTGTTGTAGCACTTTTTCTCTCCCCCTGACCCGCTGGATGTCCCCCGTCAGAAACTCATGTGCATGAACACATTGACTCTCACAAATACATTCAACAAAATCTAGTCTAAGGCAAATTATTCATTGCTACAGGCGATGTAATGTAAAAGCCATTCCCCAGTCTTAAATATGTTATTTAATTTTTTATAAGTTATGTCATTTTTTTTTACCATCTGGCGCCCCAGAGAAATTATCTCATGACCCCCTTGGGTAGTATTCAGTGAGCAAATACAGCGTTAATGCGACATGGTCATATAGTTATTTATTTTACGAGCCAACTAGTATTGCCTAAATACTCCATACACAACTCCCCAGCACTCAAGGGATTATGGGAATCTGAGAGTTCCAAGTTTGAGCAAATGAGTGTCATGAGGACTTTCTAGTTGTTTGTTTTTCCTGGCTCTCTGTCCCTAACTCCAGACCCTGCTCACTCCTCCCAGGCCATGTACTCTCCTCTCACTCCCCAAACCTACCCATCTTCCAAGCATCCACTAGATGACCTGACATCCCCTTCCACCTACACACCTGTTCCTTGCAAATTTATACCGGCACATTTCCTCGTGTACCCTTTCAGATTGTTTTATGTACACTTCACTAAGCGGTCTGCCTGTCTGTTACCTGCCTGTATGACCGTCTTTACTTTGGACTCCTGCCTTTTTGCCTGCTCCCAGCCTGGGGAAGATTGCCTGCCTTAGTTTGCCTTCTTGGTTTCTTGAATCCTGCCTGTTACATAAAAATAACATAATAGTTTAATCTCTGTGTGCTTGGTCTTCAAATCCAGCTTTTGGGTGCAAACCCGTGCTCACCAAATCGTTACAATGAAGGCGTCATTCTTTGTTTGCATTTGGACAATCCATTGAAAATTGCGCTACAGAAAGGCAGAGGTTGAGGGTCATCTGGAAGAATTTTACACACATGTGGCTGCTAACTAGAGATAGTAAGCTTTTTCACTCCCTCTCCTGGCATCTATTATATTTGAGTTTGTTATGTTTGGTTACATTTATATTATTTTCCATCCATACAACATTTCCACAGAATATCTTCTATGTATGCATTGATGATACACACCACTGATGTTTTAAAAACACTTTTTTTTGTCTCTTGAGTTTAATTAAGCTTTTTTTCCTAAGATTAAGCTTTTTATTTTATTATTTATATACTCATATTTTCCCTCTAGACTACTTATGCTGTCCACTTTTTGAGATAAAAAATAACTAAAATCATCCAGATGTTTTGTTTCCTGGCAGAGGTAAAATGTGACTGTTTATGCAATTTACAAAATTCCTGTTATTGCTCTATATAATTCCTGTATTTTTCCCCACAGTGAATAGAGAACCAAAGACATTTTCCAAGCATCCCACCTTGGAGCTAAAAAGTTTCAAAAGACTTTTGACCTTGAATATTTTCTAAACCTCTTTCCTCTTGACAGTGATTAATTTCAGCTAGAAATACCAGGTCGTGGAGGCAATAAAGATGTGTGATCACTGCACAAAACGTGAAAAGACAGGTACAACCCATTCAGCCTACATGCCACAGCTTCTGATAATGGCTAAATCTGTCAGGGGGGAAAAAGATGTTAACACTATCACTGTTTCATCAACACAATACAGTACGTTACAAACAAAGAGGCATTAATCATTGTCAAGCATGATAAAGATGCTCTGAGAGACTGCTTACTACGTAATTATCCAATATACCATGTGTGTGTCGAAGCCCTTTGACCTCAGTCTCAAGAGAATGAAGGTTAATGATACACATGCTTGTTTACTCACTTGCATGTTAAAGATGAAAGTTCTGCTACATTCTTACATGTTGACAAGAAGTTGTTATGAGCCTCTAAGAGATGTCGCACGATGACAGGAGGTCATATATTATAATATACAGGCATTACGCTTTTTACCTGTGTGTAAATGCATCTAACCTTTGTCTGTGCACGTGTGTTGATTAAGAGGAGAAAGATAATTAAACATGATTTAAAGGGCACAAGAAGAGCTCCATTCCAAAATGAAAAAGCCACCATTTAGAAAATGTGACACCCTCTCTGACACAATGATTGCTGGCATGGAAGTAAAACTCATTACAGAATATTAATGAACATATTAGCCATCAAAATAGAATCACTTCTGATGAGACTATCAATCACCAGTATTCTTTAAATATTGAGTAATACTGTACATTTCAGGTAGCAATCTACTGTTCAAAAATGATATAAAGTACTGGAATACATTTATGGTCCAGGTGGTTCCAAGAAAAAGGTATCTTTCTTTGTAGAGCTTTGATCAATAATCTGGTCAAAGGATAAAAAAGTCAAATTAAATACAAAGCTATGCTATCCATAGAAAGTGCAACTGATTACAATCCTTTGATAGAAGAAGGCTACCCATGCAGGAACATCTCCAAGGTCATCTGAGGGGCAAAAACACAAATTTGCTTTTATACAGTACTTAGATTATGAAGATATGTGAACACAAAGACATGCATTCACTTTAAATCAGTTTATCTTCGGTCGAGTGTGCACACACATGTGTTTGGGGACGGATATGATACAACACTGTAATCCAACAATCCTACCTCATCTGTCTCTGTCTGACGCCGGATATCGAGGCCAATTGACATTCACCAGATAGCAGGCTAAAGCTAGAGTGATCTCCCTCCACACATTCATCACACAACCTCATTTGTCTGTGGATTGACATATAATAGGAGACAGTGTGTGTATGTGAGTATGATCTAAGGTATTTGTTTTAGTTTTATTCGCTTGAAAATAACTTCTACGGGTGTAACCAAGTGTTTTTGAATAAAGGAGTTTTAACCTTTGCTATACTCAAAAACTTAGTACCTTGGATCTCTTTATTGCCATAAATTCGACTCTAGGCATAAGGGTAAACATAAACAAGGATTATCATATCTTTGATGCCTGTACAAGCAAATAAAATTTGTTTGATTTAAAAGCAGCTATTTCTATTGTGTTTGTAAGATGAAACAGGTGCTCAGTGATTAGAGAGTATTTCAGCGCATTGTGTCGAGTACTGTGCAGTTGGGGCCGTTTTAACAGGGAGAATGCAAAGACACCGTGCTGCGGCTTTCTTAGGCAGGAAAATGATTGATCTTCCCATAACGCTAATGAGGATGGATGGCATTCTGTTAAGCTTCACAACCCTTTTTTTCACAAACACAAACATTGGCTTTATGAATCCCAATCCCACAGCTCTGAATGGGAAACCGTATTGTATTGTATTGTCATCATTTGAATGCAAAAAGAAAGAATAGCTTTGATGTTGAGGAATGGCTGTGTGGTTTTATTCGCATTAATGCCACATGCATAAACATTTACCTGTACCTCCTGGGTGAAGTAATTTTTTCTGGAAATGTAAAGTATGGCTAATGTTCGTGAAACTATCTTTTATCAATGTGAAATTTTGCCAGTTTCTTTTTTTCTAACACTTGAATGAACAGCAATACTTACAGAAAATATATTCAACTTGTGATATACAAACCCGCAGGCTAAAGGTCTACATGCTAATTTGTAGTTCTATTATTCACATTTGCATTTTTTTTTAATAGTTGTTGTTGTGTAATAAATGTTTCATATACACATGCGATAAAAGAGAAGCAGGAGTGAGGAAAGTATCTGAGAGCTTATTGATAGCATTGGCTTGGTGGACTGTCAGTTGTCCTTGCAGAGGCTGACAAAAACACGGGAATATGGGATGTTGTAATAGCTGTCAAAATACATTAATTGAAAGAGTATTACAGCAGAGGATGATGTGCTCATCGGAAATAGAGTTGATAGGGCCCAGGTCTCCAATTATTATCCTTTTTTTATGAGGTGATGTCAGCCAGCTATCACAAAGCGTTCACAACATGTTCATCATAAAGTAAGTCACTGCAATCAAATGTCAAGTTATGGGGGGAAAAAACATTGCAAGTAACATATCCATACTATGTGTAAACCAGTGGGGAAGGAAGATAGCACATTGTAACACATATACAATGGATTATGTCAGCTTTAGTGACAAAGCAGGTCTTTACAAAAGTTAAAGATTGTAGCTAAAGAGCAACTGAATGGGCTGACTATTCTATGTATTGAGAAGATAAGACCTTGGGATGTAGCCCTAGAAGATTTTGTTGAGGCTTTTGTACAATGTCAAGCTTATTGGAAGCAGTTTTAAAAGGTAAGCACTTATTCAAGGGCACTTGTGTGTGCTAACCTTAGAGCTTATTTTAAATTCATTGTTGCTAACTGGGTATTTATGATGTGGGCAAAGTCTACAGTGTGAAACAGATGCATTATACCATTAGTACACAGTACAATTGTCATGAAGAGTGGAGCAGGAGGACCCAAATGCAGATGCCTGTAGGCAACAGGAACTCGAAGAAAATAATCTTTATTCACGGCTCGTGCAGACAAGGCAAACTGATAATCACAGAACGAAATCGAAAACCAAGGATCCAACCAAGAGTGGAAGAAAAAGAACAGACAACAGACTTAAATACAACCTAATCTGTCAAGGGGAAAAAGTGCAGGTGGAGAGATGTGCGGAGAAGCTCAGATAAGGGGAGTGAGGTGATTAAACAGGAGTAGAGACAGGGAGCGGTTGCAGGGGGGAAACTCTGGGAACAAGAAAGGAGCTGATTGGCTGGGAAGAACTCTGGAGCGGGAAAAGACGAACTAGGCTGGTACAGAGCAGGTGTGTAGATGTGCAAAGGCAGCACAGGAACAGAGGAAAACACAGCAAACAAAAAACAAAGTCTACAACTCAGTCCAGTCTAAAGAAAAAGTGTCAGAGCAGCTAATGAAAGAGCCCGACTGTGACAACAATATGTGCTGCGTATGTGTGTACAGCTTTGTGTCCGATGGGATGTGCTGCTGAGACTTTGTCCACGTTTGCACTCTTAGTTTTAACGAGACCGAGTTTACAGCCGTGGCGACGGCTCTGTGAGGCACACAATAACCATAGCTGATATTTAGCAGGCACAATCTTTGCCATTTTCAATTTAGCCTTTCAGCATTTTAACATTTGCTAATTAGTGCGAAACACAAAGGAAGGCTGAGGTAGATGGGATGATATTAGTTCAGCCGGTATTAGCATTGGGCCTGATAATAGTGGTAGATGATACAAAGATCACCAAAGTCATTAGAATTGATGAATGGGAATGAACTGTCATGGCATACACCACTGCGATCCATCCAAAAGCTGTTAGATATTTAAGTTCAGACCAAAGGGGTAGACCAACTGCCCGTCTTTGCAATCCATAGAGCAACGCCACGTTAGTGTGGCTAAACAATTTGCATGGTCTATTAAATCACAACACCTTATCCATAACAATAAACCCCTTTGTTGCAGTGTGTGTCAGGGTGAAGAGAGGGGGTCCCTACATGGGGTCTTCCATAACCAGCAACCTACACACACACACACACATACACACAAACACACACACACACACGGTACAGTTCAAACAAAAAGGACAGACTTATGACCTCTGTGTTGCGGTGCAGCCATGGCCTTAACCTCCTAAATCAGCCATGTGTGTCAGCCACTACGCTGGAAATAGCCTATTTCACAGGGGATGAGAGGCTAATCTCGCTGTAATGACTATTCTTGGGCATGGCATCACATACAGGGTATACACTCACAGTGCACTCATGTATTGTTGTGAGTATGTGTTGTGCGCGTGCAGCAAGTCAAAGGCTTCTGATAAATCAAACACCATTCACTCTCTGTTTTTACATTCTGACCATTTCCCTTTTATTTTTCCTTTAACCTTCTAAAATAGACCATTATAAACCTTGTCAGACCTGCAGCTACCATGCATCATCTGTCTCTCTCTTATCTTTCCTCTAACTGATGAATGAAGAACAATATTGAAGCTGACATCGAAAACTTAACAAACAGCCGGACTGGGGCATCTATTCACATATAACCACTTACTGGATAACAGGTGGCATCCAGGTGGTGTGCTGTCGGGCCTCTCGTGTTGGCAGCAGTCATCCAATTGGGGGTCACATCAAAGGCAAGTGTCCTAAACAGTAGTGGTAAAGGTAGAAATCTACTGTACACGTTTATTCGGTGAATGGCGAAAAATCAAGTGTATGAAAGACTCAAATGTATTTCCTGGAAGCTTAAGTGTGTGTATGCTCTCATGGCATATGTGGAAAGGGCTTTTCCCTTTTCACAATGTAATGCAGAGTGTGTGCATATACTCATGTGTTTTACTAAACTCTGATACAATTTCGGATGTCTGAAAATGAATTCCAGTGACACTCCCAGTCCCTTCAGCTGGCCAGGGTGTCAGTCTCAAATAGCATTACGTCTCAACATACATATAGCCTTCTCATAGAAATGTGAATTTTTATTAGGAATAAAATCGGCCTGTCGAATCTGCTTGTTAATGCTCTGTATTATTCATGAATGTAGCAATAATGTTCTTGGATCATTTCTTACTTTCCGTGGCAGGATTCCATACTGCATGGCTCTAGGACATGTTCCTGTGGCTCGGCTGGTAGATTTTCTGGTCTATAAAAAGGGGCCTGGTTGTCTTTCTAGTTTCCCTGCTAACAGAAGAAGAACATAACACTTCACATTTGTTATTCTTGGAGTCTCCGACAGTCTGATCAATATTTTTGAGCAACACCTTGTCTTTAAGAAGAAAGATCCAAACTCTAATCTTAGAAAGAGACCAGCCCACTCACTGTCTTTCTCATCAGTCATTGTCACTCCTCACACAAATCAATGGTTTGATTGGCTTCTCCAGGGACCCACGCATCTTATTCCAACACGTTTGCACGCACAGCGCACACACTTGAAAGCACACTCGCAGCTCCACATCAAAACTTCACAGTCGCATTAATATGCAATACTACTACACTTAAGAAATTAGATTGATAAATCATGACGTTATCAGTTCTGCAGCAGATGACTACAAATGCCTTTACTAAAGGCAAACACTTGGTTGGAACATGGCAAGTCAGTTATTATTCTCCTGTCTGTTGGATGCAAGTTATTTTCTGCCAGAGACACCATGTCCTAAGTTATCTTCAAGGAAAACAGCTATTAACCCTCTGAGCAGCCCGTCCAACTTTACTGTCTTTAAAAGGCTATACCGAGCTCATTTTTCAAGAACGCTAAATAACCCCCCAAAGTTAGGCGATGTAAAAACTGACACGGCCATATTCGTAGGGGTCCCTGAATGAAAACGAGTTCTATAGATACCCACAAGTCTCCACTTTATGATAATCCCATGCAGATTAGGGCACGAAACAGTTTCAGAGTATTCAATGCAGTAGAAAAGTGTTATTTTTGCCTATTGTGTTTGAATATTTCTCCATGCTGGGCTCCCTAAACAGTGTTGGAGTTGCACACAGTGGGTATGACTGGAAAGCTGAGGCTCTTGTGGATCCAAGGAGCTCAATTGTATTCATGTGTGATGCTGTTAGTCCCCATAGTAGCTATTTCATTTTAGTGAGACCATTTTTTTAAGCTTGACCTCGCTGTATAAAATGAGCTGTTGTAAGCTCTAGGATAATCACAGCCTCATGAAACTTTACAGCCACAAACTAAAAACAGAAGATGTATGGCTTTCCTAGGTATATTGACAATAAGGGGGTTTATGAGCAGTTTCCAGAACAGAGTAGCAGATAATAGAGCATGGTGGCATTGCTCATCTACTTTGATCATAATGTTCTGAGCACTTATACACTCAGAACATTCCTTATATAAGCTTGACAAGCAGTGCTGAGCTTCAGTCTCAGCTTTCAGATGATGTACACCCCTTCTATGTGGCAGATACGGTTGTCCTGCTATCTCCCCCTAAACTTGCCCCCCCCCGTTAAAAAAGACAAAGTTGGTCTATGTGGCTCTCTAAGGGTTAAGATCTCACTATGCAATGCAAAGCTTTCATCCAAGATTCCCTGAAAAGCAACGGCAAACATCCAGATTATTCAAAGAAGCAAGAGATGTTTTTTTAGCTTTTGAAGACACCCTTCCTCAATCAGCCCCCAACTTCCTCTAAAGCACAATCGATGCTTACCAACAAGGTTGCCTAGCACCAGTTGCTTAGTAACCACCAGTCCATTGCTTTCTACTACAGAACGTCTCACTAATTCTATGTCAGAGCTAAATTTAGAAACGCCTTTGATTTATCCCCCTCACTGGATTGACAGACGTTGGCTGCACAGAAGGAGTCTTTCTCAAACGGTAGCATGCTTGATTTTCACCCTCGGCGCTGTCTTCCTCGCACTGAAATCAAAAGCTGCCAGCTGTTATAAACAGGTACAGTCCCAATAAATCAGAGCCAAGAAGGAGAAATGATTAATTCCTGTCATCTGTAGGTTAGTGCTTCTGATTACCAATCAGATGTTTTTGCTGCTCATTGTCAAATAAAGAACAAAAGCTGCCATTATGCCTCCAATTTTAATCAATAAAAACACACAGTTTTCTATAGTCTATATGCAGTTAACAAAACATCATCTAGATTTCATCAAGTTGATCAAAGCACACTGTAGGTGAGTAATACTTACTGTACAACTGCTGTCAAGTCTCCTTGGTAAGCTGCTTATTCCAATTCTTAAAGATGGTGTATGATTTGTCATTTAAAAGAGTCTGTTATCAACATAAAAAAGGGGATATTTCTATTTAGATATAGTGTTTGTAGACATATATCCCTTTGAATCATCAACAATGTGAATAAAACATATCTAATGGGCTAAGAAATAATTATATTTCTCCAGGATAATCTACACGCACGCGCGCACACACACAAACAAAGCATTCCTCCTAACCACTCCATCCCGTACCAACTATTCACCAATTGTCTTTGCAGGCCTTTGCCAACACAGTACTTTGACAAGTTAGAGCTGCTGACACATCCTACTCACTCCTCCAAATTCAGAGAGACAGAAAGGTAAAGTAAAGAGAGGGGCATTAAGACTGAGGGGGAAAAACAAGGGGGATGCAAGTAATGAAACAGCAGATGAAATTGAGCAGAACTGAAAACGCAGAAGCAATGGCTCGTCACATCATTGTCTGTGAGTACCCCTCATGGTAATGAACTTGAGAGGTGATGCCTGTTTATGTCCGTTTGCACAAGTTCCATCTCAGTTTCTCAGTGTGTATGTGTGTGTTTGTTTTTACATGTAGTCTTATTAAGACATAGGAGCCTTCACCTTCTTGCTCTCTGGACATCCATCAGTGTATTAACCATTTAGATGGACCAGAGATGCAACTGAACGAGCTGCGTTACAGCACACAGAAATCACACTCAAAACACAGGTTTGCATACAGCACTTCATCTCCCTCTGACTGTCTCTCACATACGCAGGTGAAGAGGATGTACAAGAGAGCAAATATGGCTTCTTATGAATAAACAGAGCAACCGCGCACAAGAGTTCACTGGTGGGATTGAACTGTATTTTACAACAGACAGTGTAAATATCCATTAAGTGCAGTACGTGAAGGTAAACAATAACACCGGAGTCTCTGAATATTCAGAAGCCCATGCTGTCTTCTTAACTGTATGAAGTACTGGCCTGACCTAAGACCCAATATATTCAGTAATGTCTCACAAAAATCATTACTTTCTTCCTTTTTTTCTTTCTTTCTTTCTTTCTTTCTTTCTTTCTTTCTTTCTTTCTTTCTTTCTTTCCTTCTTTCTTTCTCGTATTATCCTATACTGTATGTGTTAGCATTATTTGACTAAGACTTTAAAACCCCTCCATATTCACTCTCTTTAGCACTTCAAAGAGATGTTTTAAATAGTGTGATGCCTAAATGTGCAGTGCATTATTCACAATACTTTAAGCTCAGTATGCAGCCTTGCTCTCTTATTGTTTGTATGGATATGAAATTGCTCTGAGTAAAACCTGAGAGGCCCTTTTTGAATGGCTGTGAATGCTTGCAGTCTGTTTTATTTGGCCCTTTAGAAACTTTGCAGGAGCAAATCTCCATGTATGCCAAGATAATATGGTCAACCATCCCAGCGGCTCAGTATAAGCCTCTGAATTTAAGACTGGGAAGCATTCAGGCTCACTTATTTCCTAAACCGTACAGTGCATTAGATATTTTTCCAGAGTGCTCTTTCAGCCATTGCGCCATTTCACCACCATTACATTTCTACACCACAATCAACATATTCCTTTTAGTGAGCTGAGTGTGGAGACATTTTGGCTAAATGTTGTATGACAATTATCTGCAGCTAAACCTACTGCATGAGTCAGGGACACTTCACATTGACAAACAAGCCAAAATTGAGGTAGATTGACAGAGTCCCAGTGAACAAATATTACATTAGCAGAAGCTTGTGCAAGCATGTTGGATTAAAAGAGACAGGTCATCAGAATCTCAATCAGGACTGTGTGATCATGTTGCTGCAGCGCTGATGAAGCAGCTAACAGGTTTGGGACGTCCGTGCTCTTCAGGTGCCGTGACAGTTTTATCTGCTGCTTCTATTCTGTGCAAGGGGAAATGAATGGCCTGCCTAGGACAACACATGCCGTGTTCTCATTAGTTAGATAAAGCATAGTGTTTGATTTACTGACAAAAGTGGTGGTTGGCTTGACGTCATGATGTGATAGCCTACTCAGTCTGATGGTATTGCCTAAAACCCTGAAACTCGTCTTACCAGAAGATGAATCTGTTTTTTATCCTTGTTTATAGGTCAAAAGAGGTGATCAACACATTTATGTATTGCTGATGTGACCTGCCTTTCTCCTCTGATATTCCTTTCCTTTGTTATAGCGGTTCTGTTCAGTATAAGTATGAACAAATCTTTATCACAGATTTTTTAAACTGATCTGACTATGTACTGAACTAGATGAAGTGCACTCAGTGTCTGACTCTGAGGCAAGGATCCAGACAAACTTTTTTCACCACCGTCTCGGAAACAGTCCCGAAAAAAAAACATTTTAACCATCCGGAAGTGAATGTAAACTGTCCCAAAATCAAAAATGTTGTTTATCTACTTTTTGATCATTTATAGCTGTTAGTCACAATGACATAATAAAAAACACAATAAAAAGGTTGATAAAATAAAGAATTATATGTAATATAATGTGAGCAAATGTCATGTTAATCCATCAAATAGTTCTGGAGATATCTTACTCTGATTCAAAAAAAAAGTGCTTGTATAGGCCTCGTTTTGGGACATATCAGTTTGAAGCAGTAACAGATTCTGAAGGGTCAGAACCGGTGCCAAACATCACAGCATAGTGATGTGATAATTTCGCTTACGGCAGTGACTACAAATCTTTTACCTGAACTGAACAAAGATTGATGTCTTATGAACAAATTCCCACCTCTACTTTCTTCCTCTCTCTAACCTCTCTTCACAACTTCCCCATAACGCCAAAAGAGGACAGAAGGTGAGATGTGTAGGACTCCTTCTGTGTTGTCCAGCACCTACCAAACCATGACATGTCACTCTGCTGTGTGTTACCGTGGCACCAGCGTCCCTGCTGTCAGTGTGCACACGCCATAGCGCTTTGATATACACTGTGACATGACAGAATGATTGTGGCGTGTAAAGGGGAAAATTGCCTCTGAAGAACAAGATAGATGTAGGGTAAGAGGCAATAGGCCTATACTACTGTATTGTGTTACATGACCTCCCAAAGGGGAAGTGTTCCTTGTTGGATGTTAATCAGTCGTCACATGGCAACGCCCCTTTAACAGCAGGTATTTCAACATGCCATAGTGGGAAAAGCAGAGGAGTAAATTAATATCAATAACGATGGCTACATTTCATCCAGAATGACAGATCGAAATGTCTGCTTTGAAAATGTTTAGCGCTACCTACAGTTCACTCTTCCTCTCCCTCTTTGTCGGAACTGTTGGGAACTTGTGGCAATTTAGGCAACCAAGTCGAATTCGATTGATTTCAAATGAATTCAGCTGATTTAACAACCTCGCCTGAAATTGCCCTGAATGCCCTCGTTGAACTGAACCAAGCTGACGCCATTCGAACCGAACCAACATTTGAGATAGCAGAACTTTGTCTGCTGTGATCTTGCTTCTCTGCTCTTCTGCTCTGTTTCCATAATGAGACCTTGAGAAGGGCCGGTTACGCTGTCTGTAATACAGATCAGTCCAGATGTCTACACTTGGCTGATTGCTTTTCTTTAAATCAGTTTGAAAGACTTGCCCTCCTCTATCCTCCTGCTGTGATTTCCCATGAGTTCTACTTCCCCTTTAAGCATGTGTAGGGATGTGTTTGTGTGTGCCCAAGTGTGTACGCATGCATGGGTGTGTGTGCTTCTTAGCACAGGGTTTTTCCCGGAAAATTTGATAAAAAGGCTGCTATGAAAGCACTAAGGCATGCTGCTGCTGCTGCTGCTGCTGCTTCATTTGTTTCATGACGGCAATAAGGAAAAATACTTACTGTATCTGTGGTTTGCTTGCACTGCTAAATTCTGCTCAGATAAAGCATATCTCAAAAGTTCCTGCTCAAATATTTCTCTGAAAGGCAGAGTCCATGATCCAAATGTAAACATAAGGGTCACTCAATTCAAAATATAGGATTTGAACCTGCTATCACCCTGAAACAGATGGATAGTGTTAGTCTTTTAATACACACACTAAGCCCAGAGATCCACAACATTTAAGTTGTTAATGTGATTTGTAAATACAAGAATACAATAGCCTCAAACACCTTTTCATATTGTTTTCTTTGTCAGCTCTTTTCCCACCTTTCATGATAAGTGGAAATTAGTTTTGGAGAAAAACTTAAAGCAGTATTTATGAAATCACGCAAAAATAGAAATAATGCAGAAACACATGTTTCTTTTCAATGTCTCCAGGACAGGCTTGCACAGTTTTGTAGTTTTTTTTATCATCTAAAACCACTTGAAGTACACAGTCCAAGTTCTATATGTCATTTAACATGATTTACAACCTAAACTGTAGGCCATACATCATTTAGATGATACAGGGCAAGAGTTATAGCCCATGTTAGTGCTGTGGTACCATCCATGTGGCTGCTTCACAACTGCAGACTTATGGTGTCGAGGAAAAAAGAGCTGGAAGGTTGAAAGGTCTCAGTGGCGAAGCAGTGGGTTGAGAGCACCTTACAAAGGCTCAGCTCTCCACATGACACTTTATAGCATGACCTTCGATCACAGCGTGACTGTGTCTTTTGTGCTGTACATTTTCGAGCACCAGCTAAAAGCTTTTCCAGGCTCCTTTGAGGAAATAGATTTGGTCATGGAGAGATGAGAGTGACACAGAATAGCAATCTATACTGTCGGATCTGCAATCTTTCCCCGATTCTCTCTCTCATAATAAAACGGTGCAAAAAATACAGCAGAGTTGTAGAGAGCTCTTTCCATTCCCTAAATGGACAACTATCTCCCACACATGGATAAAAGAGTTTAGCAGAGTCGAGGATATAGTGTTTAACCGCCTGCTTTCTTGTAAAATACAAGCACTCAACGCTTTTGACAAAATCACTTGCTCAATTTGGTAACTTGACAACATTAGCCTCCCTAAAATGTGCTTTTACAATTTTTAAAATCTAATAATGAATGTAAATAAAAAGGTGTCCCACATTTGCTCTCATTTGCGCTTGAAGTGAGACAGATTGTATGTGAAGATCAGGGTTACTTAGAGATAATTGCAATAACATGGCTCTGGGTCATTCACTCATTATATCTGTATGTTGTTTATTCTGGTCACGGAAGCTGAGACTCTCCCCCGGGCTGCAAGATACTGATGTCTTTATAGTCAAGACAGCTTTTATCCTTTTGATCTTCTTTATTGACAACCAAGATGGATCACATCAGAAGCTGTTGCCACGCTGTATGTTGGGAGTAAAGTTAGCGACACCCAACGTCCTGCACGGTCCCAGGAGTCAGACACGTTCAAATGCTCTTAGTGATACACCTGTGTGTGTGCTTTTGTGTATGTCTATGAGTGATGGAGAGGTTTGCTAAGCAGGAGGCATAGTAATTGGTAATCATCTCACCGTATGTTGCATGCAGGGCTGTGTGCGCCTGCAGTGACAGCTCTAGAGTGATGCAATAATAAAGAGCAGAGAGAAACAGTCGAGGAACGCGTCTGTACTGCATAAATAGCTGCTATGGAAACACATTTTCTTGAAGAGGCCCACACAACTCCAGTACACGCATGAGAACAAGGGGGGAAAAAAAACGTTTAAAAAAAGAAATTGAATTTGTGATATATAAAATCATGAAGAATCGTTCCTTCCTCGGGTAAGTGTTTATCATGTCTGTTTTGTTTTTGAAACACTGTGAAAGGACCAACAATTTCAAAGAATAACAGCTCAATGTAACCTAAAACTTGATTTACTGATTGCATTTTTGTGAAAGAGTTTGCGAATGTTTTGACTTGATGCTGCCAAATGACAAGTTAGAGGGTCACCAAAATCATAAGGAATCATCCTCTGGGGACCATGAAGACCATACCAAGTTTACCGGTACAATGGCCAAAACAGTAAGAGTGTTGGACAAACAGATAACAAGAGATACACTGACAGACATTTACAGTCTAAGACCCCTCCACCCATGAAACAAAACGATATGGAAAGAATTAATAAGAATGTAAAACTAACACACCAAAATGTTTTTTAGGAATCAGAAGAGCAAAGAAGCCAGCAGACTGACAAAATAAAAGAAAGCAAATGTCAGAAAGAGACACCCCAGCAGAGACGTATTTCTAACTAAAATCATCACTTTTCCCTTCTGATAACAGTAGACAAAAAAAATGCGACGGCTCTGTAAGGTCTTTCCAAAAGCCCAAAGTTGTTTCGACATATATCAATAAATGTTCTTCATACTTTAAGGTGAGTCAAATACTTTGACTGTGTACATTAACCTCTGCAGAAGGGCAATACGATGTTTGAAAGGTACACTGTGCACCTGTAATCAAAGCTGGTTCGAATCTTCCTCTTCATTTAAATAAATATTAGGAAAAAAACTTTCATTATAATGCAGCCAAATTAAACACAAAATTTGAGTTGAATCAAAACCTCTCTTTTACAGTGCCAACAAATATAAACTGAACTGAATATACTGACATATATATAAGCTTCACAGATGTATTGTAGGGCTGCTATAATACATTGCATGAGATTGTAATAGACTGGTAACTCAAATATGATGCTTCTGAAGGAATTTCTCAACCAAATTGTGTGTGCAACATTTACAAAGGAACTGATTGGTGAAAGAGAAAAACCCAGACAAACAATATTGTCGCTCTGGCAGAATAGTTCATCCGTGTGTGATTGTGCTCATGTACAAATGCCTCCTTTAACTGATGTGAGCATGGCGCGCACACACACACACACACACACACACACACACACAAATACACACACAGAGGAGGAGAGAGACAGAAAGGTAGAGAGAGATTTCTTTGACTTGGCTACCATCAACCTTAACCCTACCTGCAGACCCCAGATGTATACGTTTTGTCATATCCCACAGGTGCTTTATTTTATAATTACAATGTTCCACAAATTTGTCAATCATTTTGTTCTTAATAAATTAATTACCATTGTTAATATATTTTTTTTTTTTTTAAATCTACCGACTGGTACCCTAGTCAAAAGCACATAATTTAGCTGTTTTAATAGATGGAACTATGTGTTGCATTCATGTTTGCCATGGGTCCTAATCTAAAATATTACACACTATCAGGGGAGGCTGGGTACTCCGTCAGTCCTTTCGAAGGATACAGACAAATGCAACGGACACATGTTTCCTCATTACTCTGTCTACTTTTACCCAATATGCAAATTAACTGCAACTTTCTTTAAATTATTATAATGTGTTTGTTGTTGTTTTTTTTCATGACAATTACATGACTAATAATGTTTTGAGAAGAAATAAAGTTCTAACTTTTTGCTACGATGGTTGTTTCTTCTAGTGGTTTATTCTTGGGACCACAGTCGATGGGTTAGTCCTTGTATGTTAAATATGTTTGTGGGATGAGGATTAATAGCTAACGTTAACAGGCTCAGCTCTGCAATGAAGATTCTGGGAACATATTATGCACATTTTCAGGCTCATACTTGTGTTTTTGGAATTTTTACCAGAACATTTTTCTCATGCTGTCTGTCTGTATATACATGTGTTCACCCTCTGTAAATCACTCTGTTTTAATGCCTTTCTCTTTAAGCCCTCTTCCAAAAAAAAAGCCCAGTCTGCTCTGCTAAAGAAATTGCAAAAAAAAATGCAACAGTAGTCGCTGCGGTAAAGGGAGCTGTGATCAACCAGCGCTGTCATGAGTTAACAATGTCAGGATTGGATGGATTGATTGGATGTTGCTGAGCAGCACAGCGGTGAATACGGCAATCATTGTTAAGCATCTATGAAACAGCTCATGCCAATCAGATAATACAGGCATGACTTCAGTGCTCCGCCTGATCTAACACTATGCTTCATTACTTTATTCTTCCTGAAATTAATGATTATCATCCACACTGCATGTAGTCTACACCAAAAACCCTCGGATGTGTTTTCAACTTAATACTAAACAATTTAGATCAAGAAAAGAACAGAAGATATCATACATTAACCCCGAGTGTAAAAGCACGTTGGTTTTACGTGGGGTAATGTGCTGGACTACTAGAGTTGCTGCTAGATGGATTTTGTCTTCACACAGAGCCAGTCAAACTGTTTCCCCCTGTTTTCAGTCTTTATGCTAATCCAACCAGTTGCGTGCTGGTGGTATCAATATTTTAACCTAACTCTGGGCTAAAAAGCGAATAAGTGTATTTCCCAAAATGTCTAATGGTTGTGTTAACGTAGTAAAATGCCTTAGTAATGCTGTGAATGAAATAAGTATTTCCTTTTTTTCCCTTTGTTTGGCCAGTTGCTTTCTTTTTGTTGTGTAATTTTATGTGTGTGTATCTACTGTTGCAACCTTCAATTATTTATGTGTTTGTGCTTTCTCACACATTGGGCAGCAGAGCCGTGTCAGAGAGGCATAAATAAGTCAAGAACACAGCCTTATATTTGACACATAGACACACACATCGGCGATTGCTACTGTGTTGCACTGTGTTCAACAGCGGCATGGAACATTTTCAATGGAAAATAAAAGCACAGTATACTATACACATACATAAAAAAGACTCTACTAACATCTCTGCATCAAGGACTTCTGAACAGAAGAATATTCAGCAGTGCAGAGTAAAACATTTAAAAAAATGGGAAAAAAATGGAAAAAAAATGGAAAATAAATTATAAAAAAATGTAAGATTTAAACAAAAAATAAAAAATGTGTGTGTGTGAGTACCACTGTTGCACTTGTTCCATCAATGTTGTAAAAACAGAAAAAAATGAAAAAGAATGTAAATAATTTATATAAAAAGAACAGCATACACACATACAGTTCTGGTCACCATTATTGGCACCCATGAAATTTAAATACATCATGTAGAATATCTCCTGAAAAAGGTGAATCGAGTCAAACAGCTTTGGTCTATAGAAACTGATGTTTGGTACAGAACAGCAAATGATGAAACAATAACAATTTAAAAAACAATGGGAGGAAAAAACTATAAAAAAAACTGAAAGATTGCCATGACACTGGTATTGGCACCGTTCAAATCATTTTGAAAAAAATTATTACATTTGACTCACCAGTGATAAATTAGAAATTAAACTCACCTGTGACAATTGTCAGTGCCCACATGACTTTAATTAACCAATGAATGATGACTTTAATGCTTAAAAAAGCCACTTGTTATTCCCTGTTCCTTTTTCACAATGGTGTAGACAAGGGAGCTGTCTGAGAGCATCAGAAGTGCTATTATCACCAAACACAAGACCTCGAAAGGGTACAAGGCCATCACCAAAGACCTTGCTATCCCTGTTTCAACAGTGCGCAACGTTATTAAGAAGTTTGCTAAGCATGGAACTGTTGAGAACCTCCCTGGACGTGGGGGTGAGAAGAAAATCAATGAGAGAAGTCTTCGAAGGTTGGTGCAAACTGTGGAAAAAACACCACGTAAAACGTCCAAAGAGCTGAAGGCTGACCTGGAACAATCTGGAGTCAAGGTTTCAACGCGTACCAGATGTCACACACTAAACCAAGAAGGGCTTTATGGGCGAAGGCCAAGGAGGACCCCCACTGCTGAAAAAAAGACATAAAGAGGATCGACTGATCTTTGCCAAAGAGTACCTGGACAAACCACAATCCTTATGGGCAAATGTTCTGTGGACAGACAAAACCAAAATAGAGCTTTTTGGCAATGCACACCAGCGATTTGTTTATAGACGAATAGAAGCTTATAAGGAAAATAACACCCTACCTACAGTTAAGCATGGTGGAGGATCCATAATGTTGTGGGGCTGCTTTGCTGCCTCTGGTACTGGAGGCCTTGACCGTATTGAAGGAATCATGAAATCAGAGGATTACCAAGGAATTTTAGAGCGAAATGTGCTACCCAGTGTAAGAAAACTAGGTTTGGGTCGAAGATCATGGGTTTTCCAGCACGATAAAGATCCAAAGCACACATCCAAAAGCACTCAAGAATGGTTGAAAAGGAAAACATTTACTGTTTTAAACTGGCCAGCAATGAGTCCTCATCTCAATCCCATTGAAAATCTTTGGAGAGAGCTGAAATCTGCCATTGGGGAAAGGAATCCTTCAAACATTCAAGAGCTTGAACAAATTGCAAAGGAAGAGTGGGAGAAACTACCAGCTAACAAGCGCAAGAAGCTGAGAGAAGGATACAAGAAACGTTTGGAGGCAGTCATTGTTGCCAAAGGGTGTGCAACCAAATATTAAGGAAGGGTGCCTTTATTACTGTCCAGGTCATATTTTCTATTTCTTTTTTTAAATTACTACTGTAAGTTGAATTTTTTTTTTTTTTTTTTGTTTAATTACTTTGGACATCCTATTAAAATATTGTGATGGTACAAACTTTGTACATTTCCATTTATTTCTGAAGATATTGTACAGGTTGTACAA
>CALSBV010010214.1:800060-825581 GCA_943590825.1 Bovichtus diacanthus
TTTTCATTATTTCTTCACCTCACTAAGCCCACCCCTTTTTATTTTTTCATTATTTTTTCATTATTCTTTCATTATTTTTCATTATTTCTTCATTACTTTTTCATTATTCTTTGATTATTTTTTCATTATTTTTTCACCTCACTATGCCCACCCGTTTTTATTTTTTTTGGTATTTCATACAAAAAAAACAATGACAGTTTCTAAGCATGACAATGCCACCCCACCTCTTTTTATTTTTAAATTTTTTTTCATTCTTTTTTCATTTCATGACTAAAATGCAAATTACATGGGATTTGTCTATCTATCTTTTTTGGTATTTCCTACAAAAAAATAATGACAGTTTCTAAGCATGACAATGCCACCTCACTAAGCCCACCCCTTTTTATTTTTTCATTATTCTTTCATTATTCTTTCATTATTTTTTCATTAGATTTTTTCAATGCCACCCAAAGGTGTAACTTTGGTTTGAGAAGTGGGGGGGACACAAAACAGGGGGTCTGGGGATCCTCCGCCAGAAAAATGTTCTCGATTTGAATCCCATTTCCTGCATTTCTACAAACATTTATGGACTATGGTGATAGAAAATCCATGAAAAAATTAAGTTGGCCATAATGATAAATTCTGCCAGAAAGAACAGTACTAAAATATATTGAAGAAAAACCTGTCTTACTTTCTGAATTTGTTTACTATAGGAGCCGACAGCCAAGACTGGAGAGAATAATTTTATAAAGTCAAAAATGTTCACAATTAATGTTTTGCATGGCCCCTCAGAGCAGCTCCCTGGCGTGCCAAGAGCTGTACAGAGCCCACAAGTTTCAAGAGACACCGTCTTAATTCCTGTTACTGTGCAGCTTTGGCTGAAGATAACTGGACATCTACAAGTTTTGTTTTTTGGCAGTGGGTAGTGACGGCAACTTTGTGTGTATTGCTTTGGACATGTTCTGCACATTTTTGAGTTGCCTTTTTCCAGTTTTGGAAACCGGTTTTGGAAAATGTTTGATCTGCATTCTTGGCCAAATTTGATCTTTCATGCCCAAAAGCTTGATCACAGAAAAAACACAAGATTCCATTGACTCAGTGGAGCCAAGGAAATTCACAGTACCACTTTTCTTGGAATCATAGCGTTTTGTTGGTGAGCTGCTGCACTACAACGAGCTTTGGGTCAGCATGGTTGGGTTCAGCTTTCTGCTCGCCTGCCTGCACTTCTCTGCTTGTGTCTGTCTCCTCAGGTCTCTCCTATGAAATATGAAAATGTGCTAGCCTGTTGCTGACATGAGATATAATTGAAATAAATGACCTGGCCCTTTATACAGCACATACCTGCAACTCTGAGCTGCTTCTTCCTGTCTCACCCTCCCTGTCTTGAAGCCCCTCCACCTCATCTGATCAACAACAATGCTGAGAAGCTGGAGCCATATCTAAATCCCGTGTGTTGTATCATTATTAGTATAGCCTACTTTATTTGTAATTCTTTAATTCAAACTGTATTCACTTCTTATCATGTACACTTCTTCCTCTCATTGTCAACAAATCCAAATCCCCTGACTACAGCACATAACATACCTGCTGCTCCTCCCTGCCTCACCCTCTAAGTCTTGAGGCAGCTCCACCTCATCTGATCTCTGATATGAAAGCAATCGCGTTATGATCATATTGAGCCATTGGTGTGTGTGAGTCAAACATTAAACTAGCAGCCAGAGAGTCTGCTTGTCGTACATTGCTGACGAGAAATATTAGGAGGCACTTCAGCAACTCGGTGAGTAACTGCCGGTAAATGCCGGTAGTAGCATCAAGCTAGCAAATCCGGCATTAGCCGAACATCAACAGGTGTAGACAGAACATATGATTATCCTGAACTCATTTCCTGAATCAACCAACTCACATCTCCTTTCTTTTTGTTGTGTGCCACAACCGCGCGCGTACCTGCTCATCATCGTTCAGGGAGCTATTTTTAGAATGTGCACGCGACGTTCCTGGTCGCGTGTGCGCGCGTCCACAGGGGTAGGCTGTGTCCTGCCCCTCCGTGGCAATGACGGCTTGACGGCAAGAAAATGGAAAAAAAATGAAAAAAATGGGAAAAATAATTTAAAAAATGAAAAGAAATGAATAAAAAATAATTAAAATTAAAAAAAAAGTAAAATAAAATGTAAAAAGAATGAATAAAAAATGCACAGTATTCACACATACATAAAAAAGACTCCACTAACATCTTTGCATCAAGGACTTCCAAACAGAAGAATATTCAGCAGCGCGGAGTAAAGAATGGATAAAAATCGAAAAATAAATGAAAAGAAATGAAAGAAAAAAAAAGATTTAAAAATGTAAGATTTAAACACAAAATAAAAAATCTGTGTGTGTGTGTGTGTGTGTGTGTGCCACTGCTGCACTTGTTCCATCAATGCTGGAAAAAAAAGATTCAAAAGAATAAATCAAATAAAAAGAAATAATCATTTTTATTTATTTTTTATTATAAAAAAAGCACAGTATACACACATACATAAAAAAGACTCCACTAACATATCTGCGTGAGTACCACAGCTGCACTTGTTCCATCAATGCTGAAAAAAAGAAAAACAATTGAAAAAATTAAAAGAAATTAATTACAAGAAATTAAAATTAAAAATTAAAAAAAAGAAAATGTAAAAATGAAAGACATTTTTTTTATGAAATGATGAAAAAAATGTAAGATTTAAACAAAAAGTGAAAACTGTGTGTGTGTGTGTGTGTGTGTGTGTGTGTACCACTGCTGCACTTGTTCCATCAATGCTGACTATGGATGGTGGGTTAGCATGGGAGGCTGTGTGATCCCTGAGCAGTGTGAATTTGTCACCACGCTGACAGACTAGGCTGGAGTATGATTAATCCTTACTTCTTCTGGGCATTCGTCATGAAGTTTCGATACGTATTTCCCATAATGTACTTGTCTTCGTGCTGACAATAGGCAAATTGTGGTGAGAGTGGGGTGTGAAACGGAGATACTGTAATTTCTGTTTATTACAACATTAGTTTTGGCCCGCATTTCTATCAGTGATGATGACATAGTACAGACAAAAGTAATTGCTGAGATCTGGGAGCTCTGTCTACCTGCCAAGTACACCGAGGAACAGTAGGTCGAAATTGAACCAGAAAGTCGCTTTGTAAGATCTGATGAATGTTTACAATGGATGATTGTCTGATCACTAGGTTTTCTTGCCCCATCCAAGGTGCAGAGCTCCTGCCAGTTAACTTAGTGAGCTATTAATACTACCAATAGGAATAAATAAAAACTACATCAATAAGATCCAAGTTGTAACAAACTGGAATTATCTGCTATGAACGATCTGAAAAGTTGAGATAAAGGCAAAGGACTACCTGAGTCTGAGTCGGCTTTGATACAGGACTTAGGTACGCAGGCTTTAGCAGAATCTTTACTACTGTTCAACTCTTCTTTCTGACTGAGGTAATTGACTCAGAAGCTAACAAGCCTGGTTGGGTTGGACTGTCTCTAATCCGTTATGTTTGCTGCTCTCTGGTTGTGAGGTTAAAGAAGAGAGAATTACTAGATTTTCCATCAGTAAATCCACTAGCGACAGAGCCCACATCCAACAAACGCTTGTTATAGGACCTTTCTGCTCCCTCCTTTAAGGATTAGAGAGTCTACCTCTGAGGGCAAAGTAAGATGAGTGTGACACACATCCCAGATACACGCATGCAGGCCCTCAGACACAGATTTGTGTCCCCATAATGTGAGTGTCTGTGCAATGTGTGTATTTTAGATTTGATGTGCATTTCTGAAAAATCTCACACTAGGATCAATGTCTGACTGGCTGAATGGCTGACACAGTTGGGAGCTTTAGTATGATAACAGCTGTGTCATCCTATACATCTCAATAAGGCCCGGACTCAGTCATACACACAAGCTGCAGTGAACACACACACCCACACACACACACACACACACACACACACACGCACAGGAACACAGAAAGAAAGAAAGTGGGAGAGAGGCACATTGTTACAGGGTGAGACACAGACACATAAATAGACACTTTCTTTTATGGGATTCAATGAGGCTGTAAATGGGGAGGAGGGAGACGTGGTCCGACGCTGGTGATGGCTGCTGTCTGCACAGACAACCCAGCCACACCGCGGACATCTTTCTGACTGTTTCTAATGGCACTGCAGATATCAGATTGGGATAAAAGTGTCACCTTAATTGTGTCGGGTCATGGAAAGCTGTCTATCACGCAGCTTTAAAACAAGGGACCAAGAGAGGTCTTACATTTAAATAGAAAGCAATACTAGTCTTCATTAAAAAAGGCAACTTTACTCACATAAATATATTCCATTACACGCTCAACGTGCTTTACCTTAAAATGCACACAGCAACAGGTAAAATAAAATGTACATAAGATTATACTGGATCAAATACAATAGAAATGCAACGATTAAAAAAAGAAGGGAAAATGCCACCAAAAGCACGTAGGTAGAGTTATAAAAAAAAAAAACAGATTGCGTCAGTGAGACGTTCATAAATGCATGAGCCAGTTTCTCAGAATCAGCTTGAGATATAAAGCTAAAGTTTCTGATGTATTTTCCAAGTGAAAAAACGATGCCCTGCTTATGCCGCGAATGTGACTTTCAAAGTCAGAGTCCAAATAAGTCCACGGTTCCTTAAAGGATGAGGCTCAAGATGTATCTTTTTAATATTTTCAATAAATCCCATTATCCTACAAAAAAAGTATTGTCTTTATAGCCACAACCACATGCTGCGTACTCCTCTGTGCCATAGATCCCCAATGTCATCCAAAGACTATTAAAAAGAGGCATGATGTAGCATTTGGGTGATATATTCCATTACTATGAAAAAAAGGCCAGCAATATACTTTTAGATAATCTCCAAAAATATGTTCACATAGGCTGACATTTCAAAATATCTCCAGCAAGGCCAAAAGGGAGCCAAATAAAAAAAAATGTTTTTAAAAAGGAAACAGTTACTGTGCTTGCCAGCATTCAATCAAGATTATGTAACTTTGAAAAGAATAAATAACACAGTCTTTCAATTGCTTTATCCAAGCAATAAAGAAAACTCTTGCTCATTTCATTAAGGACTTTACTCGCTAAAACCTTGGTCTGGTATGACAAGTAGCTTATGGTGGCTAATGCTGGCAAACGTTAGAAATATGCTGTGTAACTGACATAAACAAGTATGTTCTCTGACTTTATGTCTCTTTTTCAAATTGTTCTCCTCTTACATTACTACGCTTTAGCATGTGACAGGTAAACATGATGATGTCTTTATAGACTCAAGAGAATCTTACCTTCTATCTTCTCATTACCACTTTAGGCCACTGCTGCTGTTCAGTAAAAGTTACGTAGGCTTGTGTGTGTGTGTGTGTGTGTGTGTGTGCGCATGTGTCGTATTTGTGCTAATCTCTGCCCTGTTGGTCAGACAGTGGTCACACATCCTGGACAGCAGGCGCCTGTCCAACAAACTAGCAAAACTCTAAACCCTTCAAAACAACCCTAAAATGGATTGAGAGATTACAAACTCTCATCGCCAAGCAGCTTTCATGCGTTCCAAAATGCCCTAAGTATTAAAGAGCTGCGAATATGACCCTTAAAAGCCCTGGATATATACAGCTGCAACTCCAGCCAAAACACATATGTTGTTTTTGTTTAACAGGGTCCATAACTGCTTAATTCTGCCCTGAATATACTCCACACGCATATTGTTGATGCTATTTTAAACTGAATATATAAGGGTGATTCACACATTTATTCACATTCACGGATTTAGGGCAATGGTTCTACTTGGAGTCAGAAATCCTCAATAATTGGCAAGTTAAATCTGAATTGGCAATATGATTAAAAGGACATGAAATCAGAAAAATTCATTTATGCCAATCGCAATTTCGCTTTCCTATGATCTTTGAAAATGTGTAAATTACTGGTAATTTTGACCTCTAAAAAAAGCATTCGAATAAAACAAGGAAATAAATTACTCAGATGGCAACCTGCGTCATTTTAAGGGGTCACAATCAGGACCCACTGCTTTAGGCTCATAGTGAATACATATATATAAATATTGTCAAGTTTAGTCACTCAAACACTACAAACAAGGTTTAAGTTAAATACTTTATATAAAGATTTTATTTGGAGGTTCCAAAATCATGCATTGTTTAAAAGTTGGTTTTATTCATGATCAATTTATCCATACAATATGCTGTTTTATAATGCATTGTTTTTACCCACATAACCATTGCCAATACGTGAGTGTAAGTGGTGAAATTATGGTTCTGTAAACACTGCAATTGTAGAATTACTGTAACGGTAGCAGTCAGATAAGGACACAGCTCTGACCACAGCTTTCTACCCTCGGGCTGTTTCGAACATTATCTTGGCACTACACAGAGCTGAGATTTAGAATCATAAAGTAACTGGCACTGTACCTCTCAGAAATCCTTTGGAAAGGCAGCCGAATGTGGAGCATTTGGACTTGGTGGATTCGCCCCACGCCACTGATGGAACTGATGGAATGTTGGTTAAAAATGTTCTCCCTCATACAGGAGAGATCAATTAGGGTTTCGCTGCCCTCCCTGCTCACTTTGCACTTTCCTCCGACTCCTCCTGTCAGATTAGAAACGATGTAATGGACTCTCAAGGCGTGCTAGCTTTAACACCCACAAAACTCCTGGCCGGGCTTCTCCCAGTGCCTGACTGGAGTAGGATCTTGTTTCATGTAGTGTACCGGTGTGTGTAATCAAGTACTGCTGTGAGATAGCGAACGACAGGCAATTTAGGAATGATTAAAAGCCACTAAATCACCCTGTCACCGTGTGTGTGTGTGTGTGTGTGCCTTCGAGTATGCTGTTAATCTGTGATCTGTTGTTTCTTGGTGCGCTTTTTCCAGCAAAGTTTCCTTTCATCACAGCCGCTCCGCCGGACGAGCAGCCATAACTCATCGAAAGTGGCCGCCAGACGGTGGACATGATTTTCTGTCTAAATTAATGGGATAAGTTGGACACCGGAGTTGGCATCGAACAAGTAAACATCTCACGCACTCAGACGCTTGCGTCAGTATCTATCATTCTTGCATACACGTTTTTTTCTCTCCCCCTTCTCCTTCCCTCTCTACCTGCTGTTTTCCCTCCCCCTCTGACAGACAAAACAGATTGCACCTACACTTTTCAGTCACACAAATATGTGAGATATGAAGAGACACAATGTCCGAACTCTGTGGTGTGCCGTCACAGTGATGCAGGTGTGTGACTTTGCAGCAGCACGGGCGGGACACAGTCACAATGTTACTCAGCTCCCTGTGGTGGGGGGGGGGTTGGGGGGGTCCCTGTACCTGCTGCTGCACGGAGACATATTGCACCAGCCTGACTGCCATTAACTGTCCCTGTACAACTCCCCCTGTGACTCCACACTGCCATGTGGCTCCTCCTCTGAGACACGGGTACTGTAGAGGTTGTGGGCCAAGACTGATGCTCAGAGGACTAACAATTATTGGCAAAATGTGCAGCAGCCTGCAGAGAAAGGCTGCAGAGGTACAGAGCAATGAGCTGCTAAAAGCTAAGACCGCTGATTAGAAAGTGTGTGTCTCATCGTTTCATTTCATCACAGCAAATTGTGATAGAGCTGGTGAATGTATTGTATGATTAATAAGGCACTTTATTATATGACCTTTTTAAAAAGCAGGAAAAGGTTAGCTATGAAAGACAAGTGGCCGTTGACGTCCTAACTTCCAGCAACTCCCCTACTGTCCTTCGTGACCATCACAAATGTTACCCTGTGCTGCCCTCTGCTGGTATGTACACCCAAGCCTTATAGAATACGTGCAATCATAGCAAACCATTTTCTCTTTCAAGTACAGACGTATTGTCGAGGAGTGAAGCAACGAGGAGCAAGACAAACAAGACAGGAATATATACACACAGACACTAATCACAGACGAGACACAGCTGGAGAGGGCAGGCAATGAGACAAGGGTGGCAGGGTGATTACAGAGACAGGAAGTCAGACTAAACAAGACACAAGGGGAAAGCACTTTACAAAATAAGACAGGAAGCCGGGGGAACATTCTAGGCCATGACATGTATGGCTTGTGTCTGTGCCTCTAAGTTCGTGATTTTGCTATAAAGAGACTTTGCTTTCGCCTTAACTACCAGGCACTTGAAGTCATCTGCCTCCTCTTCATGCTGCAATGTCAACATCTCTTCCTCCCCAGCATGACTCACCATGTACTGTTTACACATGCATGGCCGTAAGAGGGAGGAAGATACACACACCAACACACATGCACACACTTGTAGAAGGTGACATTCACCAGGTCGTCTGCCAAGGCAAGCCAGGGTGGTCATAGCCAACCGAACAAGGGAGCGCGCATATAGCTTTTCCTCTCTATTTTTTATATTTGTTTGAGCAATGAAGGGTATACCACTGTCTGAATAAAGCTTTGCATGGCACTTAGATAAAGGGGGTGAGCTGTTTTCATTACATTGATCGACAGCCAATATTTTTGTTAAATGTGCTTCATGGATTTCATGTCTTTCATGTATTTATCCAGGCGCACGCGCTTGTATACTTGTGTGAGTGTGTGTGACATGGACAGAGACGGAGAGAGCGAGAGATGTCAGTCTGTTGTGTATCTCATTGCAACTCAGCTGTCATTTGGACGGATAGGCAGGTGTCCCCTCCAATGTCACAGACTCTCTGAGGCTCAGAGCGGACAGGAGGTGCCCAGACTTCATTAGCAGGTCGATTAACATTTCCCAGACAACATCTGGAGGACACACTGGCCACCCAGCTGCGATTACACACCCCTTAATTTCCCCTCTCCTCAGAATAACATCAAAAACTATGTAACTGCAGTCTAATGACTTCATCTTCGACTCGTACTGAAATGTTGAACTGCATTAAGGCGTGTAATTGAATCCTGTCTGGCAAAGTACCCAGGAGCAACTTAAAACAACTGTAAGAAATGATAGGTTTGGACTCTGGAGACATTTTATATCAATCAGCAGCCTGTTTGATGTATTTGTGCATTATTCTCAATCTCCCCCCTGATTTCTGTTCAGACCTCATCATCAGCTTTTTCCTCTTTTCTTATGGCCTCCCTTCAATATCTTATCCGTCTCTCATGGCTTGTTCTCACTATACTTGGAAACTCATCTTTACAAGATTGATCTGAGCCAAGCAGAGAGCAACGGCGCTACTGCCAGTTGTTCGGTGTAGTGCTGCAGGCAGACAGGAATTTGCAATATTGTGGGCACATACACACAAACGCACGCAGCGTGTTGACATTGATACATCCACATGGGATCACAGAAATACGAGAGAAGAAATGAGAAAAATAACTCTATTTATTCTCTGCTGACCCAGCCACAGCCAAAGGCAGCCTCCTCAGATCACAATGGAATATTCTTTTCTACCAACTCACTTCACAGGTGCGGCTGTCTTTTTTTTTGACTTGATGATGGAGTTTTCCCCTTCTGTTTTATTTATTTAGACTTTTGTAATCAAGGAAACAAACATGTTATGAGTTAGGGGACACAGTGACAGATGTACAAATGTAGCAAAAGCCTGTTTATTTGTTGTAGTGAAGAAGGATGTGAAAGCAGATTTTATGGATCTATGCATAAACAATTTGTACAAGCAACCGGTCTTTCTATGCTGTTGCAGGTACATGCTTTATGACACGGCCTTGGCCACAAAGCCAAACTGCTCACTGGTTCAATCAGGTGCACATGTTTGAAAATGTTGGGGAAAACCTGTCGTCTGTAGTCTGCTGATTGTCTTGTTGTGCCGAACTATGTAGAGAGGACACTGGTTTTACCTGTTACGGATGTTTTTACTTTGGTTGATTTCATCAATCATCATCTGAACACAGATGAGATAAAACTTTGTTCAGCTGCTGTCATTCACATATCTACTGTATGTGACAACACTGGGACTGGACAATATGTTAAATATTTATAATATATATACATATATATATATATAACTTCAGTGAGAGATCATTTATAAATGTAAATACCTTTAATCTTAATTAAAAAAAAAAATCTAAAACTGGTTAGCCAAATTTACAAGAATAAAAAAGAAATTGCAAAAAGGTTTCTATATTTCTATATCCACGTGAAGGCTGTAGATACGGTTGTGACATTTCCAGAGTTTGTATGCTCCCGTTATGCCCACATGAGTCTATTTTCAAACAGTCAACGGGAAGTAACTTTCTGAGTGGTTCTCCCCCTTCTTTACATACTGCAGCATTTCTTGTCCTAGTTTGATTTAAATAGAGCTTTTACACAAATACAAAATGACGTAACTTAACTAAATAATTTCCCCCAGAACCTTTGCCCATTGACTGACAGCAGCAATTACAGCATGACATAGTCTAACTGGTCTGTCTAAAGGTCAGCACTCAGGTATTATTATCTTCTAACTTTTGCTCTATTTAGCAGGACTATGTGACACCTGTTTTTCAAGCTGTGATCAAGAGAGAACAATGACTACAGGGCTCGGCAGGTTGGGTAAAAGGTGAAAGCCAGAAAGAGGGTAAATAATAGGCTCCTAAAGTATGCTCTATTCTGTTCATTTGTCACACATTTTGGAATTTTCTTAGGGGAGCCTTAATAGGCCGGCCTGCTTCTGCTTCTACGTGCAGAATGAGTTCACTGATTATGTAATTGTCAAACTCTGTGATCCTTGATGGGTGTTAAGGCAGTTGAAGTTTGTTTATTTTTTTGTTTTGTCTTCGTTTCAAATGCCTTTTTCATGGGAGACATTTTGACACAGTCAGAAAAGCTTAAAGTGTAAATAATGATTAAATTCCATTTAGCTGCTTCAGTTTCAGGGTCCCGGTAATGTGCACTGTCCCACTGTCATGGCTTACTGGGACACTTGAAATCGGAGCCATCATTAATGTCATCAGTTTCACCTGTGCTTCTTTCCCTTCTAGAATAAGTCAAATGTGTGCAGTGAAAAAGGCCAGCTTCATGTCATTCAGAAATATCTGGAAAGGATACTTGCTAACTAGTATGCCACTGTCCTTCATCATCATCCTTTATTGTCACTGTTCTTCTTACAATACAGGGCTGCCTTTGTCTGAAAAGAAATTTAACACTTGGCATCCACTATAAAATGATTATTATTCAGTCAACGTTGGAGGTGGACACAGGGTTTCTACATGGTTGCACTACAATGTGTAACACTCTAGTCTCCCCTTGTTCCCATTCCAGTAACTTATTTACCCACTCACAATACTGATTCTGCAGTTTATCCCACAGGGGCTCGCTACAATTCCTTGTTTCCACTGGTCTCACACTCCTAAATAGATATTTTACTCCCTGTAAGTTTACATAAATGGGCATTGTTTTAGAATTTAGAATGATTAATGGTGCATTAGCTCCTAAAATAATTAGAAATAGACTACTATTAATATTTCAACACATGATGAAATAAGGAAGGCAATATCACCATACTGATATTATTCCGCGAGAACTATTTAAATCCTTTGCACAAACAATCGATACATAACTGTACCATGCCAAACCTGCATTACAGCGCAGGTTTGGCCACTTTTAGGCAATGCATTTGGGTATGGACACTCAAAGTTCAGGCCTGATGGTCGAGATACTGTGTGTTACGTAACCTTCAATTATCTCCAACTATGTGCGACCGCCCCTCCGGACCTTTAACTCTTAATCCACCCAGCAGTGAGAAGTGACCGCAGTCGACAGAGGTGAGCACAGGAGTGAAGATGGGCTTTTTCCCGGGGTTTTCCATCGAGACCTGGACTTTAATAGTCTTTCTCCTGACTATAATCGCAGTGTAAGTACGTGTGTAAGTGCAAGTAGGCCTGTGTGCTGTTGTTTATCTATGTCTGTTAAAATGCTGAGAGAGAAAGAGAAAGTTTCCGGACGAAACGAACCAATTACAAATAATATAAAATAAAATAAAAAAAGGGGGGAAGAGTTATTTTGTAACTGTTTCTTCTAAGCTATGTGAGCATTGTTGAACTTAGTTTTATTTGACTGTTTTCTCCTCCAGCGGAGAAGGGAGTAGACTTGATTTGGCCGTACGTCCCACTTCTTCCAAAACTAAACATTTCCATTGTTTTGGTTTTGTTAACCTACATTTAACCGCGACGCCGAGAAGCCGCGCACACCGCGAAGTATGACAGCCATAAGAGCCACATGGGGCGCTGAATGTCATGAGTCTGTTTGCACTCTGTTTATCAGCCCACACTTTTAGAGAGTTTACTTTCCAGAGTTCAGTCACCGTCAACGTCATCATCACCACCAGCATCAGTCGCTGGCTTTGGAAGTGGGCGTGGTTTCATCTAAAGTAGCTCAAATCAAGTCAAAAATATCTGCTGTACCTTACCTTACAATTCTAATAAAGAGCACAAGATTGTTTTAGTACATAAAATATCAAACTACACTTCATCCTGTATTCATCCCCATATGGCCTTTGCTCCAACAAACTCACTTGATTATACTGCAGGACTGGTTTGAGATGGTGTTATAGTTGACTGCTGCATCCTGTATTAGGAATGGACCTGTTTTACTTTTTACAGCCATCTCTCAACAACAGGAGGTCAGTAATTGTAAAAAAAAAAAAAAAAAAAAAAACTTCTGATTGCTGGAGAAGGGATACACCCTCTGCATTTAAAGTATAGCCTACTGCCATTAGGACCACTTCTGTGACCATGTGAGGGAATGTGCAGCACATCAATGACTCATAATAGATAAGGGTTGATACTCCATTGAGGTAAAATGTCATAAGGGCTGTAAAATATGTGTCATAAATTTGTCAATTTAATACCAGGCAGTTGAATCATTTTATGTCTTCTGATAATGCTTTGCAAGATTGAATGTTTAGAATATACTACTATTATTTACTGTTGAGCTAAGGAAATGAAGAGCACAAGCCAGCTTCATTCAGATCAATACAAATACATAGCGATCTGAATAAAGCAGATATTTGGGTAGACATTTAAAAATTTAATAAAATAGAGAAGACATTGACATTTCTACATTCTTTGTCAAAAAACGTATTTGTTTATACTTTGTTACTTTATTTTCACTTATAATGAAAACAATAGGCACTATAAAATAAATATATATTCAAAGACAAATCATGAAAGAAATAAAGTGTGAAGAAATTTCACAAAAGAACAGGAGGGTGGATAAAATGACTTTTGTAATCACTGATGGATTTGATCTCTGTTTTCTAATCCTGCTTTTAATCCTCAGATATGGATATGCTCCATATGGCCTATTCAAGAAAATAGGCATCCGTGGACCCCGTCCTATGCCATTTATTGGGACATTTTTGGAGTACAGAAAGGTGAGACGCATTTGTCAAATTAGTGATCTAAGCTTACACTCTGCTGATAATGGTTTTGACTGTTTGTATACCTTTTGTCCCGCCTCTCTCATTTTATTCCTTAGGGCGTCCACAATTTTGACACGGCATGCTATCAGAAATATGGAAAGATGTGGGGGTAAGTGTGTGTGCAAGAATATGTCTTATACATTTCTCACGTGATGCTCCAGGCTGTAACTGGCTCGCCAAACTATCTGCTTTTGCATTTCAAGGTTGTACGATGGCAGGCAGCCTTTACTGGCTATAATGGACACAGCTATGATCAAAACAGTCTTGGTTAAGGAGTGTTATTCTGTCTTCACCAATAGACGGGTAATGAAAAAACCACACTGTTCAATATCCCAAGTTATGACCTCAAAACTAATCAAAGAACACAATGTAAAGAAGAAATTGTGTGTGTGTGTGGTTAGGATCTGGGCCTAAATGGACCCTTACGTGATGCTGTATCAATAGTAGAAGATGAAGAATGGAAGAGGATTCGCAGTGTACTCTCTCCATCATTCACCAGCGGACGCCTGAAAGAGGTTAAAAAGCACTCTGCAGCTTTAACATATTTTTAATGACTACTATTCATTTTCTTTGTGCATTATTCACACTGTTTTTTTCCCTCCATGATTTCAGTCTATAAATAGTGAATGATTTTGTTATTTACTTTTGGACAGATGTACACGATAATGTTGCAGCACTCAAGTAATCTGATTAGGAGCCTTCACAAGAAAGTAGAGGCGGATGAAGTCATGGATGTTAAAGAGTGAGTAATGTTGTTGTTTGCCTTGAGATTGGGGCACAGACTCTTCATCAGTATTATTCAGTTCATTGTGTTAATTGTGCTATGCAGTAAATATGAAACGACTATTTCTTAACATAAACATTATGATGCGTTATCTGTTTGCTTGTTCCCTTTTTTTTTGTAGTGTGTTTGGGCCTTACAGTATGGATGTGGTGACTAGCACTGCCTTCAGTGTGGACATTGATTCCATCAACCATCCTGCTGATCCTTTTGTAGCAAACATTAAAAGAATGGTCAAGTTCAACTTCCTGAATCCCTTGCTTGTACTTGTAGGTATGTCAAACATTGTGCTGTATAACCAGACAGTCTCTCTTGTCCCCCTTGAGCCCTGAGTTAACTTTTATCTTTTCAATTCCGATTTCTTTTCAGTTTTGTTTCCGTTCTTGGGGGTAATTCTTGAAAAGATGGATGTGACACTCTTCCCTTCTGAAGTGATTAAGTTCTTCTACAAGTTTCTAGAGACGATCAAATCTGACCGGAAAAAGAATGACCATAAGGTAATGAGTGTACAATGGATTGGATGTTGGTTGCTGGCCAATGTTTTATATGTTGTGTTCATAACCGTCCCCCTTGAACACAAACTGGAAAATCCAAATGGGATTTCTACTTTCTACTCTACTTCTACTTTGTCTTGCAGACCCGAGTGGATTTCATGCAGTTGATGGTGGACTCTCAGGGTTCAAAGGACAAAGACGATACAACCTCCAACAAAGGTAGAACTATGAAGATTTTGACATATTTTGCTGTGTCTTGAAGCTCCAGAACCGTGTGAACATCTATCTACTTAAAGTTGTCTTAAAAAAATCTTCATATTTATCCAGAGCTTTTACATTGTGTCCAGTACAGTCGCCATTTTTTTCCTGTTTTTTAAAATCAGATTTCTGAGAACAGTGACAACCCACAGAGTTCCTTAATCGTCCAGTTAGACTCCAGAAAGGTTAATGTTGACTGAATGGACAACGGTCAATCATGAGTTAATGCATTATGTGCCTTTTCGAGACTGCAAAAGCTACTAGCTGTGCCACTATCATGACCGTGGTAGTAGTTTAATCATGGCGTCTTTGTATTACAGGACTTACTGATCACGAGATCTTGTCTCAGGCCATGATTTTCATTTTTGCTGGCTATGAAACCAGTAGCAGCACCATGGGATTTGTGGCCTACAACCTGGCAACCAACCCTCACGTCCAAAAGATCCTGCAAGAGGAGATTGATGAAACCTTCCCAGACCAGGTTACTTTAGTACCGTATTTTCCGCACTATAGGGCGCACTGGATTATAAGGCGCACTGTCAATGAATAGTCTATTTTCGATCTTTTTTCATATATAAGGCGCACCGGACTATAAGGCGCATTAAGCGAAACAAAACAGTCAGATAAGTCAAACTTTATTAAACGTGTTCACAAAAACTCTCAACATTGTTCAAACGTTAATGAGCGTATTCACAATAACTCCCAACCTTGTTCAGTTGTAACACGTAAAATACAACACAATACACTCACTTGCAGCTGCTCTATTCCCATGTTCTACTGCGTGACTGATAGCCTTGAGTTTGAAGTCCGCGTCGTAAACGCGTCTCTTGACAGGCGCCATTTTGGGGTCCTTATACACACACACGCTGTAATATTATGGTGAAGCACAGTATGTATCACTCCGCGACGCTCCTGACCACGGTAGCCGTAATGCTGCAAGCGGTGCAGCTTTGTAGTTTACCAAAGTCGTACTAAAACATTTTGACAGAGCGCCGTGAGCGCCGTGTACCACACAAAATCGCTTCGAGGTCAGTAAGCACAACCAGAATTAATCCATATATAAGGCGCTCCGGATTATAAGGCGCACTGTCGTTTTTTGAGAAAATTAAAGGCTTTTAAGTGCGCCTTATAGTCCGGAAAATACGGTAGTCTGTTTTATCAGCAACTGATTATGTGCTACCAACTAATAACTACTTTATACTCCAGGATCGGCCAACCTATGAAGCCTTGATGAAGATGGAATACCTGGACATGGTGATAAATGAGACGATGAGGCTGTACCCTATTGCTAATCGATTAGAGAGAATTTCTAAGTCTTCTGTGGACATTAACGGTGTGACTGTCCCTAAAGGAATTGTCATCATGGTACCAATTTACACTCTCCAGCGTGACCCTGCTCTGTGGTCTGAGCCTGATGCCTTCAAACCTGAAAGGTACGATACTGGATTCATGGCAGACTACAGTCAGATTTTACCAGAATTTAGTCATTGAGCTAATCAGCTTAAGATATTTGTTTAATTTTTTTTTTTTTTTCAGGTTCAGCAAAGAGAACAAAGACAACATAGATCCGTATGCCTTCCTACCCTTTGGAGCAGGGCCAAGGAATTGTATTGGCATGCGATTTGCTCTCTTGATGATGAAGTTGCTCATGGTCGAGATCCTTCAGAAATTCAGCTTTGTCACGTGCAAGGAGACGGATGTGAGAAGACATTTTCTTTTGTGTTTGTGGGCTTAGGTGAAATTGGATTTGAGCGTTGGCAGGGCTTCATTTGTAACCCATTTCTTGTTTTCCTAGATTCCAATGGAGCTGGGAAATGAGGGATTCACCTCACCCAAGAATCCCATCATGCTGAAGCTGCAGCCCAGAGCAACCGTTGCCGATCCTCCCTCAAAGTAACTGTGATTTATCTGTAACAGCTAAAACCAAACCAAGCGACAACATAACGGTTCAATTTTAAAATAATGAAAGGACACCATTTATTGAAAGAACATCATGCAAAACTTGGATCCAAAAGCTTAGTTTCTAACTAAACAAACCACTGCTGGTGTGTTTGTCATTTTGATTTACTGATATAGTTTAGTTTTTTTCTTTATGTATTTTCGCTGACTATATGAGTTTTTGTAATCTCTTTGATATCTTGAATATAAAAGATTAACAATGTGTGAAACACCAATAACTGTTCTAAAGTATGCCACATCACGTGTGCTACAGAATCACATTGTAATATGTTCTCATTTGTGATTGTATTTTTTTTTTCTTTTCATTTATCTAATAAAACTGCTAACATTTAATTTGGTCAATGTATGGTCTCGCTGCTATGTCACCTTTTTTGGAAAAAGGTGTTGACAATCCTTTTAGCTGTATCTAATTTAGTAATCTGTATCAAACTAGTAGCCAGTGAGTACCTTTTACTCTTGATACTTTAATTACATTTACAAAACAATAAATTTACTCAAGTAATATTTTGACTGTAGGACTTTTACTTGTACTGGAGTATTTTTACATAGTTTTATGTCTAATTTGCCTTAATTAATGGATCTGGGTATTTCTTCCACCAACAGTAAGTTTAAGAGCATTGCAATTTGTGCTGTCATTTTACATCAGCAGTATTGGGAAAAATACAAAGCCAGTGAAATACAGACGCAAGCGTACTGTCACATGATGATACAAGATGACGTGTGGCAGATAAAACACGAGCAGTGGCGCATTGCATATAAAACCAGTCTTGCAGTGCTTCACATCTTTCAAAATATTATAGGCATTCATAGGGAGTATGAGGCTGAACTTTGACTAAAATATGTCCTCATCATTGCCTCAAGTGTAGAAGGAAAGGCACCAGCAGTCTTGTGTGTCGTCACTATTGTGGAAATCTTTTGGCAACAATGACTATGCACAATTTGGAGCAGATCCTTTAACAAAAGCATCTCGTCTATCAGGTTGCTTCATTTCAATAGGACCGGGTCTAAATAAGGAAGTAAGAAAAAGAAGGAGATGTAAAGGACAAAGATTAGACTTTTCAATGCCAACCCTCTTCCATTTCACTGAACAACTGGTCTAGTTTTAAATTTCAGGATAAGGGGCTGGGCCCAACATGACCTGGCACCCATATTGTTTTCCAAAATTAGCACTTCCTGCTAAACTATTTTAAACCATCTCAAATATGCCAGGTTTGTAACATTACTGGTACACAAATGGACATAAATCAACTCTACTAAACCTTCATTTATTGAATGCATCATATAGCTAAGCTAGGCCTATATGTATAGGGACAGTATTGTCCACTAATTTACACTGATTTGATTGATCTTAGAGCTTCAAAACCATATGAGTTGATATTCACAATAGACTATACACTAAACTGTAATCTGATATTTTGTAAAACACGTTTGACAAGCCTGGTATGCACCCAACGAGACACAATATGGTACACGGCGGAGACCTTAAGACCCATTCAGTTGCAATACCACCATTTGGCCATTAGGGGGCGTTGATACACAGAGGCGGTGCATGCCCTCTCCCCTCACACGAGGCGTCAATTCTTAGGGGAATTTAGAGAAATAACCTGCTGTGTGAGTTGTCGTTGTAAATTTACGGATTGCCTATGTGCAGGAGCATACTTTGACATAATTTTCTAATCGAATTTATATTTTATTGTGGCTTCTAATTACAAAATCCACAGTCGGAGTGCACTCATACACTTCGCACTTATACGCTACTATCATAACTACTAAACATGCACCTATAGTTTGCCATTTTAAGTCCAAATCTGCAAAGACTTGAAACAAATTCACGCTGAGACACAGTAATGGGTAGAAATGTAGAAATGTAAAAATCAACACTGGACGTCCGAAACAAAGAGGTTTATCCCACAGACCCGGGGACGCCCTAATCCCCGCCCCCTAGCGAAAAGCCCGACAGCCATTGGCCAGATTGTTACACTACGCCCCTTTGATTGGCTGGCGGCCTCGTCGCTGAACGTCTGTTGTTCGCACTCGCCTCAGAGCGAGAGCGCCTGTGACAGTGGACTGCTTTGATTCATGCTGTTGTGGAGCCTCCTTTTTGGATTTGGAGAACAATTAAAGCGGCCAGAACAGAGTGCATGAAGGTATGTGTGCACGGAAGGTTGTGGGGATATTTGCTACACTGCTACACTCTAATTCGGTCGGGTTTTTTTTTTTTTTTTAGTAAGAAAGCAAAATAGAAAAGTCCATAGACAGGTTTCTGACCCAACCTATTTGCTCGTTCTGCATGGGGCTTTGCCATTTCTGGTTTAAGTGAACCTTTCAAAGCCGCAAACTAGATTGGACTTTGTGCTAAATAATAATTCTGAAATAATAATTAGATAGACGGCAGATCAGAGCAACAATCGCTGAGAACCAGGGATCTTATGTTGAGTTCATTTGGAGGCTAATGGGTGTGAGTACTTCAGTAATATTGATGCAGTATTGATTTTGCCATTATCCCTCCAGGCAATCTATATAGATAATAGCTTATTTGGTGTTTTTGTGATGTCTATGACACTTTGCAATTGAAGTAAATGTTTCCAACGCGGAAATTAATGACAGTCCCTTGTGTCAGACAAAGGCCTAGGACGGCAGGTGGATCCTCTGCTGTTACTGAGCAACCGCTGCGATCATTTATTGCTTAGTTTGAACACACTGAGCAGTCTGTCCTGCACGTTGACCACAGATTATTCCTGGTTACTGAGCCAGGATGAGTTCAATTTAACCCAGACTTTGTTTGCTGAGAGAGAGGTGACTGTGGAGAAAAAAAAAAAAAAAAAAAAGGAGCAGAAAACAGTGAATTGTGTCTGAATGCAAACAAGCATGGAGCCACTCACCACAGACTAGTGTTTTCAAATGAGCTGTAATGCTGTTCTCTATAGACCTGTAAATCTGTCTGGATCATCATTTGCTGATTTGCACGAATGAACCATCTCATGGCAATGCTATGTTTACAATGTTTACATTGGGCGGTTAATCACAAAGCCAAACTGCAACATTTGAAACCATGCGGGCTACAGAGTGGGATTCAAGGATTTACTCTTGAGTGATGCTTCCCATGGTGTGGGCATCCCTGGAATGTTGGAACGATTTTCCATGGAAGCTGATATCGGGTGACACATAGAGAGTTTTGCCTACATTGACAGCAGCGCACACACACACACTAATATATGTGTGTGTGTGTGTGTGTGTGTGTGTGCGTGTACGTGCGTGTGTGTGTTGCTTTGCTTTGCTTTGCTGTGAATGTGTGGTGAGCCACAGAATGCGCTGAGGAATTTTGATGCTGCTGCAAGAAAGTAAACAGTAGCCTACATTTGAAATTCAAGTTTAAAGTGAGAATGAGGACAGTTGCTTTCACTTTGAAAAACAGACTGGTGACAAATTCAGGAAAAGAAACACAACAAATGAGTGCAAAAACATTTTATTAAATTTTTTTTAAGTAGATACTGCCATACAGGTTATAAGGGGTCACTTACTGGTTTGATTCCAGTAGTTTTTCTGGCAGCCCAACGCCTTACTAAGGCACTTCAAATGTGGATTTTTATCTCGCACATGTTAAACTAGGTATACATACTGTATACTTTAAACTTTCGTTATTTGATGTCGGTTTATTTATTCATGGTGTGTGTGTGAGAGAGGGAACGACGTGAGGTGTAGCAGGCCGGCTGATCATTACAGCTGCTCTTATCTGACTTTCCAGCTTGCACGCACCTTGTCAAACACACAATTAACACTCCCGAGGAGCAGCCGCACCAATAATAATGATAATAACCTAAAAGCGACTTCACCCAAGATTAAGTCAACTGTGTTTTCTCTTTCTCCTAATTTTAAGGATGATGTCAGCTGGGTGAAGTGTGTTATGTCTGGATCCTGTGACTATGACTGGACCTAGCTGATGAATCACAGGATACAGTGGATGGAGTGCGGGATGGCTAATACCTTAAAAGTGTGTGCCAAATATGATGATTCAAACAACTTCACATACGCCTTACACTGTTGGTTTTTGGAGCACAACAAATCTTTGCCGTGGGGACAGAATAGAGTGACTGTCCTCAGTCCCTCAGCAACTTAACATGCAGTTATGCTAATGACTTCCTGTTTATAACTCTGAGCACAACCCTGTGAGGCCACAGATGGGACCCAAGTCCCATCCTATATCAGCTGTGTGCACTGACAAAATGCACTCTGACAAGTCACCACTTGGTGCTATGCTACACATAAATCCATTTGTAACACCCAGACGCACTTTTACTTCTTGAATAGGTTTATCATTCTGATTGAACGTTTTTCTTCTTCTTGTATGGAATGAAATAACCAGTAAGAATATTTATTTTTTCATATTCCCTGTCACTCCCTCTGTCTCCTCAGGATGAGAAGATGAATGTGGAGGCTCTAAGCAGAGCAGAGCTGCTGACTCTCCTCAGTGTCCTGGAGGGAGAGCTGGAGGCCCAGGATGTGGTCATACATGCCCTCAGGGTGAGTTGCCCACTACGTCTGATACACACAAATCCCCCTATTGACTTTGTCGTACACATTGTACAACACCTCACATGCATTTGGGAGCATTCATACATAATAGTAGCTGAAAAACTATATATATATATATATATATATATATATATATATATATACTGTATAACTATACTTTTAAATGTTAAAACCACCCTAGCATCCCATTAAATAGAACACACTCTTTTTGCCTGCCTTTACTGAAGACACTAAAATGAACCTGTCAGCATTACAGCCCCCAAAAAGAATGTGTGCTAGCAGGGAGGGGATGTGTAAACAGGAAACTAAGGAAACAGAGCTAGTAAAGACAATGGTGCAGGAGTCGTTCTGGTTTCCCAGGCCTATTATTGCACCAGAGCACCAACATTATTGCTAGGTCTCATTTTCACCCATTTCTTTCAATTCAGGCACTTCAGACCTGAATATGTCCACATGTCTAGACCAAAGTTCAGACACACTGAAGTTCATACCGGCTGCGTCTCTTAAGTAACAAATTGTGCGCTCATTTGTTTTAATCCTCGAAAATCCCGTTGCTGCTGAACAGAAACAAAAATTGACCTCGACCAAAGAGGAAGACTTTGGTGGCTGTTTGGCGCCTTTCCTCGGGTACATACCTCAAACACTTGTGAGACTTGTTTGGCTCTGGCACATCAGCCGTGTCCAACTGTGTTCCAAACACTAAACAGAGCACAGAGATGACTATTCTTTCAAGGCAGTCGCCGATGACTTTGAATCCATGCATCTCGCACGACCTGTGAATGTTTTGAGGTGCATTCTCCACTTGGACAGCTTGAATCACCCAAGTGCACGTTGAGAACACAACCTCAGCTATTATGCAACAGCAACTTTAAATCCATAAATCCTCTTTTTTTTTTGTGCCGCCCATTCATTCTTATTCAAGTGAAAGAGCGTAGCTTTTCTTCAGCTACAATGCTCCGCAGTGTTTGGGTCGAGTCTGATTGGCTCTCCACATGCCCCTGGCTGCTTTTCGCACTCATGATCGCAGCAGCTGCTCCATGCTTAAATGAAGCTGCTTAGTCACTGAATGCTTGACTCATTGTCTGAAGTAGTGATTGGGGCTGCGATGAAGACAAGTAGCAACCCTGACTGTCTTGTCCTAATAAACAGGCCTTGATAGGGAAGTTTATCTTGCAAGCGAGTAAGGTTGTAACTATGAAAATAATTTCAGTGCCAGGGCCTGAGGGAAAGCCCGTCTTACCACACCGGACCAGATGCATCTCAGATCTGACGGAGGCAGGGTTTGCCCCAAAACTCAACGCACACGTCATTCCCCTGAGGACAAATGTACAGTCGCCTCGCTGTCTGTACTTATTTCTCTTTCCGTATCACTAACTGCTTTTTTCCCTCTCCCTCCTTTCCTCCTTCTCACTTCCTCACACACCGCCACATTACGGGGGGTCTTTCATGTTTCGCCATGACCCATGTCCTATCTGCCCACTCACTCACGCACACACACACACACACACACACACACACGCTTTGGTGGTCTCTGGTGGGCCAGTTAGAGGCGGCAGTGTTTATTGTGGAGAGGATGTACAGAGTTGTAGGCTCAAATCACTGATTTCCCTTGTTCCCACTGGGGGCCTGTACTACAGTTTCACCGAGTGGTCGGCGTTAGGGCAGATAGTGTGTAGACACAGGGCTGCAGAGGCGGGTGTCAGAGGTTGATGGCAGGCTAATGTGTCCGATACTGAGCTCTGTGTCCGACTGTGTATTGATTTGGCACCCAGAAAGTCTGTGTGTACTGTCTGTCTTTTCTGTTTTTCATTTTGCCACTGTGATTTTTTCTTTCCCCATGGATCTTGATATGCCAGTGTTTTTTCTCTAACTAAAGCTCTTCTCTCACTGTTGTCCGTTTTCATGCCGCACTAACCTAACTCAGTCCGTGGCAAACCATGTGAGGATGGTTGACAAAGGCAAAAGAGGCTCTCAAATCTTCGCCACTCTTTTTTTCCGACTTTAAATATTTTCTCCTCTCAGCAGCAAGTACTTGGGATTCCTGTAGATTGCTAGGGGCGACCGCATTCATGCCCCTTTTTAACCCTTCCTTCACACGAAACCTCTAAAAACTTGGAACTGTATCCGCGTTCGCTATAAGATGGCGTCGCCTTTGGGACTTGTCTCTACAGATTCTTGATTGTACTGTTTTTAGTTCTCGTCACTAAGGAGACAGATAAGCAATTTTACTGGAGGGGACATTCCTGAGAACATGACAGCAGAAACAGGTCCTGCATAGCAACAGGAGTGGCATTTCGTTTGAGTTGACGATTGTCTATCTCTATACAGGAACGAATGCTATTATTAAATTCTCTCCGTCTGACATACATGGCATAAATCCAGCATAGAGAAAGTTCTCAAGCAGCTCAAAGGAATTCCGGTTAAAGACATGAGAACAGACCTACACCTGCCTTTTTAAATACTCAGTGTGTGAGCGCTAAAGTCACACTTTCCTTATTGTTTATTGCACTACTTTTGATGTGCCATGTAAACAAGTGAACACAGTGGGAATCAAACTTGTGACACTCTGACTGATATCAAAATATGTCTCAGGTCTGCTTCAACTTTTTGTTCGACTTTGTGGTCTTGCGTACCTGTGGCAGCGAAACAAATATTGCTCCTTGACAATGGGTGGAACTGTTTTTCAGGTTAATGTAGTTAAAATGTTGCAATCATGCAGTCAGCAGGGCTAGTTTTGTTTTCCATGCGATGTCATATCCTGTAATCCTAAAATGCTTTGCCTATTTTTGCATGCTGACGTGTTTTCCTGACTCCATAAAACAATAGTGCCCGGCTAGAATGTGCTGTTCAGATAAGATTGTATGTTTGGTTCCTGTACATGAATCACTACCCAATTTGGACCTGTTGTCAGGATTTGTGAAGGGGGGAGAAAAAAAAGAGCAGAAACTACGCAGAGGGTGCCCTTAAAAGCAAAACAATACCTATTATAACACTGTAATGCTCACTGGTCTATGATGACAGTGAAGTGCTTCCATATCAACAGCCTGAAGCCTGACTGAGTATAAAGCTTCCTGACCTGAAAATGCTGAGATGACATCAAAGTACCTGATGTTGCTTTGTTGTTAAAAACAGGTACAAGCCTACACATAGCACATCACATGCACACTTCCCAGCAAATATTAGTGCATGCGAGTGACATATCTGGTACTGTTTCCCTTAGGATGCCTTTTTATGGCAGCCTCTCTTATCTCTAGACCCAGCTCGAAAATAAAGGATCATATCTGTAACAGTAATGAGCTCCACCCTTCGTTGCTATTTGCACTGAACAGGGGAGTATTTGCTTGCTACCAATAGAATAGTGATTTAGGAAGTCAGCCTAAGATAAGAAAAATCCCTGCTTTCTCAATGCAGTTTGTGCTTGTGTCGGCATCGGTGAAATAATTAATTTTTGACTCAGTTTCAAGAAATACCGGATCACCTCCTAGTTCCACCCCTGTGGTTCCACCTAATGATATGTTATGCTTATCCAAAAGCATTGCCTGACCAAAGGGCGGGAGCACCTGCTTCTATGTTTCATCACTAACCACTGATGATAGCAACTGGGGCAGTTAAACATTACTTGAAAGTTGTCTCGTTGCACGGCCCATAAAGTAAAGTGAGGTTAGGTTTGGCGTCTTCCCAGTTATCTGTGGTTAATGTGTGGGTGGGAGGTGTGGAGGATGCAGCTTAAGCCTTAAGCACACACCTTAGCTTACACTTTAAAAAGCATACACTTATACCATCGCTCTCTCTCTCTCTCTCTTGCTCTCTCTCTCTCTTGCTCTCTCTCTCTCTCTCGCTCTCTTTCTCTCTTGCTCTCTCGCTCTCTTGCTCTCTCTCTCTCTCTCTTGCTCTCTCTCTTGCTCTCTCTCTTGCTCTCTCTCTCTCTATCTCTTGCTCTCTCTCTCTCTCTCTCTCTCTTGCTCTCTCTCTCTCTTGCTCTCTCTCTCTCTCTTGCTCTCTCTCTCTCTCTCTTGCTCTCTCTCTCTTGCTCTCTCTCTCTCTCTTGCTCTCTCTCTCTCTCTTGCTCTCTCTCTCGCTCTTGCTCTCTCTCTTGCTCTTGCTCTCTCTCTC